>JAUELO010000271.1:363961-383187 GCA_032357855.1 Amphibolips quercusostensackenii | reverse complement strand
CCGCCATATGTCACGGGAGAACAGAACTGTTATTCTTTTCAACATTATATCTTTTGTGCTAAACACACGATGATTTTGATTTTTGAAAATAAAATTCGCAAGATATTTTTCTATATAACTGTAGTTTTTTAGCTCGGTGGTAAGCTTTGTTTTCATACCAGACTTTATAATATGGCGATTGCTCACGTTACCTATGATTGACCCATGCAAAGAATACTGAACATAATTGATAATATGTGACTTTCGAAACAGACGATTAAGCTAAAAAGGGTGTGCATCGTTAGATAACAATATTTTCTACATATTTCGAAAGTTTTTGACAATCCATAAGTAGGGTTCGATTTCGGCACAACTGCCTTAAGATTTCCCGCACATCAATCTGAGATTTCTTAGTGAGCAGCCCCTCGATATTTATATGTCCATGTTTGGATTTGTTTCTTGATTTTGCTAGTTTAAATAAGCAGAAAATAAGAAAATCATTAACATTCATCTTTTTTATTTTATTTATTGTCATCTGCCCATCAGAGAGTATCTCTGACGAAAGAAAAACATGTACGGAAGAATACATTTGTGACATGGCTAAAGTAGCTGCTGTTAAATATATTGGTTTGTCCAAAAACAAAGTTTATAAAGTACTAAGTTTAGGTTTACTAATGGAAACATTTAATGTTTTCAGATGCACGGTATGTTTTTAATCAATGTTTTAATGCAATTACAGACATTTTAAGAGGTTATGTGAGTGTAGTGCTAAGCAATGGTGACGGGGGGTATCAAAAACTCGGGTTAGCAGTGCCAAGCACTAAAATTTTGAGACTGCATACTTATTTTTAATAATTTTTAAAGTTTTTGTCAACTTTGAATGATAATTCAACATTACAGTATATTATGTGTAAAATTTGAAGTGAGGTATAATTATCATTATTTCACATTCATTATTTTTGACTTCATTTACCCTATTTTTGATCTAAAAAATGAGACTAATGTAAGTCTGAGGCCTGTAATTGCATAAAAATTAAAGGGAAAACACCATAAGCAGAAATAGATACGCATTCTCTGATAAAGTAGTGAAACCGAACCGAGGCAGACCGAACGGGCTTGTAAGCGTGACATTGAATGGGCCGGTAAATCTATACCCTTACATAGTTAATCTATGTTAAGTATCCTCCCAGAAAGAATAGAACATGTTCGAATTTCTCTCTGTTCTTCAAATCTAATTTATGGGGTTGTCGTTTAAGTATCGAGTAAGGAGGCTCTTTTACCTGTCGACCTACCAACACACATTCACACGAATAACATGAATTCACGTTATTTGGGTCGAATGCGTACGCGCATACTTTATTTCATCTCGAAATACCAGATTCTTTATTTTATTCAACCTGCATTCATTAATTACTGTTTATCGCATGCATGCAGTACAAATAAAACCGGATTTGCATTTCATTCAAATTATTCTTTCAATTAATTTTCTCTGCATTTTTTATATCATTTTATAGTTTTCTTTTTTGTAAGGAAAGTTTCGAATTTGTTTCCTTTTGGAGGCATTTATTAAAAATTTTATAATGTAAGGTCGAAAAGAAATCTAATTTCTCATGAAAAATTGTTATGCAAAATATGTATGAAAAATATTCACAATTAAAAATCAGACTTCCAGACTACCTCGCTTTTCGGCTTAATAGAGACAAATAAGAATAACTGAATAAAAAAGAGGGAGAAAAAGGGAAAAGTTAACTAATCTTTACCTCAGTTTGTTTTAAAGAAATCTGTTTATTTTAAATTTTTTTAAAAAGAATGCTTTAAATATTAGCAATTGGAGAAATGCATTACAATTTTTTTTTGAATTGTTCTTTTCCTATTTTGGAAAGTACAATAATCTAAATAGATTGGTTCATAATCACCCCCAAAATTTTTATTAAATTTTAGATTTCACATTCTTCCGCATATTTTCAAGACTTAGTAGAACCCAATAAGAAAACCCAACTATTTTTCATTGAAAGTTGATTATTTGTAATTGCAAAGTCTACTATTTTATTTTTAGTTAGGAAATTTTTTTTAAAGTGAAAATTTTTATTATTTTATTAAATATTCAACAATTTTGTTGAACAGTCATTCTTTTTGGTCGACAATTTAACTGTTTTGTTAAAACCCATTTTTTAAAATTAATTTTCTTACTGAAAAATCAATTATTCGGTTAAAAGTTAAATTACTGTATTAAAAATTCATTTTTTCAGTTGAAGATTCTTGATTTAAGTAGAAAATTCGTGTACTTTTAAAAATTCGTGTATTTTTTTTAAATTCATATATTTTTGAAAACTCGTCTTTCTGGATAAAAAATTAAAATTTTTCGCGGAAAATTCATGTTTTTGGTTGAAAATTTAACTGTTTTGTAAAAAATGAATCTGCTTTGTACGACGTTTAACAATTTTCTTAAAAAGACATTTCTTGGTTGAAAATTTAACTGTTTTGTTGAACATTTTTCTTTTTTTTTTGAAAATTAATTTTTTTAACAAAAATTTGAGTATTTCATTTTTAATTGAAAATTGATCTTTTTTGTTGAAAGTTCAACTACTCGGTTGGAATTTGAATTACTTTTCTGAAAATTCTTCTTTTTTGTTGAGAATTCACATTTTAGGTTAAAAATTTTATTATTTTCTTAAAAATTCCACACTTTTGTTAAACAGTCATCCTTTTTGGTCGCAAATTTAACTGTTTTGTTGAAAATTTTTGGTTGAAAATTAAGTTTGTCAACTGAAAATTGAAATATTCCAGTTTCAGTTGAAAATGTTTTTTTTTTCAGTTGATAGTTCAACTGCTCAGTTGAAAGTTCAATTTTTTTTTGAAATTTATTTTTCCTGTTGAAGATTCTTGATTTTATTTTTTAAAAAAAGTCTGTATTTTGATACAAATTCCTCTATTTTGCTGAAAATTCATCTTTTCGATAAAAAATTAAACTTCTTCTTAGAAAATTAATGTTTTTGGATAAAATTTAACTTTCTGGTTTTTCTTTTTAAATAAAGAGTCTACTATTATATTCATTGTTCAAAATTCATCTCTTTTGATTTAAAACTTTAATTTTTTTGAAAATTCAACTATTTTATTAAAAACACATCTTTTTTGGTCGAAAATTTAACTGTTTTGATAAACATTCGTATTTTTGGGTTGAAAATTAATCTTTTCGTAGATAAGTCATCTTTTAGTTAAAAGTTTATTATTCACAATAAAGGGATTAAATTTCTATAAAAAGAGATGAATTTTCATACAAAAAAGGCGAATTTCCTGGAAAGCAGTCAAACTTTGTATGTGAAAATATTAATTTTCTGTCAATTACTTTTTTTTTTTGAAAACAAAATACTTGAATTTTCTACAAAAATAATAGAATTTTCAACCCAAAAATATCAATTTAAAAAAGGATTAATTTTCAATTAAATAATTAAATTTTTAATTAACAACGTTCGTTTTCCTACCAATAATAGAATAGTTAACTTTTCAGCTAAACGCATTAATTTTCCTAAAGATAGTTAAATCCTCAACCAATAAAATGAATTTTTAATAAAGTAGTTTAACTTTCAACCAAGAACTTCCAACTAAAAATATAATAGTTGAATTTTCAGTTAAAAGGAATTAATTTTTATTTAAAAAATTCAACAAAATAGTTCAATCTTCAACCTAAGAGTAGAAGTTTAAATCAAAAGAGATAAGAGTTTTGAACCAGAAATGTAATGGTAGAATTTTGAATTAAAAATAATTAACTTTTAAGAAAAACATTGCTGGATTTTCTAATTGGTTTCTATTAATTCAGTTTGCATTTAAGCGAAAAAAAGATGAAAAAGTGGAAGTTTCTTTATAACAGGAAAAAAAGTGGAAGTTTCTTTATAACAGGAAAAAAAGAGGAATTCTTTAAAAAGGGGTGAAGAGGGTCATAGAGGAAAGAGTGGAAGTATGTATCTAGATGCTTTTGGAAAATAAAAACACCCATTTTTATTTCTTCAAGCATATGTAAAGATTTTTACGGTTTAATTATTTGTATTGTTTAATTAATTTGTTGTTTAAATTATTAATTTAATATTGTGAACGTTTTTACTGAGTACTTTATTGGTGTTTATGCTTTATGTAATCGATCCACGAACGAATTGACTTTTTCATTTGAAGAATGTATGGGTAACAAATTTAAAATTTATCTAGTTGACTTAAAACTTGCAGTAAAAAAATTTCCGAATAAACTTACCTCTGGCACTGATCTTATCCCTAGTTTTTTATTAAGAATATGCGCTGACTCTTGCTAATTTTCTTGGCTTCATGTTTAACTTAGCTCTAAATAAAGGAATTTTTCCGAAAATTTGGAAGGAGGCAAGCGTATGACCAGTATTCAAAACTGGAGCTCAAGAATTAATTAGTATCTATCGGCCAAGTTCTAAAAGGTATTTGAGGCTTGTATGGCAAGTCTTATGTCTTACATCGTCAGCTTAAAAGTAATAAAAATTCATCATGGTTTTGTTGTTGGCAGGTCTACTTTAACAAACCTAGCAGTTTACACCCAGTTCATAGCTGGAGCCTTAAAGGATCGGAAACAGGTTGATGCTGCATATTTAGATATAGCTAAATGCTTTGACAAACTTAATCATTATACTCTCATTCAGAAACTTCATAATACTAATTTTCCTGGAAATATAGTACTGTTACTAAAATCTATTCCATTAGGTAGAAAACACTATGTCCAATGTGCAGGGCATAATTCCACCCCCTTTACACTATCCTCTGGGGTGCCGCAGTGCTCTAATCTAGGCCCAATTCTATCTGCAGTTTTCTTTAACGACATAAATGTAGCAAGTAAGGCTAATAAAATCATTTTTTGTGATGCAAAGTTATATATGCAAATTGAATATGTAAGATATTGTATAACATTGCAGATTGAGCTTAGAGAGTTTGTGGAATGGTGTTCGGAACTGGGAATGGAAATGAATATTCAAAAATGCAAAGTAGTTACGTTTACAAGAAACCTATATCCGATTTTGTTTGTCTATGAACCGGATACAAAACAGATACAGAGAGTTTATATCATCAGGGACCTCTAGGATTAAATAGTGATCATCATTTATCTATAATTTTTTATATTATCATTTATCTGTAACTTATCCTCTGAGAGATATAGTGACTACAAAAATATTTGTGTGTGATTTAACATGTTTACAATTCAAGAAAAACACATTATGCTCTCACTCTCTTTTGTGTTTAAGTTACTTAAGGGTATGATAGACTGTCCTGAACTACTTAAATAAGAAATCTCGTTTGGAGTACCACGTTTAAATTCTAGATATGCAGATTCCGAGATAGTGTATCTATCTGCGACAACGAATCCAGCGATGTGTTCATTCTCCAATCTATAACATGTGTCGGAATCTAAATGGCATGTATGAAAAGTACTCAAATAATTTAGATATATATTTGATTGTATATTTGCGAGTTTTATGAAGTTTGCGAGGGAGTATGTTTCATCCATTAGAGACCTTGCATTATAATTTATATCAAATAATTTTGTAACCAATTCTGACACTTTGTATTACAAATTATGACCCCTCACCCTGGAAATTAAAAATTTTAAAGCCTCGAATTCTGGATTCCAAAATTGATAGCATTTCAATTTAAAAGCATACAAGAAAACTGAATGAGTTCAACAATTTTCAATATTCATTTATAAATTTGTCAGAACATTAAAAGTCCAATAGTTTCTTATTTAAAGCGAATAATTCAGTTTCACTATACCAGATAAGATCAGGTCATACTAGAAGAACAGTAGTACAAAAAAAAGTGACTGCCTCGCGAGTAAAAACCATTTTCCAGATCCCTAATAAGAAGAAGTGAATTCTCCGAGGTGGCGCGTTTCAATTTTTTATATCTCTTTTTTATATACCCCTCGATGATTGTGTTGAGTCTCTCCGATCTTTGTGTGAAACGAAATGGAACGCCCCGAGTGCAAGGAATTGCAATAATGCGATTCTCACTATACGATTTTCCGTCGCGTCGAAGCGAAACGGGAATCGAGTTCCGGTGAAAATAACACTGCTATCGACAATGCGCGTAAAGTCACGTGCGAAAATTGACTACGTAATTAAAAAAAAAATATTGTTTTTTGCAAAAAGCGCTCATTCTTTAGTATGGGCCCGGAGTATTGCCTGCACTAATCGATAAATTGATACAACAACACAAGTTACTTTCACATACTGAACGTAGAATTACCTTCTATTCGTTTTTAATCACATGTTTTATTTAATTGCCTTCTCATGTTCTAAGTATTTATGAATACAAATGGAATGTGCGTTTATATCATTGCGAAACAGTCTTTAACAATTTAAAAATTTTTAATTAGATTTTCTTTTAAATAAAGTCGGAGTTTAAATATCTTAAAGCGAGGAGATGCATTTTTGAAAGCGAGGGGATGAGCACTCGATTTTTGAGCCTACACGAAATTCCAAAATTTTTCAAAGATTTCGAATGGTTTTAAATTATTTAATATTAGTAAAAAATTCAGGACTTTACACACTTTCCCTTTTTTTACGCTTTCGCTTAAATGCGAACTGAAGAAAATCTAACCATTTTTGGTTAAAAGTTGTAAATTTTTTTTGAAAAATCAACTATATTTTTGAAGTCATATTTTCGTTCGAAAATTGAACTGTTTTGTCCTCTATTTGGATAGAAAATTCATTCCTTTTATTGGAAATTCATCGTTTTTGGTATTAGTGTCATATTTTTGGTTGAAAATTCATCTTTCTTGTTTAAAAATAAACTTTATTGATAAAAATTCAACTGTCTTCTAAAAGATTCATCTTTTCAGCAGTGAAAATCCTTACTGATTGCAATAATTTACCCATTTCTAACTATATGAACCAGTGAGAAGATTGCATTGTGAATCAGTGAAAATTCTTACTGATTTGATTCAATACCCTTCTCACTGATTCAAATTTAGAGAGTTGGTTGAAAATAACCTGTTTTGTTTAAAATTAAACTGTTTAAAACAAAATCGGCTTTTCGTCTTGAAAACTTAACTGTTGAATTGAAAATGCAACTGCTTTTTAGTAAAGTTTACTCAATTTAAAATTTGATTATTTCATTGAAAATTGATCGATCTTTTTGACTTCAAAATTCAACCTTTTGATTAAAAATTAAACTATTTTGCTTGAAATTCATCTCTTTTGGTAGAAAATCTTTTTTGGCTCAAAATAAAACTATTTTGTTGAAAATTTGTCCTTTTGATTGAATTAAACTGCTGTTTTTGATTTTAGATAAAAAACTTTTTTGTTAGAACACCCTTTGTTACATTTTTCAATGAGAATTCATCTTTCTGGTATAAAAAAAGCACTTGGTTATAATTTGAACTATATACTTTCTAAAAAAATCGTTTTTTTAATTGAAGATTCATAATGTTAGTTGAAAATTCATATTTTCGGGATGAAAATGATTGCAGAAAATTCATCTTTTCGTGTTAAAAACTCATTTCTTGTGGTAAAAATGTAATCTTTTTTAGTAAAAAAATACAACGTCTGGTTGAAAGTTTGTGTAAATTTCGTCTTTTTGGGTAGAAAGTTAATATTTTTTGTTGAAAATTGAAATTTTTTTGATTGAACCATTTGGTAGAAAATTCAACTATTTGGTTGAAAATTGAACTGTTTATTTGAAAATTTAACTGTTTACCAGAAAATAATTTTTTTTTGTTGGAGATTCAACAGTCTTGTAGAAAATTTAACGTTTTGCTTGAAAATTTAACAATCTAGTTGAAAATTCATCTCTTTTGGTAGAAAATCCTTTTTGGACGATAATTGAATTATTTTGTTGAAAAGTCTTTTTTTTAATGAATGTAAATATTTTTTATTTCAAATTAAATTTTTTTTTTTTTTATTATATGTTTTATACTATTATATGTTTTAATCAGAATCTATTCTTTTTGCTAAAAAATAATGTACTTGGTTAAAAGTTGATCTACTTTGTAAAAAATTCATTTCTTTGGTCAAAGATTCTCCATTTTATTTGAAAATTCAACTGTCTGATTGTAAATTACATATATTGAAAATTCATATTTTCGGGTTGAAAATTATTGTAGAAAATCGTTTTTTTGTGTCTTAAAAATTCAACAATTTGGTAGAAAATTAAGTTAGTTGGTCGAAAATGAATTTTTCATTAAAAATCCATATTTCTGGGTTAAAAATTTAACTTTTTTGTAGAAAATTCGTCTTTTTGGTTTAAAAATACATTCCTTTTGGTAAAAATTTTATATTTTTTGGTAAACAAACTTAACGGTTTGGTTGAAAATTCTTGTATTTTGTTTAAATTTTGTCTTTTTTGGTACAAAGTTAACCTTTTTTGTTAAAAATTTAAATTTTTTTTGATTGAACCATTTGGTACAAAATTCAACTATTTAGTTGAAAATTGAACCGTTCATTTGAAAATTTAACTGTTTCCTTGAAAATGAACTTTTTTGTTGAAAATTAATTTTGATAGTGGAAAATTCATAATTTTTTCAAATATTTTTTTTTCTTTTTTTTTTAAACAAATTTTTCTATCTTAAAATTTAACTATGCCATTTTTGGTTTAAAATTAGTCATCTTAGTTGCAATTTTTTTTTTTGCTGGAAATTCGTCATTGCAGTTATGAAATTTCTGCTATTCGATTAAAAATTCAATTGAATTTTTTCGAGAATTTAACGATTTGTTAAAAGGTTATTCTTTATTTTTGAAAAATTTTACTGTCTTCTAAAAAATTTGTCTTTGGCTTAAAAATTTAAGTACTTGGTTGAAAATGCTACTATTTTATTAAAAATTTATTGTTTTGTTGAACATTCAACTATTTTGTATAATTTATCTTTCTTGGTCTAATATTCGACTATTTTTTTTTTGTTTTTTAAATTCGTTTTTCCAGATCGAAAATTAACACTTTTTACAAATTAAAATTAACATTTCTATAACAAATATTTGATTAACACTTTGAGAACCACTGTTGCAGCTGAGCAACATTGACTATTTTATATTTTCTTGATTTTCACGTAACGAGATTAGAATTCTGCAAAAGAAATACGTGCACTTGATCAAAGTGGACTATTCCCCATCCCGAAAGGTGGTTATGAGTTATCGTATACCCGGTAGGAACCGAGAAAATTATAAAAATTTAAAAAACTTTTTTTTGCAAAAATCGATCAGAAACTGACCCTACATTATTCATAAATTTTTTTAGAATTTTTATTCAACGGGATCAAGGCTTGGTCCCTAAAGGGTTAACTCAAACAAATATTTTTGGATTTAAATAAAATTTATTTGATTCAAACACGCCCTTGTTTAACTCAAACAAATTTTATTTAAATCAAACCAATTTTATCTTTGATATAGGGTGAAACAAATGTTTGTTTGAGTCAAACATTTTTCTGAGTGTGTAAAAAATTGTATTTAAGGCTTCAAAATGTTGCAGTTTCATTAAAAATGTATCCCTTCGGTTGAAAATTCAACTTTTTTGTTGCATATGAAATATATTTTTACTTGAATTTTAGGAATTTAAAGCATTCCATATCGAATTCAATATGACTCGATTTTCCCTCCTTTCAGATCGTTTCGGGCTGTGATGTTTGAAATTGAAAACGAAAAGTAAAAAAATTTAAAAAAAACTTTCACTTTCTCACCTTTTTTTGACAATTAAGTCGAGCCAAAGGCAAAACCCCATAATCTGCAATTCTACACCATTATATTGTCAGAACCGAGCCTTGTATAAATCCACATACATGCCCACTCATGTGACGTGCCTACGCTAAGTTTCACTATAATACTTTAGAAAATAACTGTAAACTTTTTAAGGTGTATCAGGACGAACTAATTGCCCATGCGCATGTTATACGCCTGTCGTACTAAATTTCCATAGTGAGACGAAAATAATATGCAGTCATGATATTCATTATTCGAGTAGCACTATACATAGTAACTAAAGTAAGAGTGGAGTTGACAATGGCCAACTTCGACGTGTGATTTATTTGATATATAAATTTTTCAGAAAGTGTTTATTATCAAGGCTCCTAAATCAATCGATTTTAGTCAAGGATTGCAAAGTGATTTATTTATTTAAATAATCTTTCCTACTGTATATTCCCAGGCGAAAATGTGTTGAAAAGACTACTTGTTATATTTTTTGTTCGTAATTCATATCTTTTGGATGAAAATTTAATTGTTTGGTTTAAAACTTAAATGCTTTATTAAAAAAGTTTTTTTTTTTGTTAAAAACTCGATTGTTTGGGTTAAAAAATTCTTTCTTTCGGATTGAAAATTCATCTTTTTTGGTAGAAGACATCTTTCTTAATTAAAAAGGAACTTTTTTGCTTGAAACTCAACTTTTCGGGTTGAAAGTTCAACTATCTTCTGAAAATATACAAATTTTGTCTTTAAAATGTTTCAAGTAGTGTTGTTGTACTCTTGGTCTTCTATTTTTGTCGAAAAGTCTACTATTATAATTTTTTTTTGGTTCAAAAATAATCTCTTTTGGTTAAAAATTCTACTATTTGGTTGAAAAGTTCATTGTTTTTTTGAATATTCGTCTTTTTTGGGTCGAAAATTAATCTTTCTTGGTTAAAACTAAACTTCTTTCTGGCAAATTCAACTATTTTGTTCAAAATTCAACTTCCTTGGTTAAAAATGAACTTCTCTGTTGAAAATTATCTTTTCAGATTTCAAGGTCATCGGTTTTTTAAACATTGTACTTTTTAGCTTGAAAACTCAGGTCATTTGTTAAAAACTCGTTCTTTTTGGTAGAAAAAAATAACTTTTTGGTTGCAGATTCTACAATTTTTGAAAATTTGTCTTTCTTCGATGAATTAAACTGTTTTTTTTTTTTAATTTAAAATAAAAATCTTTTGGTTTATACAATCATCTATAATTTTTTTATTTGAGAATTCTTTTTTTTTCGTTGAAAATTCAACTAGTTGGAAGTTTCATAACTTCATTAAAAATTTCTTTTTTGGTTGAAGATTCCACTCTTTGGTTAAAAGATGAAACTAATTTTTCCAAAATAATAATTATTATTTGTTTAAAAAGCATAGAAAATATCTTTTTGGTTGAGGATTCAACTATTTTGTTGAAAATTCGTCTTGCTTGTATATGACGTTAACTATTTTTTATGTAAAGTAAAAATTATTTTGGTTTATATATCACCTGTTATTGAAAGTTGAAAGTTTTGCTGAAAATTCCATATTTTTTGGTTAAAAAATGTAACTTTATGGTGAAAAATTCAACCGTTTGGTTGAAAATGTAACTGTTTGTTAGAAAATTAACTTTTTTTTTTAATTCAAGTGGTTGAATTTAACTGTTTTTGAATTGATATTAAAATTATTATTTTTTTTTTTGTGAAATATCAACTATTCTAAACTTCTTTAAGAATTCATCTTTTTTGATTGAAAAATTTCGCTACTTAGTTGGAAATTCAATTAATTGGCTGAACTACTGTGTTAAAATGCATTATTTTTGTTGACGATTCAAAATTTCAGTTGAAAATTGATATCTTTGTTTAAAACTCCGACTTCTTTGTTAAAAATTATTTCTTTGAACTGAAAATTGAAATACGATATATGATATCCTATTTTTGGTTTAAAAGTTATATTTTCTGTTGAAAATGCTACTATTTATTAGAAAATTCATTTATTGGTTGAAAATTCTTCGTTTTTTTTATAGAAGTATAACGGTTTGGTTAAAAATTAATCTTTTTTTAGGATTTAACTAATTCGTTGTAATTTCGTATTAATATAGTGTACTGGGTACTTTGAACTCAAAAATATCAATTTTTCTTATCTTTTACGGTTTAGGAGAAATTTGCAGTTTTAAAAAAAGTTCATATTTCCACGTTAAAGGTGTTTAAAAATTTACTTGTAAATTTCAACGTAAAAATCCACGTGAATATGTACCTGGTTTTAGAATTCGATTTCAAGTTGCAAAGTAAATAAGTGAGCAATTTTTTAAATAAAGATATCCTATTGTTTGCGACTTCTTTGTCTCCAGAAGAAACTCGGCAAACGAGTTGATAAAGCGTGTCATGGAGAGTAATTTTCTTTGAAACAATTTGAAATTGTAGGAAATTAACAAGTTATTCTTCAAACACGCAAAGTTGCGTAGAATGAGTAAAAAAGTGACTCACGTATCGTTTCCGTTGTATCGCGATAAAAAATATCACAGATAGGAAAATTATCTCTGATGGTTGAGCATTGTGAGAACTTGTGTCAAAACTCTATTGGTTCCACAAAAAAGAAATATCTAAAAAAACAGACGTTGAATATCAGGATGCACAGTCTTTCCCCTATTACCTTGTTAAATAATACTTTGAAGGTAAAATATTTGTCTGTTGAATCTATGCAAATTAAATATTTTTCAAATTAACTATAATAAAGTACGATGGTTTTTCTGTCCACATTGAAGATTCTGTAGTTTAATTTTAAAAACGATTATCATTATTTTAGTTTTTGTCTTACTTTCAACAGCTCGGCAACTTTAAACGCAGTTTTTAGTAGATGGTAAATATTTTTTCTATAAATATACTTTCCATGGCCAAAATAGAACCAAAAAATGGTCCATTTTATTAAAAAAAATTTTAATCAAAACAATTTTTTATTTGCCATTGCTTCAGCCCCCAGGGTTTAATTTGAAAATGTTCATAGTTAAGTATTTTAGTTTTACTTCGTGCATCATATATTTTTTAAAGTAGATACTGTTTTTAGTGGTAAGACAATTTCAAATTTTAAGCGTTTGAAATTAGGCGCTTTTGTAATGTTATTTCAAAGAATCTCAAAGATTTGATTTAATGGATTTTCATGATTTCAAGGGATTTTAAGGAATTTTTAAATAACTTTAGGGTATTTCAAGAGAAAAGAATTCCAAGAGATTTCGTTTCAAAAGCATGCTCTTTTTTAGCGCTGTGATCCCTGAAATATACCGTACCAAAATAAATTTCAAAATACGATCCGTGTTTTTCTGAAATTTTTTTTTGTCTATCCTACAAAAGATACCCAACTGTTCGCGAGATTTGTGCCTTTTTGGAAAGTTTTTTGGTTTATTTGGGGAGAAATTGTGTAAGAAAGGTCGGGTTTCGAGCTGTTCGATGTGGAGCTATGTCAGTGTCAAGCTGAGAAGGGTCGGGAGCGAGTACAGGAAACCTCTGTACATAAGTGTACTATAACTTAAGCAGCTATTTATATCTTCCTCTGGTTTCCCCTGGCTAGCCAATTGTACTCCATTTGTACTCACTCGCTCGCCTCGTAGTCGCGGTGAATCAATTGCCGGACACTCAATTGCAGAGTTGCTCAGTTACAAAAAAAAACACAATTTATATTCATATGTGAAAAAAACAACCGCATGACATCACCAACAATGTCTGCGAGCGAGAGGAAGCTTTTTTACTGACTTCAAATAATTTTTTTTCACTTCATTTGCCGTCTGAATTTATTGTTTACATTTTAACTAAATTTAAATGCAAACATTTTAAACTTAAACCATTATGTAATAGAACTGATATGACGAACACAGGCCTCACATAGTGGTTCAGAAATGGATTTTGGCGGAAAAATGAGGCTGCAGATCTTGGAAAAAAGAAAAGGCGTCAGAATTTACCTAGACAAAATTGAGCCAAAATTTTTTCATATTGAGCAACACTGCTGTCACAAATTACAAAAGTGGTATCTGCATTTTGGATGAGTAATTTGCCACTTCACAAAATTTTAGAAAAAAATCATAAGCGCCTTCCTTGCCGTTCAGATTTATGAACAAGCATTTTGAAGCATGATGTTAAAATGCACGGCCATAACATAAACGACAAGCAAGGTGTTTATGACTTTTATCTAAAGTTTGGTAGAGTGACAAGTGACTTATCCAAACTGCACATGCGACTTTTGAATTTGGGACGGCAGGCTACGAACATTGAAAGTAATTCAAATCTTTTTTCAGGTTTAACATTGATCATGAGTGCGAACATAGCTGATGTTCAAAATGAGTTTATAAAAAAATGACGTGAAACAAAATTTAACCCCGAATTTTTTCTGTGTGAAACTTTATCAGTTGAAATTAACATTTTTAAGTAGAAAATAATCAAATTAGATTATTCATTTTGTATAAAAAAATTCAAGATCATTTGCTTCTCTCGATATGCATTGTTTTCTCGCAGTCAATGATCATTTGTGAAATGCGGGTGGATTGCAGTAAGAGGTGCCACGGAATGCTTCTCTAGACTCTTGTATTACAACTTCACTTTGCCACTCTCCCGTGTGTCTAGATTACATTACAAATAATATCCCGCGATCACGATCACGCCCAAGATTATGCTTCTGGCAAAATCACACCTCCCCTAGTACTTTGCCTATCGCAGATTGAACATTGAAGTATCGCATTTTCTTGGGTCAGGGTCTGCGATCCGGTTTCGCTATCCCAACAACTACAACTATACCTACAAAAGCATCAATAATAATAGTAATAACATCGAATATTACACGTGTAGTCCCTTGTCAGTTCTGAGGAACATAGAACGTTCATTGAAAAGGAAATTAAAAAATGGCAGAAACTGTTTCGTGTAAGACTCGCCTCTTCATCATGTAAGGTTTCTCTTCCAAGGACTTTATCAGCATCATCTACCGATTGTTCCTATCGCCATCTTTATTTCCCGCACCCGAGGATCTCGCTTTTACCCGTCCCAGGATTCTCGCGATTCTACTAAAGCTAAACCATGGCACAATTATTTTGTTACAAGAAGAGAAAGGTCTAATTTATGGCATCCTTGCAGTTTTAAGCGGATAAATCCTCTGTGGAAAAGCAACTATATTTCAAACTTTAATCAGCCTTCACACTTTCGTTTCGTTTCGACCAGCAGTCGAAAGTGTGACAAAAAATTCCTATGATTAACCTCTCCATCTCCAAGTATCCGTATTATACTGCGGTTATTATTTCTTGCGCATCTTTTCACCACTGCTCGAGGAAGTTGTTAGTTGTTGCCTTTTGCCTGCTGCACCACAGGGTGTTTACGCCAAGAAATTGCCTCGTTAGTCTCCAACCCACGTACACATAGTCAAATATAATAAACCCTTTCATACTGGCTGTCTTTACTTTTTAGTCTCTCACCGAGATAATCTTCACTAATCTCTCTTTAAACTTTAAAGTAACTGTCACAATTAGGAACTTAAGGATGACATCCTTTCTCGACATCATTCCTCTCTAACTTGCTGAATGATGGACTCTGGATCCTGGGTTATTAGCTTCTTGCTTCACTCAGGTAACGAGAGAATTTAGTTTTTAGAGGTCGCGTGCCTCGAATCGTAGCACAGAAAAAAGAGCAATCAATTTTTGTTGCGGGTAATTTTCAAGTGGGGAAAGTTGATTTTTGATACAATAATGTTGACATGCTAGCCAAAGCCAATGTGGTGGGTGCATCTTACGACGTGAAGGTAATTTTTATTTCAGCTAAAGATTACTTTTAGTTTTTTTTCTGTAAGCCTACGCAAGGAATATTTATAAAAAAATACTTGCTGACTCAAACCTCGTGGCAAGAAAGCATGATTAAAAGGAGGATTAAGAGCGCAGTTAAATCCGGGAATTAATAATACCGGAAGGGCGTGTGAATCACACAAATCTTATTACTACCCAATCATATAATATACCAATACCTATAAAGTTATAAAGTAGCTACCGTCTTGAAGTAGGAAGTCCATTACAGATTCTATTAGGAAACTCATCCTCAGAACTGGAAAGGTGTGGGAGGCATGCTTTTTATGACTTACACGTTCTCAGTACATCCGACATCTTTTCCTTCAGCAATGGCCAATTCTTATTCTCATTATCTCCACGGTAAGAAAACTAATAGAATCATAATTTAATCTAAAATCACGGAAATCATCTATCCGAAAGCACACGTCAGATTAATATCATCCTAACACGGCATATAAATATGGAACAGGATGCACCATCTTTTTCTCTTGAAACCCCCTCGTTTATCTCTGCTTATCTTCTCGGGAGTGAGAGAGAGAGAGAGTAATTTATGCTCGAATTTATGCCTTTCTTCGCACGTAACGACGAATCGTAGGGTCTGATTAAATTTACGCACAGGCTGTTGGTAGTTCTCGTGACACTGAATCGCGAATCTAACTAAACTTATAGCCAGGGCTGTGATTTGATCTGGAAACCTGGAAATTTTTCAATCGCGAAAAACCCTTGATAAACCTGGAAGTGACATAGTTTTTTTAGAACAGTAAGATCAGCTGTGATTTCAAAGTGTGGTTTAAAGTCAATATAAGTCATTTTGATTATTTATTGAACGGGACATGGTGAATTGAATTACAACATTATATAATATGTAATACTTTCTCCGCTAGTTCAATGTTTATCAATATTATGATTTCTAAAGTTTTTCTATCCACCTCGTACAGTTCTCGTATAGAAACCGTTAATAAGTTGTATTATGTTTTTCTAAAAAATTTACCAAATTCAACTCTGACTTGCAATCTCTGTACGTGAATGAAACTGGAATTGTGCTGAAAAATGTTTGATTGGAAGAAAAGTACTGAGTATTGTCTGGTTACTGTTTCTGACCCCTGTCAGTGCCGCCCGTGGTTTCTCAGTCGCATGTAAGTTGTAACTTGTAAGACATAAGACTCGGTGCTATAATTCAGGGCTTGACTATGGAAAATACGATGCGAAGTAGAATAGCCTCTTGTAATCGCAATACTTTCTCTCGACTTGCCACGAGCGTTATGAGCGATTTTATGAGTCACCCAAGTCGAGTACCATCCACGAATCCTTGTAACACACCTATACCTTCAAAACCTACTTCAAGTACCAAGCAGTGTCATTTTATTACTATCCCGATACTTCATGAACTCTAGTTCCTATAGATCAGGGTACACTTTCAGGACACATGCCGCTTTTATACACGCCTAGGGTTTACAATATTTTTTCTAATTATAAATTTATTCAAGAAGACGTTTTGACAAAAATATATAAAAGAGGAATTCAAAGGGACTCGAGTCGAATATGTGATACTATTTAGGTTTATGAAATCTGGTTTTATATCCGTGTTCAAAACAACCTGAATAAAAAATTAACGTCATGTTAATATTATGTTAAAAATTACACTCATGTTATTGTTTTGTGAAATGCTGGCTAATGCAACTCTTTTTTCAGTTTTGACTTAAACATATTTTCAAACGCATCGCTAAGTTGGCTGAAGTAACATATCCGCCGTTTCGGAAATCGAAAGTTCCAAATATTTCAATATTTTGAATGTTTCAAAAGATTGTAAGGGATTTTATAGCGCTTCAAAGCTTTTAGAGTATTTAAAAAGATTCAAATGTATTTCTGAGAATAAAAAATATTTCCAGGGATTTTAAGAGCTTTCAAGAAGTTTCATCTGATTTCAGAGGGTTTTAAAGTTTTCAAAATTTTCGAAGCAAAATAAGATGTATTACAAATTTTAGGATAAGTTACGGAATATCATAGTATTTTAAGTGGTTTTGACGGATTTTTATATGATTTCCAAGAATTTTAAAGACTTAACAAATTGTAATGGATTCTATAAAATTATATAAATTATAAAGGATCGTTAAATATGTATAAGTATAGAAAAAAAACATTATTTATAATTAACTCGCGTAATAGTTGTATATTTATTCCTTATTTTTTTTATTTACCGATTTTCCAACATTTAAAAATTAATAATTAATTAAAAATCTAGAGATACCTAGGAAAAACCTGGAATTTTCCTTAGAATTTGATTAGACGACCTGAAAAATTAATACTAAGTAAGATTATAGGATATACTTAATTTGAGTTTAATATTTTACTAAATCAAATTTATATTTCTATCTTTACTATTTTAAAAAAAAATTGTTATTGTACTAAAACTAAAAGTGTCCATTTATTTTTTGTTTCAGGTACGTATGACTCATACAGTGGATTATTTTCTATTTCAAAATAGAATTTGATGATCGTATTGGTATGTAAAAGATGTTACTGGATAATTTCATGCCCCTTAAATCAACATTTTTTCTAATTTTGACCGAATTTTTTTTATTGAATTCAGTTGAATTTTTAAATAAAAAGTGAGAATGTGCTCACCTGGAAAACCTGGAATTATCAGGGAATTTTCTTATACATGGAAAATCCTGAAAATTTCAGGCAATTGTTTTATAAAATTATATAACAGTTATTTTCAATTCTTAAAAGTTACTTTTTAGTACGGATATTATTCTTATTTATGTCAAACTTCTTTTTATCATTTTTGCTTTTCTCAGGAAAATATCTTTAAAATTTGTTTGAATTGTTATTCTAATTCGTGGACTTTAGAAAAAATTTAAGAATTGATTTATTATGTGTTTATTATTGTTGATTTATTTTAATATTCAATAATGATCATTAATATATTTAAGAACATCCTGTAATCCTTATTTTGTGAAAGGTTTCCAAATTAAAAGCGTCAATTAAATTTCTCAAAACTTGTACGATTAAGAAATGATTTGTTCTTATTATTTTGAACAAATTTATACGTACGTGGAAAAAACTTAAAATTATCAGGGATTTTGTTTATAGGATTTGAATAGACGCCCTGTTTAAGGACTTTACTGGTTTCAGTGATTTGAAAGGATTTTAGGGGAGCTTAAATATTTTATAGTATTTTACAAAATTCCAAGGAATTCGCAGAGAATTTCAGAGATTTTAAGAGATTTCTAAGGCTTTTAGGTGATTTTAAAGATTTGAAATAATTTAAAAAGATATTTGAATTTTCGAGAAATTTTGGGTATGTGGTTTAATTTCAGGAAGCAGCCTGACACAGATGGTAGCGTGCTTGGGTTCTTTTCATGTTGCAACAGCTGTGGTAGCCAGTATAAATTTTGAACATTTAATATATTGGAAATTTTCAAAATCAGAAAGTAAATTTCAATAATCATTTTAGAATTATTTCGAAATTAGTTCCTATAAATGGGATTCGTTGTCAAGTCAACTTGATAGCCGTGACTGATGGACTTCTATAAATAATATTCAAATTAGAAAAATAAATGGGTTTAAAAGATAAAGTGGTCCAGTATCGAAGATAGGAACTGGTTTAATCAACTCTTGTGTAGGCAAACTTGTCCAAAGTTTCGTCTCCTTTGATAAATAGTGACAATCCTCAATTTTATCAAGATTTATCTTTGAAAATAAAAATAAAATCGAAACCTGACGTCCCGTGGGGGGGGGGGGGGGGGG
>JAUELO010000271.1:189972-202524 GCA_032357855.1 Amphibolips quercusostensackenii | reverse complement strand
CGATTTTACTTAAAAAATTAACTATTTTGTGGATTTTTTTTTGTCTAAAAATTAATTTTGTTACTGGAAATTCAACTAATTCAATTGAATATTCTGCAAGTTTAGTTGAATATTAACTTTTTAAACTGGAAATTTATTATTTAATTTTTCGTTAAAAATTTATCTTTTTTAGTTGAAAATTCACGTATTTGTCTGTAAATTTGTTTTTTTTTTTTTGTAGAAAATGACTCTTCTTGATTGAAAATTTAACTACTTGGTTGAAATTGGAACTACTTTGGTAAAAATTTGTTTTTTTTTAGCTGAATGTCTGTCTCTTTGGTTGAAAATTTAACTATTTTATTAAAAATTCGTTTTTGTTGTTGAAAATCAATTTTTTGTAATGAAAATTTATCTGTTCCATTTTTGGTGTAAATTTAACCTTTTTAGTTTAAAATTCAACTGTTTATTTTGTTAAAAATGATCTTTTTGGTTGAAAATATATCTGTTTTTTAACAAATTTGTCTTTTAGACTTGAAAATTCAACTGTTTTGTTGTAAATTTTTAAACATTCAAATATTTGGTAGAAAAAAATGAAGATTCAGCATTTTAGTTGAAAATTTAACTATTTTTTGAAAATTTATCTTTTTTGTTGAAAATTTATTTTCTCAACTGAAAATTGAACGATTCTGCTTGAAAAATTAACTATTTTGAAGATTTTTTTTGTCTGAAAATTAATTTTTGTTACTGGAAATTTAACTAATTCAATTAAATATTCTGCAAGTTCAGTTGAGTATTAATTTTTAAACTGGAAATTTAATTATTTCATTTTTCGTTTAAATTTATCTTTTTTAGTTGAAAATTCATGTATTTGGTTGTAAATTTGTATTTTTTTGTAGAAAATTAATCTTCTTTATTGATTATTTTGTTGAAAATTCGTTTTTGTTGTTTAAAATCAATTTTTTGAACTGCAAATTTATCTGTTCAATTTTTAATGTAAAATTTATTGTTTTTAGTTTAAAATTCAACTGTGTATTTTGTTGAGAATTATCTTTTTGGTAGAAAATGTATCTGTTTGTTAAAAAATTCGTCTTTTATACTGAAAAAATTCAACTGTTTTGTTAAAAATTTTTTCCAATTCTTGAAAATTCAAATGCTTTGTAGAAAAAATTAAGATCCAGCATTTCAGTTGAAAATTCATCTCTTTGATTGAAAATTCACGTATTTTATTGGAAATTCGTTTTTTATTTTGGGTTGAAAATTAATCTTTTTAACTGAGTATTTGACTATTTGATTTTTTGTTGCAAATTTATCTTTCTTAGTTGAATAATCAACTATATTTCGTTGAAAATTAATTTATCTTGTTGGAAGTTCATATTTTCGGGTTATAAATTTAACTATATTCTCGAAAATTTGTCGTTTTGGCTTAAAAATTCAACTTTTTTTTTAAAATATTTAAAAATTCTTAAAAATTTAACAATTTAGTTGAAATTTTTTTCTTTTTTGAATGAATAATCTTGCTTGATTGTAAATTTATCTCTTTAAGCAGAAATTTAGTATTTTTTTAGTTAAATTCAACTTTTTTTTGAAATCTGAATTGAAACGTTTTTTGATTGAAGTATCAACTGTTACATTTTTCGTTGAGAATTGATATTTTTTATTAAAAATAAAACTATTTAGTTGAAAAATGATCTCTTTTATTCAAAATTTACTTTTTATTCACTGTTTATTGTGTCCAAAAAAAAAAGTTTTATTTTCTTAACAACCTCTTCAACTACTGCTATTAATGTTAATAAATTCATATAATATGTAAAAGCTCTTCAAAAATGTTTTAGTTATAATCAAAGATTAAAAAAAAACATATGAATTTGCGAGTCGAAATTGATTCCAAATTAAGAAAGTCCTCGTTGGGTGGAGGGTCTAGTTTAATTGTAACGTCAGTCCCACCAAACTTCGGTAAATGGAGTCAGTGCAGGGACAGAACTGGAACCAAGATAGTCATAGTTGTCTGGTGTTGTATATTCTACTTCAAATAATATATTTCCCTATTTTCTTGAAAATTTTTCATCGAAATTTAGAACTGATTAATTTATTTTTATTTTGAGATAAATTCCTTTCCTTGCTTGAAGTTCAAAGAATGCATAAAGAGGTAAAAATGTAAATGTGCAGAATAAATTAGCACCGCTAGAGACACGGTACTTAAACCGAAGATGCTTGTAATGCTAATGAGTTCGTAATTAGAGCCCTCTTCGGATAATTTCTTTATTCCTGCTCTTAAATCTTTTTTTCAACTTTTTATTACTGTAGCTCGATTTAGTTTCTTTTAGAAAATCTTTTCTGGAAATTATTACAAATTTTTTTAAATCATCTTCGATTATTCAGAATTTGAAATCTTTAGATATTTAATTATTTAATATTTAATTATTTAAAAAAAGTTTTTAATCGTTTAATTACGTTTTTTTAATGAAATTGAATGAAAAAGCCTTTTTATTATTCTAGTGAAGGCACATGAAGCTTCCAGTCCACTTCTTCGATGCATATGTAAATGTGCTCTTCGTTTTGCATGGCATACATTATGGACAATCAGTACAACTGATCTCCATGACATTCCTCCACGATTCGAAATTGCCGTAGGTCAGCTATTGCAAAATTTAAAAACTGCGAAATTTCTTCTTTTTCGAAATCCTTGACAAAAATTTATGTCAATTTTCTATCTGGGGAATCTGTCTACCAAAAAAGACGAATTTTCAACGTTCATTTATTATTCAACAGTTTAATTTTCAGTTAGAATGATAAATCTACGACCAAACAAAATATTTTTTTACTAAAAAGTTAAATTTTCAACCAAAACGATGAAATTTCCACTCGAAAGATCAATTTTCTAAGATAAATTTTATTTCTAACTGGGGAACTAAAAGTGAGTCCGAAATTAATTCAATTTTTTAATTACATACAGACTGTACACTCTTTTCCGTGTTCTTATGTTTTTCCCTTTTTTAAAGAATTCCTCTTTTATTATAGATCTAATGCTTTCAGGATGATGCATTATAATAAAAGTAAAAAGATGTGTTTCTGGTTTTGATCGTTCAATGTTTTGCACACGCTTGAAACCCAAAACACATTCTTTTATGTTTATTATAATTTCCCTTTTTTTACGGTTTTCAAAAAACCCTTTTTCTCCCTTTTTCAAAATGTGAACTGAGTTGATAGAACTCAATAAAAAAATCCAAATATTTTTGGTCAAAAGTTTGTTCATTTTGGTTGAAAAGTCTATTATATTTTTGGTTTAGAATTCATCTTGTTTGATTAATAATTCTACTTTTGACGGAATTCAACTTTTTTGGATCTAAATTAAAAACTTTCTTAGTTGAAATATTTACTATTACATTTTTCGTTGAGGATTAAGGTTGAAAGTTGAAACACTTTTTAAAAAATTATTTTGTTTGTTATTGAAGATTCGTGATTTTATTTTTTTTGTCATGGTTTTGACCAGATAAATGTAATTAATTCGATGTTATTTTTTTTTGTTTACTAGTCTAATATCAGTATTTTTTAATATTGATTTTATTCTTAAGTTGTGATATTTAACATTTTAGTTAAAAATTCAACTATTTATTTGAAAATTGAACTATTTGGTGGAAAATTAACTTTTTTGTTGAAAATTCATGTGTTTTGTTGAAAATCCGTTTTTTTTTGTAGAAAATTTATATTCCTTGTGAACAATTCATCTTTTTGGTTGAAAATTTAAGTATTTAGTCAAAAATTAATTTTTTATTTAGATTAATAATTTTAGCTGATAGTTCGACTTTTTTTGTAGAAAATTCGTCTTTTTTGCTGAAAAATTCAATACTTAGGTGGAAAATTAAGCTATTTGTTTGAAAATTA
Source organism: Amphibolips quercusostensackenii (assembly GCA_032357855.1). Lineage (NCBI taxonomy): Eukaryota > Metazoa > Arthropoda > Insecta > Hymenoptera > Cynipidae > Amphibolips > Amphibolips quercusostensackenii. The sequence goes on along the minus strand of JAUELO010000271.1, from coordinate 198,663 downwards.
ATTTTTTAATTAAAGATTCATAAGTTGGAGTTAAAAATTCAACGATTTATTTGAAAATTGGACTATTTGGTGGAAAATTAACTTTTTCGTTGACAATTTATGTGTTTTATTGTAAATTCGTCTTTTTTTATACAAAATTTATCTTCCGAGTGGAGAATTTCTCTTTTTTGGTTAAACATTTAATTAATTAGTAAAAAATACATTTTTCTGGGTTTAGATTTCTTATTCTAGCTGAAAGTTTAACTGTTGGGTTGCAAATAAAATTTGTTGTTGAAAGTTCATATTATCGGGTTGAAAATTCAACTGTTTTGTAGATAATTTTATCTTTTATGCTTATAAATTTAATAATTGAGTAGAAAATTAAACGATTTGGTTGAAAATTAATTTTTTTTATTTTCAAAATACGCACGTTTAGGGTTGAAAAATAAATGATTTTTTAGAAAAATTCGTCTTTTTGATTTAAAAATTCATCTCTTGTGGTACTAATTTGATATTTTTTGGTAAAAAAAAGGAAATTTTTATTTAGAAAATTCTTTTTCTTTTTGTTGGAATTTCGTTTGTTTTCAGTAGAAAGTTAATTTTGTTGGTAGAAAATTTAACTATTTATTTCAAAATTTAACTATTCTGGTAGAAAATAAACTTTTTTTTCTATTTTATGTATATTGTTGAAAATTCATCTTTTTTAGTAGAAAATTTATGTTCCTAGTGAAATATTTTCTTTTTTGGTTGAAAATTTAACTATTTAATAAAAAAATTAATCTTTTTTGTTAGAAATTTAATTATTTTTTGAAGTCATATTTTTTGGTTGAAAATTCAATCGTTTTGTAGAAAATTTGTGTTTTTTTTTGGTTTGAAAATTATTTTTTTGTGTTACTAGTTTAAAATTTTTGGTAAAAAAGCAACCGTTTGGTCGAAAATTCTTGTAATTTGTTGGTTTTTTTTTCGTAGAGCGTTCGTTTTATTGATTGAAAATTCAACTATTTGAAAATTTAACTATTTGGTAAAAAATAAATTTTTTGGTTAAAAATTAGTCCTTTTTTGCAGAAAATTAATCTTCCTGGTAGAAAATTAATCTTCTTGATTAAAAATTCATCGTTTTGGTTTAAACTTAAGATCGAAAAGAACATCTAGTTTCCCATGAAAAATTTTTATGCAAATTATGCGTGAAAAAGATTCATAATTAAAAAACAGACTTGCAGACTACCTCACTTTTCGGCTCATTAGAGGCAAATGAAAAGAACAAAAATTTTTAATTTGTGCAAAAAGAATGTTTTTTCAATATTAGTAATTTTAGAAACACAAAAAATTTTTAGATTTTTTTTTCCTATTTTGGAGAATGTAATGTTTTAGGTGAATTGGTTCAGAATTACTCACATCTTTTTGTTTTTTAAATTTAACCATTTGGTTAAAAATTTAACTATTATTTTAAAAATGCATATTTTTTATTCAAAATTCAATTCTTTTCTGAAAAATTAGTTTCAAAAAAATTGAAATTCATTTTCTTGTGGTAATATTTTCATCTTTTTCGGTAAAAAGCAACCATTTGGTTGAAAATTTTTGTATTTTGTTGGAAATTATTCTTTTTAGGTAGAAAATTAATTTTCCTGGTGAAAAATTCATCTCTTTGGTCGAAAATTTAACTATTTGGTTTTGAAACATTCACCTTTTTTTGTTGAGAATTATAATTATTTAGTTAAAAATTTAACTATTTTCTTAAATAGTCATATTTTTGGTTGTAAGTTATTTACTTTGTTAACAATTAATTTTCTTTAAAATGTACTTCTTTAGTTGAAAGTTAAAGTATTTTGTTTAAAATTAATTTATTTGATCTTAAAATTTAACTTTCATTTTTGGTTACAAATTTATTTTGTTGAAAATTCATTCTTTTATATGAGGATTGAACTATTTCGTTAAAAATGAATGATTTTTGATTGAAATCATCAGTTTGAAAATTTGTTTTTTTTATTGAAAATTAATTTTTGAAACGAAAAATGTAACTATTTCATTTTCTCTTCTATCTAAAAGTACATTCGTCTTTTTAGATAGCAAATTCATCTTTTTTTTTGGCAGAAGTCATCTTTCTTTGTGAAAATTAACTTTTTTTGTTAAGAATTCAATTTTTCGGGTTAAAAATTAAACAGTTTTCTTAAAAAATTCGTTTAGGCTGTATAATGCAAATCGTTAAAAATTCATTTTTGCAAGTTGAAAATTCAACTAATTCTTTAAAACTTAACCTCTTTTGTTTAAAATTCATCTCTTTTGCTTAAAAATCAACTATTCGGTTGTAAATGCAAATACTTGGTTAAAAATTAATTTTTTATTGAAATATTAACTATTTGATTGAAAATTCGTCTTCGTTTATTTTAAATGATCTTTTGTTGTTGAAATTTCACCTTTTCAGGATTAAAAATCCACTGTTTTCTACAAAATTCGATTTTTAGGCTTTTTTAACTCTTTTGTTAAAATTTCGCCTTTTTTCGTTGAATTTAATTGTGCTTAATTAAAAATATTTTTTTTGTGAATATTCAACTACTTTTTTGTGGGTTGAATTGTTTTATTAAAAATGAATTTTTCACAAAGATTCATTATTTTATTTGTAAATTGATCTCTTTTTTGCTTAAAAATTTTAATATTTTCATTATACTTTTTTTTCATTACTTAAAAATTTAGTTTTTTTAACTTAAAATTTAACCGTTTAATTTTTGGTTGAAAATTGTTCCGTGTTAGTTGAAAATTCAACTTTTCAGTTGCAAATTCATATATTTTCTTAAAAATTCTTCTTTTTTAGAAAATGATCTTGTTAGTTGAAATTTCATATTTTGTTATTCAAAATTGAACTAGTTGTTTAAAAATTCATCTATTTTATTGACAATTTAATATATTTCTACGTTAAATCTTAGGAATTTAAAGCCTTTGGTATTTAATTCAATATGGTTTTTTTATTAATTTATTTAAAAGAATTTTTCTCTACTTTTCGTGAAAGTGCCTCTACTTTTCCTGTTTTGAGATCATTTTGGGCTTCCATTACGTGCCGCTCAGCGTCGCGTTCAGGCGGTATAGAGCTCACTGTCCGTGGAGAGGTATACTGCCCAAACGCGATGTGGAGCGGTATACCGATCAATCGCGATGTGGAGCGGTCTGGCCTGCAGACATCGATCTATTTAGTCTTATTAGCAATTTCGTGTGAAGGATTCGAATTTCCTTCTAGAATCTCTCTAAACGTCATTTTAATTTGATTTTACACCAAAGAGGCATCTCATTATGATAGAGAATATCTAAGGACTGGAGAGCAACAGAATGAGGTTGTCAGTTTTATATGTATAATGAGTGTAGGTTTCGAGAGGAGATCATAATCATCTTAAGGAGTGCCTTCTCGTAACTTGTGCCTTTTTAAATATGACGCCATCTCATTTTCATTATAGTTATATACATATATATGTATAAGCGAATTGTATTTATCCATCGGTGAAGCTAGAGGTACCACAATAATAAAGTCTCTCTTCGATTTCAAAATAAAAGACAACTCTCTGAAATATGAATGTGAAATACCAATCTCAGGTTCATCGCCTTTTGGGTCCCTGAGAATCAGTCAACGTTGACTCACGTCTATTTTCCCATTCAAGGAAATCCTTTCCTTTTTTTTAAATACCTGGTCTGAACCGATTTGTTGAGAAATGCTAGGAACTGTCATACTTGCTTTAATTTTTATTTTTACCTATTTTTATGAATAATCTTTTATAATATTTAAGGGTGGTTGCAGGTCAGGGAAAACCTGGAACTCAGGGAAAACCTGGAACTCAGGGAAAGGTCAGGGAATTTTAACAAAAAATTGCGTATGTCAGGGAATTTCTGTAAGAAGCACTTTAAGTAACTTTCAGGAATAATCAGTTTTTTTCTCTTATCACGTTTTAGTCATTCTTTGAAGATAAAGTCACCGTAGTCACTTTTTAGAATAAAAATATCATTTTACTCACTTTTCTTCCAACAAATTAACTCATGGGTTTATCACTATTGAATTTAGGCCTATACTTGTTTCTGAATTTTCCTGAAGTTTTTAAAAAATATTTTAGGGTATTTTAAAAGATTCAAAGAAATTTTTAATACATTTTAATAATCTGAAGGGATTTTAATATGAAAGGATTTTACAGATTTTGTGTATTTTCTTTAAAGTCTGCAAGAAATTTTTAATAGATTTCAAAAATTTGAAGGTATTACAAAGGATTTGAAAGATTTTAGGATATTTGTAAAAATTTCAAGGAATTTCAAATAGCTCAAAAAAATTGGAAGGGATTTTAAAAGTTTTTGTAGGATTTAGAATATAGTGTTTTTAAAAAGATTACAAGGAATTTTAAGTAGGATTCCATAATTTGTAGGTTTTGCAAAGGATTTTAATGATTTTAGTTTTTCTTTAATTCCAAGAAATTTTCTAGAGCTTTATAAAATTTCTAGGGATTTTAAAAGATTTTATAGGATTAAAAATATATTATGAGGCATTTTAATAGATTTCATTTATTTCGAGGCATTTTAAACATTTTATTGATTTTTAGGACTCCAAGGAATTTTTAATATTAATCAATAATTTGAAGGTATTCCTAAGAATTTAAAAGATTTTGCGGTATTTTAAAAAATTCCAAGGAATTTTGTTAAAAGTTTTAAACAATTTCGAGGGTTTTCAAAATATTTTAAAGGATTTAAAATATATTATAGGGTACTATAAAAGATTTCAATAATTTTAGAGTATTTTTTCGAATTTCAAGGAATTTTCTAGAGCTTCAAAAAATTTCGGGGGATTTCATAGGGTTTTATTATATTATAGGGTACTTTACTAGATTTCAATAATTTTAGGGTATTTTTTTAAATTTCATGTGATTTTCTGGAGCTTTAAAAATTTCAAGGGATTTCATAAGATTTTATAGGATTTAAAGTATATTATAGGGTAATCTAATAGATTTAAATAATTTCAAGGGATTTCAATTTGAAAGGGTTTTGTGGTTTTTGTAAGGACTTCAAGGAATTTTAAATAGATTTCGATTACTTGAAGGTATTCCAAATTATTTTAAAAATTTTAGGATATTTTTTTTTTAATTCTAAGGAATTTCGAAAATCTTAAAAAAATTGGAAGGGAACTCAAAGTATTTTATAGGATTTAAAATATATTATAGGTTACTTAAATAAATTTCAATTATTTTAGGGTATTTTTTTAAATTCCATGGAATTTTCTAGAGCTTTAAAAATTTCGAGGGATTTCATAAGATTTTATTGAATTTAAAATATATTATAGGGTATTTTAATAGATTTAAATAATTTAAAGTAATTTTAATGTTAAAGGATTACATTTTTTTACACTCCAAGAGATTTTTGGTAGATTTTAATAATTTCAAGAGATTTCAATTTTAAAGGATTTTATGTTGTTTTTTTTAGGAATCCAAAGAATTTTTAACAGATTTCGATAACTTAATGGTATTCCAAAGCATTTGAAATATTTTAGGATATTTTTAAAAATTCCAAGGAATTTTAAAAAGCCTTGAAAAATTGGAAGGGATTTTAAACGATGTTATAGGATTCAAAATATATAATAGGGTATTTTAATAGATTTAAATAATTTGAAGTAATTTTAATGTTAAAGGATTACATTTTTTTTACACTCCAAAAGATTTGTAATAGATTTTAGTAATTTAAAGAGATTTCAATTTTGAAGAATTTTATGTTTGTTTTTTTTTAGGAATCCAATGAATTTTTAATAGATTTCGATAACTTAATGGTATTCCAAAGCATTTAAAATATTTGAAGGTATTTTTAAAAATTCCAAAGAATTTTAAAAAGCTTTAAAGAATTGGAATTCTTTTAAAGTTTTAAACAGTTTCGAGAGTTTTCAAAATATTTTATAGGATTTAAAATATATTCTAGGGTACTTTAATAAATTTAAATAATTTTAGGGTATTTTTTGAAATTCCAAGGAATTTTCTAGAGCTTTAAAAAACGTCGAGGGATTTCATAAGATTTTATATTATTTAAAATATATTATAGGGTATATTAATAGATTTAAATGATTTGAAGGAATTTTAATATAAAAGGATGAATTTTTTCGAAATTTTTTTAAGATCTAGAAAATTCCTTGGAAATTTAAAAAATAATAAAATTATTGAAGTTTATTAAAGTACCCTATAATATATTTTAAATTCTATTTGAAATTTCTTTTGGTATCTTTTCAAAAATTCTATAATATATTTTAAATTCTATAAAATCTTTTGAAATCCCTCGAAATTTTCGAATGCTCTAGAAAATTCCTCGGAATCTTTTTAAATACGCTGTAATATATTTAAAATCCTCATAAATGTTTTGAATTTCGTTCTAATTTTTTAAAAGATTTTCGAAATTCCTTATAATTAAAAAAATATCCTAAAATCTTTTAATCATTTGGAATACCTTCAAGTTATTACAATCTATTAAAAATTCCTTGGATTCTTTAAAAAAACCACAAAATCCTTTCAAGTTTAAATCCCTTCAAATTATTTCAATCTATTAAAATGCCCTATAATATATTTTAAATCCTATAAAATCTTATGAAATCCCTCGACATTTTTTAAAGCTCTAGAAAAATCCTTGGAATTTCAAAAAATACTAAAATTATTGAAATTTATTAAAGTACCCTACAATATATTTTAAATTCTATTTAAAATTCTTTGGTATCTTTTCAAAAATACTACAATATATTTTAAGTCCTATAAAAATTTTTTGAATTTCGTTCTAATTTTTTAAAAGATTTTCGAAATTCCTTATAATTAAAAAAATATTCTAAAATCTTTTAAATCATTTGGAATACCTTCAAGTTATTACAGTCTATTAAAAATTCCTTGGAGTTTAAAAAAAAAAAAAATTCTTTAAAACTAAAATCCCTTGAAATTATTTAAATCTATTAAGAGTACCCTATAATATACTTTAAATCCTATAAAATCTGATGAAATCCCTCGAAATTTTTTAAAGCTTCAGAAAATTCCATGGAATTTTAAAAAATACCCTAAAATTATTGAAATCTATTAAAGTACCCTATAATATATTTTAAATACTGTGGAATATTTTGAAAACCCTCGAAATTTTTAAAAATTTGAAAATTCCGTGGAATTTTAAAAAATACCCCAAAATCTTTAAAATCCTCTGGAATACATTCAGATTATTGATTAATATTTCAAATTTGTTGGAATTTAAAAAAAAAACATCAAACATTTTGAATTCTTTGACATAAAATCTTTTGAAATCCCTTGAATTTTTTTAAAGTTCTCGACAATTTCTTAGATTTGAAAAAACCTAAAATCATTAAAGTAAAGAAAAAATTCGAAAAAAAATCGAATCTATTTTACAGGAAATAAGTAATAAGCAATAATCGCGTTTTCTTTTAATAAAAAGTTGAAAATTCATTCCAGGCTTTGAAACCTGTTTCTGCTATCACAATTTTTACTAAACTGAGTGGTTTTTCTCGTCGAGAATTAAAATAAGGAAAGTGACACGCTCGAAAATTACAGCTGCTTGAAACACGAAACTCGTTAAATGATCCTCTTAAAACAAAAATTATTCTTAATACGAGTATTGCATTACAAATAATTTTAATTCAGATTTAATTCAGGGATCGAATTCGGGTTTAGTTTTCATAGATTTAAAATTTTATGATTTACTCTTCTTTTAGAAATGGACCGGAAATTGAATAATTGGTATAGTAATTAGTTTGAAATTAGATCGGAAATCATTTATCGTAAATCTGAGTCTAGTTAAATTTGTTTTTATTTTATTATATTACTATTGCTCACCGGCTGGCAATAAATTGCGCAAATTAGTTTCCTGTCTCGGCATGAACGTTGTATCAAAATTAAAAAAAATATGAGGTGAATGTTTTGATGATGGTACTAAAATGTTGTACAACTTAAGATAAAAAATCTTAAAAGGATCAGAAGTGGGCTCTAAATTCGAAATTTTACGATGGCATTTTACTTGTTGAAAGAAGTTAAATAGCAATTACCATTTTTCAAGTATAATTTCATTAGGTTTTCTACTAGCCAATTACTTTCGAGTGATTAAAAGTGTTTTTAAAATATAAATTTTATACTAACTCTTTGATTACGTTATAAATTATTCGAATTCGTTTTTCTAAAATATTAACTTTATAATTTTAATGTTCACCGCCCAAGCGGTACTCGGAGCGGTATTGAATGGAGGCGTCGCACAGTGATCTGGATCAGGAATTTACTATTCAAAATCACCTGCAGCCTACAATTCTTCACCGATTTTTAATTTTCTTTAATAGAAATGATCAGCGATAGTTGCACAAAAGCGTCTATAGACTTGATTTTTATTATTCTTTATTATTTACATAAACAAACAAAGAGCCAAAATGAGTCATTTTTCACTTATTATTTTTGATCTGTAAATAAATAATTTAATTGATTTTGTTCTTCATGAAAACATATGTCAAAGTATCATAGCAAAATAAATAATCAGTAGGTTTTTTAATATAATTGTTATGAAGAAATTATATTAATAATAATGTTAACATCATGAATTGTTTGCTTGAAAAGTATATTTGCAAGTTGTATTTGCTTTAATTTTATCGACAACATGATATTTGATCATGAAAATTTATTTTCTGCTATAATTTGCTTATTTTATAAACAAATTATATAAACAAATGCATAGTTTGGT
>JAUELO010000271.1:161747-173951 GCA_032357855.1 Amphibolips quercusostensackenii | reverse complement strand
AAATTAATCTTTTTTGTTTGAGGATTCAACTCTTTAGGTTGAAAATTCAACTACTTGGTTGAAAGTTGAACTACTTTGTTAAAAATTAATTTTTTTTTGGTTAAAGATTCATCTCTCTTGTTTAAAATTAATTTTTCAAACTGAAAATTCAACTATTTGGTTGAACCTTTGTATGTTTGGTTAGAAAATGATTCAGCTTGGTTAGAAATCATCTGTTTTGTGTGAAGATTTAACCATTTTTTTTGAAAATCCGTTCATGTTAGTCATTTGTTATTTACTTTGTTAAAAAAAATTTTTGACTTAAGATTCATCTCTTTGGTTGCGAATTTAAATATTTTGTTGAAAATTCGTTTTCCTTTTTAGTTAAAAGAGTAGTTTTGTTGAAAATTCATTTTCTTGGCTGAAGATTCATGTTTTTGATTGAAAATTTATTTACTTGGTTGAAAATTCGTTCTTTTTTTTTGTTAGTTGAAAGTTCATTTCTTCGTCGTTCTTGGTTGAATTCAACTGTTTTTGATTTAAAATAAAAATATTATTCATTTGAAATATCAACTATCATATTTTTTATTTATAATTAATCTTTTTTGGTAGAAAATACAACTTTTTTGCTTGAATTTTAATCTTTTCGTTTGAAAATTCGACCATTTGGTTGAAAGTTTTTTTTTTTTTTGTAAGAAATCATCTTATTTGCTGGAATTTAAACTTTAGCATTAAACTCTTAAGTAAAGTCGTTTGAAACCTTATAAGGAGAGCTTAGCTCTTGTCTTTTCACTTGACCCCTAGGAAGTTATGTATGCACAGTGAGAATAAGGCAGCTCTTAAAATGTACGAATTCCTTTACTATTTTCCATTGTATTCTTTTAACTGTAAATAGATTTTTCCATATTCTTAAAATTATTTCTCGACTAAGAGTTGTAGGAGTGTTTTTAAAATCTATTTTTTGTATTGTACCATAGGGTGTCTACTGTCTTCCCTACCTGGAATACCTGGAATTATCGGGAAATTTTTGTGCCCCTAGATAGCCCTGAAAATATCTGGGAATTTTTTTTCAAGACAGAGAATTTTTTTCTAGAGCGTGCTTAATTTTTTTTCAAATTGCAATATAAAATTTAATGACAATGATTCTTGTTTTGTAAAACCAGCTTTATATTAGTGTATTGAATTATTTTATTGAACCGACAGAGCAGACGAGACCGCGAATTATTCGTCGCCTCGTCTGCCTCTTTCTACGATTCGTAGGCCCGTCTGCCTCGTTCACTACGCGTTATCCCCTCTCCTGCCTCCTGGCCTAGCGCTCCGTCGGTTCTGCTGTCCGAACCGTCAATTACTACATTTTTCTTGTAAAATTAATATTTTTTTGGTTGAAGACTTATCATTCGAATTGAAAATTTATCTCTGGCTGAAAAATGATCTATTTTGATGAAAATTAGATTTTTCTTTAGCTGAAAATTTAATTATCTTAGTTGAATCTTGAACTTTTTTGTTGAAAATTGATTTTTTTTAAAATGAAAATTGGATATTGAATAATAATATAGTATAATAATAATATTGAATATTCGATTCCAGTTAAAAATTAATAATTTTAGTAGAAAAATCATCAGTTTGGTTGATAATGTAAAATACTTTCTTCTTACTTATTTTTTTTTTATTTTTCGATTGAAAATTATTATTATTTCTTTTTAATTGAAAATGTTAGTATCTCAATGAAATATTCCGTCATTTTAGTTGAAAATTCATCTCTTTGGCTAAACATTAATTTTTTTAATTGAAAATGTAGCTATTCAATTTTTGGTTGACAGTTTAACTTATTTAGTTGAAAATTCATGTATTTTGTTGAAAATTCGTATTTTTTAGTAGAAATTTAATTATTCTAGTTAAAAATTCATCATTTTAATAAAAAATTTATCTTTTTGGTTTAAAATTCAACTCTTTCAGTTGAAGATTCATCAGTTTAGATGAAAATTTATCAGTTTGATTGAAAATTGTTCTTTTTGAGTTCAAAATTGAACTATCTGGTTGAAAAGTCGTCTTTTTTAGTTGAAAATTCATGTATTTTGTTGAAAAATTGTCTTTTTGGTGAAAAATAAATGTTTTTGGTTGAAATTTCCTATTTTGTTTAAAACTGCAACTGTTTGATTGAAGATTAACTTTTTTGTTGAAACTTCTTCTCTTTGGTTGAATAATGAACTGCTTGGTTAAAATTTAATTTATTTTGTTGAAAAATCGTCTTTTCGGTAGAAATTTAATCTTCTTCGTTGAAAATTCGTTATTTTTTTCTGAGAATTTATTTTCGTATGCTGAAAATTGAACTAATCGGTTGAAAAGTCAACTATTTTGTTAAAATTTAAATTATTTCGTTGAAAAAATTCCACTCTGGTTACAAAATAAACTATTTGGTTACATATTAATTTATTTTGTTAAAAATTCGTCTGTTTGGTTAAAAATTAATTTATTCTTTAAAAAAAACTCTTTCTATTGAAGATTGATCATTGTAGATGAAAATATTTTAGTTCGATTGGAAACTGATCTTTTTAAATTCAAAATTAAACTGTTTGTTTAAAAATTAGTCTTTTTCAGTTGAAAATTTATAAATTTTGTTAAAAAATCGTGTTTTTGTCAGAAAATTAATGTTCTTGTTTGAAAATTCATCCTTTCGTTTAAAAATTTAAGTATTCCACTTAAATATTAATCATTTTAGTCGAAAAACCATATTTTTGGTTGAAAAAACTACTTGGTTGAAAGTTAAACTCTTCTGTTAAGATTCATCTTTTTCGTTTAAAATTCATCACTTTGGTTCAAAAATTGCTGCTGTTTGTGTGGAAAATTGATTTTTTGAACTGAAAATTTAAATATTCTATTTTTGGTTGAAAATTGGTCTTTTTTCAGTTCAAAATTAAACTATCTAATTGAAAATTCAACTGTTTCGTTTGAAATTTATATTTTTAGTTGAAAATCCTCTTTTTTGATAAAAATGAACGTTCTTAATACAAAATTCATCAATTTGATTGATAATTGCAGTTATAGATTCATAATTTTAGTTGAAAATTAATTTCTTTGTTTGAAAATGTAACTTTTTTAAAATTAGTTTTTCCAATTTGAAGATTAATTTTTTTTAATTTTAACTATTTGGTTGAGTATTCAGCTGTTTTAGTTGAAAATTAATGCATTTAATTCAAAAATCGTCTTTTCTGGTAAAAAATTAAGCTTCTTGTTTGAAATTTTATTTTTTTAGTTAAAGATTCAAGTGTTCTAATCAAATATTCATAATTTAATTTGAAATTTCGTCTTTTGGGTTGAAGATTTTTTTTTGTGAAAAATTACTTTTGTTGACTGAGAATTTCACTATTCTATTTTTGTATAAAAATTGATAATTTTAAGTTCAAAATTTAACTATTTGATTGAAAATTCAACTCTTTCGTTTAAAATTCTTGTATTTGGTTAAAAGATCCTCTTTTTGGGTAAAAATTAACTTTCTTGATTAAAAATTAATCTTTTTGTTTGATAGTTCCAGTGAACAATTCATTATTTTAGTTAAAAATTCATCATTTCGGTTGAAAATTAATTGTTAAACTACAAATTCAACTTTTCCATTTTTGTTTTGAAATGGATCTTTTAAAAATTCAACTATTCAGTTGAGTATTTGGCTTTTTTAGCTGAAAGTGAATGTATTTTGTCGAAAAATCATCTTTTTTGGTAAAAAATTAATCTTCTTAGTTGAAAAATAATCGTTTTAGTTAAAGGTTCAAGTATTTCAGATAAATATTCATCATTTTAGTGAAAAATTCATCTTTTGGGTTGAAGATTCGCTTTTTTTCTTGGTGAAAAATTAATTTTTTTTTAACTAGAAATTCAACTAATCCATTTTTGGTTGAAAACTGATCTTTTTTTAATTAAAAATTAATTCATAGTTAAAAATTGTTTTTTTTTATGGTTGAAAATTCAACTATTTGATTGAGGATTCATGTATTTTGTTGAAAAATCGTCTTTTTGGTAGAAAATTAATATTTTTGGTTGAAAATTCAACTGTTTGTTTAAAAATATATCTATCTTGTTGAAAATGCAATGTTTTCACTAGAAAAGTGAAAGACTTAAAAGCGGTTAAAAATTAATTCAATATGTTACCCACATTAGTTTAAGAATATCTTATAAGATAATTCATGAAAGCTGTCTAACTTAGCCAAATTAATTAAATTCCTAGAACCTGAAGAGAAACATTATTTATAATAAACTCGCGAAATTATACATATTCTGATTCGATTGTTTAAAAAAATGCGAAATATTTACATGGATTCGTACCATAAAAAATTATATCTGGAAAAAACTTGCGATATCCAAAAAAAACCTGTAATTTTCAGGGATTTTCTTCCAGGATTTGAGTAAACACCCTGGTAATTTCACATGTAACCTTATGTAATCTCACGTGATCTATTGTAATCCCATGCAATCATATTACTTGTAATCATATTACATGTAATCATATTACTTGTAATCACATTACATGTAATCATATTACATGTAATTATATCCATCCACTGTAAGTGGAAAGTAATTCCAGATAAGATTTAGAGGATGATCAGTGGATTTATTTTAATTTTAATTTCCAGGTTTGCTAGAAAGATGGGAATCGCTGTCGTCCAGGGTTGAAGAGGCCCGAGAAGAGGCCCAAAGAGCAAATTCAATTCATCGCGATATAGCAGCTATGCACCTAGAATTTCGAGCAGCCCACGACAGAATCATGGCCTATGAGATTGTCCTCGAAAAACCTCATATTCTGGATCAGCGCATCAATCAAATTACGGTAAGTAGAAAGAAAATCCCCGGAAAAATATCTAAATCCTGGATTTATTCAGAAAACGTAAATAAACCTGTTTTTTAATTAGAAATTAATAAAATTCGAGTTTTTTTTTCGTTCCAAGAAGAATTTTTATCAAATACTGAATCAGCAGCGAATGAATAATGACTCGGGCGTCCAATAAATCTCTTCCGCGTGCAATCTCAGATTTTATATCTAAAAATGTGAACAGCTTTCATCTTCATAAATCTTCATGAATCACATCTATGATTTATAAATCCAGGTTTTAGCCTCAAGTAAAAAACGTAGTGGGAAGACCGAGCCAAGTCCGAATCTAGATTCTTCATTTGAAGAAATAAACACCTGTTGCAATATTTATTTCATAACAGGTTTCGATAAAAAAATAATATTTTTAGCAGGATGAAGTGAAAATACCGGTAAGTACGACCTTAATGTACTTAATCTGGATACCATCTGGAAACTGACAGACGTTAAAAATGATCCCGATCTTGGTTATGATAATATGTCAGGGTTTCTATCGGCCTGGAAATCCTTGAAAATTTGGAAAAGTCCCTGATTTTTTGGTCCTGGAAATTTTCTTCCCCCCTCCCCAAAAAAAATAGATTTTTAAACTTATTCTTTGCCGAACGAAAAAAGACTGCTGAACCGCTTTTTGGTAGGTTCGTGTATATAATAACTCATTACCCCGACATTTTTAATTTAATTTCTAATTTTTTTTTTATATGAAAGTCGAAAAACAAACTTTTTTAATAATAAATAGTTCATTTCATCACGGTGAATAATCGCCAAGGTAAAATCAAAAAAATATTTCAAAGTTTTTAATTTTTTACCGATTTTTTTCAACTTTAATAGCAATTTAATGACATCTTTTGAAATCTAATAATTTTTTTCTGTTAATGTATTAAAAGTAAATTTAATTTTGTTCAAATTTTTTTATTGTGTTCATAAAAGATTGTTAAAGGTTGAACCACTTTGGTGAAAAATCATGTTTTTCATTGAAGATTTATCCTTTTAGTAGAAAATTCGTTTTTTTTTTTGTTGAAATTTAATTTTTTGGTTAAAAAGTAAATTTTTTTATCTGAAAATATAACTATTCCATTTTTAGTGGAATATTAATTTTTTTCCAAATTAAAAATTTAACTACTTCTGTAAAAGATAAAACGACTTTGTTAAAAGTCTATTTTTTGGTTGAAGGTTCATCTCTTTATTTGAAAATTTAACTATTTTGTTGACATTTTTTTAGTGAAAATTTATCTTTTAATTAAAAATTTTTCTATATAGTTGAAAATTTATTTTTATAATTCGAAAATTTAACTATTTAAATCGAAGATTCTCATTTTTTGTTGAAAATTCATCTCGTTGGTTGAAAGTTTAATGACTTTGTTAAAAACTATTTTTTTGGATAAAAAATGAAATTTTTAAATTGAAAATGTAACTATTTTATTTTTAGTTGAAAATTGATTTTTAAATTAAAAATTCAACTACCTATGTCAAAGTTAAACCGCTTTTTTCAAAACTTATTTTTTTCTTGAAAAATTCATCTCTGGTTGAAAATACATCTACATATTTGGTTGAAAATATAACTATTTGATCAAAAATTAAACTTTTTTGGTTGATAAATTAACTATTCGGGTAAAAATTTATTTATTTTATTGAAAATTCTTTTTTTTTCAAAGTAATTTTTTACCTGAAAATGTAACTTCTCCATTTTTAGTTAAAAATTCAAGCATTTAGTTAAAAAATCAACTGTTTTGTTGAAAATTCAATTTTTTAGGTAGAAAATTAGTTTTCTTGATTATAACCTCATCTTTTTGGTTGAAAAATCATCTATATTTGATTAAAAATTTATTTATTTTGTTTGGAAATTGACATTTTTTAACTGAAAATCCGGCTTTATTGGTAGAAAACTAATATTTTTAGTTGAAATTTTCTCTTTTGTTTAAAACTGCAACTGTTTGGTTGAAAATTGAATTTTTTTTAGAAAATTCATCTCTTTATTTGAAAATTTACCATTTTGGTTAAAAATTCGTCGTTTTTTTTTAGAATTTGTTTTCGTAGCTTGAAAATTCAACGAATTTGTTTAAAAAATCAACTATTTTGGTAAAAATTCCACTCTGGCTGAACAATCATTTATTTGATTAAAAATTTATTTATTTTGTTTAAAAAAATCGCTATGTTGGTAGAAATTTAATCCTTTTCGTTGAAAATTCGTCGTTTTTTTTACAATTTATTTTCGTAGGTTAAAAATTCAACTATTTGGTTGAGGAACCAACTATTTTGTTGAAATTTTTATTATTTTGTTGCAAAAATTCAACTCTGATTGAAAAATGAACTTTTTGGTTAAAAATAAATTTATTGTGTTGAAAATTAATCTTTTTGGTTAAAAATTAATTTAATTTGTTGAAAAATGGTCTTTTTGGAAAAAATTTAATCTTCTTTGTTACAAATTCATCGTTTTTGTGTGAGAATTTGTTTTTGTGAGTTGAAAATTCAACTATTTTGTTGAAAATGTAATTATTTTGTTGAAATATTTTAACTCTGGTCGAAAAATCAACTATTTTTTGAAAAATCAACTATTTGTTAAAAAATAATTTATTTTGTTAAAGTTCGTCTTCTTTGGTAGAAATTTGATCTTCCTGGTTGAAAATTCGTCGTTTTGTTTGAGAATTTATTTTATTCGGTTGAAAATTTAACTATTTGAATGAAAAATCAACTATTTTTTTTAAAAGTTAACTATTTGGTTAAAAGTTAATTTGTTTTGTTGGAAATTCGTCTTTTTGGTTAAAACTTGATTTAGTTTGTTGAAAAATCTTCTTTTTGGAAGAAATTTAATCTTCTTTGTTAAAAAATTGTCGTTTTTTCTGAGAATTTATTTTCGTATGTTGAAAATTCAGCTATTTGGCTGAAAAATGAACCATTTTTTTTTGAAAGTGTAATTATTTTGTTAAAAAAAATTCATTTCTGAAAAATCAAGTATTAAGTTAAAAATTAATTTTTTTGGTTGAAAAATCGTCTTTTTCAAGAAATTTAATCTTCTTTGCTGAAAATTTAATTATTTTCTTGAAAATTTCAACTTTGGGTAAAAAATGAACTATTTAGTTAAATTTTTTTTCTGAAAATTCGTCGTTTTGATTAAGAATTTCATTTTTGTAGATTGAAAATTCAACTTTTCATGTTGAAAATTCAACTGTTTTTGATTAAAAGTTAATCTTTTTTGTTCCAAATGCGACTATTTGGTTGCAAAATAATTTTTTTGGATATCAAATTTCAGTATTTAGTTAACAATTTAATTATTTTATTAACAATTCGAGTATTTGGCTAAGAAGTCATTCTTTTTCTTTGCAACTCTTTTGTTGATTATTCGTATGTTTGTTACGAAAATTTGTTTCTTTGTATTGAAAATTTATCTTTTATCGTTAATAATTAAACTGCTTTCAAAAAAATTGAGCTATGTGATTGAAAATGCAACTGTTTTTGGTTAAAGTTGAATTTTTTTAATTTAAAAATTCGATCTTTTGGTTTAAAATTCAACAGTATGGTTAAAAAAATTCAAGTATTTTGTGGAAAATCTAATTATTTTATTGAAAATTAAATTAGAATTAGCCTAAAATTCGATAACTCAGTCAAACTTCAACCAATTCTATTCTAATAAATCTCATTATACATGTAATTGAACTAAGTTTGATTATATCAACAGCAAAAAATTATCTGGTTAAAAAAACTGTCATTAAATTATTAATAAAGTTAAAAACATAAGAAACTTCGAAACATTTCCGAATGTAGCGCCATGATATTTTGCCTTGACAAAAGGAACAATCGCCAAAAAAACGTTTTTTTTTTGCCATAAAATCAGATTTTGGGGGTGTATCCGAAAATTTCCACTACGTTTCGCGAAAAGTATTTTTTCACCGTTAAGAAAAAAGGAACATGGTTTTTTTTTAGAAACGCTAGATACCATGATTCATTTCGTAACAGATTTGGTAAAAAAGAATTATTTTCAGCAGGATGAAGTGAAAATGCTGGTAAGTGCGACCTTAATTCACTTAATCTGGACACCATCTGAAAACTGATAGTCGTTAAAAATGATCGAGAGTGATTTATATAAATCAGCTCTTGCTGATCTTGTTTTTGGTTCTCAAGATACATAATTATGTTTTTTTTTTAAGGAGTCATCTATAACTATAACGGAATTGGTCTTGCAGACGAAAAAAACTGAGACTTGCGGGACTTGTGAGTACGACTTCTGATGAGATTTGCACGAATAGGGATTACTGAGATGTGAAGAGTCCTCAGAAATATCGGTAAAGCCTTGGCGAAGAGAGGACTCTTCACCAAGTAAGACACATTGCTCAAATGCCCAACCGGTTTTCCATATCTCGTTTCAAGTACGCAAAGATTCCGAGACTAGTTTCTTTAGATCTAGAATCTGGTCTGCAGTCATGCGAGCATTCGTTGATTAATTCCATGTCGCGTGTCCCTTGTCAAGATACATTGTTCAGTCTACAATTGTATACATCCTTGTCTCAAGATTCGAGGATTAAGAACAATAATTATCGAGAAAGTCCCAGGGAAACTACCCACTTGCTGCTTTGCATACGGCAGCGAAAGTATCTCATTATGTCAATTTTATCGATTTTATAGACACTTTTTAGTCATTATTTCCAAGCCTGAGACTCACCACACTATTCACACTATTTGACACCTTTTTTAAAAAAGTATCTAGTTACAGATACAGTTCTTCTTTTGAAAAAGTATCTAGATGCATATACAGATATTAAAGAAAGTAACTTGAGTTTCTTTTGAAGATACTTTAAATTGCACCACCACCCCACCACCCTCCAATTAACAAAATTTTCAAGCAGATAGACATCAGTTGAAATAAAAAATGCGCGATATGTTTTGGCAAGTGAACAATAATGTATTAATTTGTAATAATATCACAAAAACAGTATCTCTTATTAATATTTAAGAGCAGCTGTTTCTCAAAGGATTCATCCTCCAAATTGCATCTTCTAGGTGTCATTACGAGGCCTGCGATACTGAACAGCCTTTTGACAAAATCAATACTTAGAAGAGTCGTGTTATACTTTATAAATAATTTTTTTTAATTTTGCAAAACAGTTCCAACACACTCAAGGATTCAGAACTTGTTGCTATGTCTCATAAGGCGCTAACTTTAGGATCACTGATCAAAACTACTGAACACATAAATCCCAGTGCGCAAGCGCATTCGCGATATTCTTTTGTTCTTCCATTGCGCAAAATTTTTGAAATTTCTGTTTATAGCAGAACAGCTATTGAAAGAAAATTATTTTTAAAAAACAAAGTAACTCAAAAGTAACTATAAAATTAAAGTTACAAGATACTGTAAAAATAGTACCTAAGGTAAGTTACAGTTACTTTTTTTGAAAGTACCTAAGTTACTGGAAAAGATACAAGTAACTTATCATTTTAAGTAACTTAGATACTTGTACCTAGATACTACCCAACACTGATTATTTGTCAGGTTCTTAATGCAATTGAAGTATGAATATTCTTTCAGTATGTATGAAGTGGATTATCACTGAAACTCATCCAGAGAGTTCATGCAATATAAAAAACTATATTTTAGTTGGAGAATTTGCTTCGATTTTTTATAAGTAGTGTACAAAAAACACATACGTGAGCATGTTCAGTTTGTTATACTCGTAGTAAAGTGTGTGAAATATATGTAATTGATATGACAAAAAGTATTTGTACATACAAATATTCAATAAATAAAAAATAGTGACAAGCTAATTGTCATTTTATTTAATCTTAAGTACACAGTACATAGTTAAGTTACACACACAATAAGTTTGAACAGTCAATAAGGATTCATAAAATATATCAAACTAATTTTCATTTGAAAATTAAATCCACATAAAAGAAAAAAGTGTCAGAGAAACTTGGTAAAATTGTATGATTAAAAAAGAATTTTTTGGTATAATATTCACATAAAAATATTTTTTTACGGAATAAATTTTTAGTTTGTTTTAATAAAAAGAATGCATATAAATATTGTTTTTACTGCTTTTCATTCCATTTTTCACAACTGATATACGTAGAAGCGTTTTTAAAGGATTAAAAATTTATAAACCAATTTTTCTTTTAAAACCTTAGAGAGACACTTGACTTCAATGAGTTAAATAGCAGAGTAATAACACTAAAACTGTCGTCTGGGTTAAACCTTAGGGCTCGCTGCAGGTTCCCTCGAAACTTTTCTATCTCAATTCGCACACGTCAAAATAATACCCAACGTACTAAAAATCATTTTTTCTCGAAATAAAAAATATGGATTAATTTGTTTCCACGAGAGAACGAGTTGGTGACTACGTGGGTCTAAAATTCCAAAATGTATATTTTTGGGACACCCTAATGTATATAAAAATAAAATAATTCCGTGAACGAGTCAAACGAAATATGTAAGTCCTGAATTTATTGACGCAGCATTTTTCAGAAAAATTGTAAAGAAATATATAGTTAATATACATATAGTTAATATATAGTTTTAGAAATTGTTGGCTTCTGTTGTAAATAATTATTTATTTCAAAATGATATAATAACTAATTCGGTAAGGTAAATATTTTTCTCTAATTTTATATTTTAGTTATCAAGTTTTTTTTGTAACATGATTTCAGGAATAAGAACTTCGCTAATGACGAGGAGAAGAACAGTGTTCATCTCGTTGAGAAATACTAATTGTTCATTTGGATGGACCTAGAAGTATGTGGTTAGCTTATGAATTGCTTATGATAATGAGTAAATGAACGTATGAGAAGAAAGTTTTTGAAATAGACTTCGTACATTATTATTGATTAGCATCTTAATCAGATACTAATTTCAACTTATTTCAAATTTTACTATTGTTTCAACTGGAGTAAAAGATTTTTTCTCTTATTTTTGTAGAGAGTCATTACTTCGCATGTGAGCATTTATGTGACAAATAATTAATTAATATTTCATCTATATGAAGATTGAAGAACTCAAAAGTATTTATTTCTACCCCACACTGATAAAATACTAACTAGAAAAATTTTAATTCGGAATTATATTCACAAAAAAGCCCATTGTTAATTCAGAAATCACATTTAAAACTTTTCACATAATTCAACAAAAGAATTTCAAGGTAAATATTGTTATTCAGCATTCCCTGTGGAATTCGCTCTATCAAATTATTTTTATACACACCTCTGCATAGATTATTAAAAATTTTTTTAGCAGATATACACTACAAGCTCGATAGAATTCCGTTCTGTTTAATTCCTTACTAGAACTGCTGGCCGGTGGAGGGCCAATGCCAGTGCAAGGCAACCCCCCAAAAACTGGCTTCATATCGGTCTTGAAGTGTAATTTGTTTAGGCTGTGTCTA
>JAUELO010000271.1:149703-161647 GCA_032357855.1 Amphibolips quercusostensackenii | reverse complement strand
GTAATGCCCGAAGTGTTTAGACATTTTGAAATGACGTCACAAGTGGAAAAGCTCTATTTGTGTCTCCGACCACAGTGCGCATGCGTTGCGCTAAATTTCTGATTAGCTACATAGCGCGCGCTGATTTGAAATGTCCCAATAAGCAAAATTATTGCTTTGAATAAATAATGTATATAAAGTGCATAAAAATACATTTCTTATTGCACAATATTCTTTCGCAGTCATAAATATAATAATAATTTGATATCACAGCTAAAAAGTTATTCCTTCAGACTTCGAAGTGAAATAAAATTATTATTATATTTATGACTACGAAAGTATGTTTTGCAATGAAAAATGTATTTTTATGCATTTTAAAATTATTATTTACTTTAAACAACCAATTTGCATATTTGGACATTACAAATAAGCGCGCGCTATGTAGCTAATCAGAAATTCGGCGTGACGCATGCGCATTGTTGTTGGGGACACAAATTGGGAGCACTGATCAAAAGTACTAAACATATAAATACCGGTGCGCAAGCGCAATCGCGATATTCTTTTGTTCTTCCATTGCGCGAAATTTTTTAAATTTCTGTTCATAGCATAACAGCTATTTAAACAAAATTATAAAAAAAATACAAAGTAACTCAAAAGTAACTATAAATTAAAGTTACAAGTAACTGTAAAAATAGTTCCTAAGGTAAGTTACAGTTACTTTTTTTTTAAAAGTAATTAAGTTACTGAAAAAGATACAAGTAACTTATCCTTTTAAGTAGCTTAAATACTTGTACCTAATGATGTACCTTATGGTTCAAAATAACGCACAGCCCATAAATATTAACTGATTTGGACAAAAAAAATCTGAAAAAATAGCTGAAAAGATTCTTAAGAAAGCTGTCGAGCCTGATTTTTAAATTAGACTATCATTTTTTTCATAAATAAAAAAATATGACAAAAAAAATTGCCATTTTTTCTATTTGATGTTCCCGGTGCTCGTAGATAACAGGAAAATTATTGAAATCGACTAAATTTCATAGAGTAACATTATTTTAAGATAATCCAGTATTATATAATTAACAAAAAAGATTTATAAACAAATTATTTCTTAAAAGAATGTTTTCTACGATTTTTCATCATTTCTGTTTTTTTTTTAGGTCAAATCGCAATAAATTTGTATAAAAACAATATGATGATGAAGAAATTTCTTCGTGAGATTATTATTGTTAATATTTTAAACAAATTTAATAAATGCATTATTCAGGCATTTTTTTACAGAAAAATTCGTTTTTTTTCGATGTACATTTTTTAAATTTGGAACTTCATGATAATTTTAGCAAAATTTATTATTTTTTAATTAATAATATGATTTTTTAAAACAAATTTAAGAAAAAAATCCATTATTCGGGCATTTATTGACAGAAAAATTCGTTTTTTTTCAATCCCAGTCCTTTCAGTTGAGAACTTTTTGACAATTTCATTAAAGTTCATTATTAGTTGATAAATTTTAGAATTTTTAAGCCAAACTTAATAAAAAAATGCATTAATCAGGCATTTTTTTACAGAAAAATTCGTTTTTTTCTATCTCAATTTTTTAAATTAGGAACTTTCTGATAATTTCAGTTAAATTCATTATTTTTTACTCAATATTATGATTTTTTTAACAAATTTATTAAAGAAAGGCATTATTCAAGCATTTGTCGACAGAAAAATTTGTTTTCGCTTATGACAACTTTCTTAATCAGGAACTTCATGATAATTTCAGCAAAATTTATAATTTTTTGGTCAATTTTATAATTTAAACAAACAAGTTAATTAAACTAATGCATTATTGTGGCATGTGGCGAAGAAATTTTTTTTTGTGGATGTCAGACTTTTTAATTTAAAGCTTTATAATAAATTCAGCTACATTCATGATTGGTTATGAATTTTATCATTTTTAAAATAAATTCAACAAACAAATGCATGATACGGGCATCTGTGGACGGGAAAATTTGTTTTTTTTTTCGATGTCAGTCTTTTTAATTGGCAACTTCATGATAATTTCAGGAAAATTCATAATTAGTTGACAAATTTTATATTTTCTTAGAAACAATTTTTCTATGACAGATGACCGAATTATGCATTTATTTACTAAATTAAAAAAATCAATTGATCAAATGATTATAAATTTTGCTGATATTATCATGAAGTTCCGAATTAAAATAGTTGACAGAAAAAAAAATAATTTTCCTGTCGCAAAACGCCTGATTAATGCATTTTTTAAATCAAATTTGTTTTGAAAAATCATAAAATTTGTCAACTAATTATTAATGTTGCTGAAATTGTCATAAAGTTCCCAACTGAAAGGACTGGCTAAAAAAATCATAAGATTAATTAACAAATTATGAATTTAACTGAAATTATAATAAAGTTTTTGGTTTAAAAAATTGTCATCGGAAAAAAAGAAATTTTTCTGTCGACAAATGCCTGATTTATGCATTTGTTTGTCAAATTTGTTTTGAAAAATTATAAAATGTATCAACTGATTATTAATATTGCTGAAATTGTCATAACGTTCCCAACTAAAAGGACTGGAATTAAAAAAAACGAATTTTTTTGCCGATGAATGCCAGAATTATGCTTTGTTTATTAAATTTGTTAAAAAATTCATGAGATTAATTAACAAATAATGATTTCTGCTCAAATTATCATAAAGTTCCTTATTAAAAAATTTACATCGTAAAAACGAATTTTTCTGTAGAAAAATGGCTGAATAATGCATTTGTTTATTAAATTTGTTCATAATATTAACAATAATAATATCAAGAAGAAATTTTTTTATCATTATATTGTTTTTATTTGAATGTATTGCGATTTAACTTGAAAAAGACGAAAATTATTGCAAATCGTTAAAAACATTCTTTCAACAAATCATTTGTTTATAAATTTTTTTTTCAATTATATAATATTGAAGAATCTTGAAATAATGTTACTCTATGCAATTCAGGCAATATCAATAATTTTCCTGTTATTGACGTGCACCAGGAACATCAAATAGAAAAAAAAACATTTTCGTCGTCATATTTGTTTATTTATAAAAAAATTGAAAGCCTATTTTAAAAATCAAGCTCGACAACTTTCTTAAAAATCTTAGCTATTTTTTTAGATTTATCTCGTCCAAATCGGTCAATATTTATGGGCTTTACGTCATTTTGAACCCCGAATTGTTTAATTGCACAACCAAAAATACGTATTTTTTACAAGACTGTTGAATTTTAAACAAAAAAGTTAATTTTCAACAAACTGAGATCAATTTTAATCCAGGTAGCTGCATTTTTATCAAAAAAAGTCTTTTTGGTCTTTAATTAATTAATTAATTAACTGTCTTTAATTAAAAACAAAATTTGTTGGTTGAAATATAAACTATTATATTTTTGGTTAAAAAACCATGTATTTTGGTTGAAAATTCAACTATTTAAAAACAAAATTAAATATTCTTTTTTTTAAATTGAGATTCATCTTTTTGGTTGAAGATTAAATTATTTTTTTGAAAATCCATTTTTTGGCTTAAAAGAGTAACTACTTTGTTGAAAATTCATTTTGTTGTCTGTAGATTCATCTCTGCTTGAAAAAATGTTTTTTTGAAAGTTCGTCGTTTCTTTTTTTTTTAATTTAACGTGTTTTAATGTAGAATAAAAATAGTTCTTACTGTAAATATCAGCTATGTATTATTTTTTTTTTTGAGAATTCGTCTTTTTTTTGGAAATTTAACTGGGGGAAACGGCATTACAGTGGATTTTGCAACCTACAGTGGATAATCATTAATTAAGAGCACAAATAATAAAAAAATAGTCAATTCTCATTTATTATGAGGTATATTTTCTGAAATATTTATTAAATTATATTAATTATTTTACATACATT
The DNA here is from genome assembly GCA_032357855.1 of Amphibolips quercusostensackenii. Taxonomy (NCBI): domain Eukaryota; kingdom Metazoa; phylum Arthropoda; class Insecta; order Hymenoptera; family Cynipidae; genus Amphibolips; species Amphibolips quercusostensackenii. The sequence continues at coordinate 157,762 of JAUELO010000271.1, read as the reverse complement.
AATATTTTTAATCAATGATTATTCTCAGGAGTGTGACTGAAGAGTGTGGTACTGCGGTTGCAGGAAGAATGTCTGGTATTGCGCGGTGTATTGATGAAATCTAAGCAGCTGCTCAAGAAAAAGAAAAAGCGTATAAAAGAAAGTTAAATATCACAGAATTTTCGGCCATGTTTCTTTATCTTTTTTTTTGCGTGGCATGTTCGGAATCAGTAAATCTTTTTGTTGATAGTTTTAGCTCTTTTTCATTGGCATTTTACTAGCGTGAATCTCGATTGGAATCTTTTCGAGACGAACTGATTAATACCACTTCAGTGAAAGTTCAATGCCCATTGTGCGATGTAGAAGATGGTTATATTTATAAACTGTTTGAATTTACGACTGTCAGTTTTCAATGGTGATTTAAGAGAAAGCTTTAGATTAAAAGTTGTCCACTCTTCGCAATCGATTACAATCAATTTCAATCGTTTATCTTAATAGCACATTAAACAAAGTCTTTAAAATTGAAGATTTTTCAATTGTAAATCTTTGAAATTGAAAAAAATTTTAATTTAGAAAATTAGTAATTAAAAATTATGCAAGTTTTATGTTTTACAATTCCAAATTTTATAAGTTTAATGATTTACATTCGAAATTTCTTTAGTTTAGAAGATTTAAAACTGAAAAATTGACTTATAATCTTCAAAATCGTCCTAATTTAAGAGTTTTTATTTATGCTTTTTTAAAATTGAAGAGTTTTCAATTACAACTCTTCAAAATTGTAGAACGTTGAATTTTAAATATTTAAGATTAAAGACTTTTTGATTTTGAAAATTTTGAAATAAAGATTATGCAAGTTTTAAATTTTATAATTAAAAATTCTCTAATTTTGATATTTTACTTTTAAAATTTCTTCAGTATAAAAAATTTAGAATTGAAAATTTTACTTTTGATCTTTAAAGTCATCAAAATTGATGAATTTTCATTTATGTTTCTTTAAAATTAAAGAGTTTTCAGTTACAACTCTTCAAAATTGTAGAACTTTAAATTTTTAAGATTGAAGACTTTTTCATTTTGAAAATTTGGAATTTAAAATTATGCAAGATTAACATTTTATAATTCAGAATTCTGTAATTTTGATATTTTTCTTTCAAAATTTTTTAGTTTAAAAAATTTAGAATTGAAAATTTTACTTTGATCTTCAGTCATCAAAATTGATGAATTTTTATTTATGCTTCTTTAAAATTAAAGAGTTTTCAATTACAACTCTTCAAAATTGTAGAACTTTAAATTTAAAATTTTTAAGATTGAAGACTTTTTCATTTTAAAAATTTGAAATTTAAAATTATGCAAGTTTTAAATTTTATAATTAAAAATTCTCTAATTTTGATATTTTACTTTAAAAATTTCTTCAGTTTGAAAAATTTAGAATTGAAAATTTTACTTTTGATCTTCAAAATCATCAAAATTAAGGAATTTTAATAAATGCTTTTTTATAATTTAAGAGTTTTCAATTGCAACTCTTCAAAATTGTAGAACTTTGAATTTTAAATCTTAAAGAAAAAAGACTTTTTGATTTTGAAAATTTTAAATTAAAGATTATGCAAGTTTCAAATTTTATAATTATAAATTCTTTAATTTTGATATTTTACTTTCCAAATTTCTTCAGTTCGAAAATTAGAATTGATAAATTTACTTTTGATCTTCAAAATCATCAAAATTGGATAATTTTCGTTTGTGTATATATTTAAAATTATGGAACATAGAATTGTAAATCTTTAAAATCAAAAGATTTTTATTTTTAAAAATTTGTAATTAAAAATTATGCAAGTTTTAAATTATACAATTAAAAGTTCTGGAATTTTAATGCTTTACATCCAAAATATTTTCCATTCGGAAGATTTAGAATTCAAAACTAGACTTTTGATCTTCAAAATCATCAAAATTTGAGAATTCTTATGTATGTCTCTTTAATTGCAACTCATCAAAATGGCAGAACTTTGAATTATAAATCTTTAAAATTGAAGATTTTTTAATTTTGAAAATTTGCAATTAAAAATTAAGCAAGTTCCTAATTTACCAATTAAAAATTCTGTAATTTTGATGTTCAAAATTATCAAAATTGAAGAATTTTATATATATTTAAAATTGCAGAACTTTGAATTGTAAATCTTTAAAATTGAAAAGTTTTTAATCTTGATAATTTGTGATTAAAAATTATGCAAGTTTGAAGTTTTACATTAAAAATTTCTGTAAATTTGTTGATTTAAATGCAAAATTTTTTAATTTAAAATATGTAAAACTGCAAACTTGACTGTCGATCTTCGAAATTATCAAAATTAAACATTTTTATTTTTGCTTTTTTTTAAATTTAAGCGTTTTAAACGGCAACTCTTTAAAATTGTGGATCTTTAAATTATGAAACTTTACAATTCAGGATTTTTTTATTTTGAAAATTTCTCATTAGAAAATACGCAAGATTTAAGTTGTTTAATAAAAATTTCAGTAATTTTGATGATTTACATTAGAAATTTCTTTAATTTGTAAGATTTTGAATTTAAAACTGGAATTTTGAGCTTGAAAATCTGCAAAATCATTAAAATTGCAGAATTTTACTAAGATTTTATTCTATTTATTATTCATATATTATTTGTTTTAAATCTAGAAATTTTTATTTATCAATCTTTAAAATTGTAGTGCTTTGAATTGTAAAAAGTTAAGTAGTTTTTTGTTTTGAAAATTTGTACTTGAAAATATGCAAGTTTTCAGTTTTACAATTAGCAATTTCATTCGTTAATTTTGATGATTTTATTTTGAAATATTTTCAACTCGGAAGACTTAGAATTGAAAACTGCCTTTATTTTAAAAAAATGATCAAAATTATCGAAATTTGAGAATTTTTATTTACTTGTATATAAAATTACTTTTTAATTTTGAAAATTTTGTTATTACAAACTATGCAAATTTTAAGTTTTATAATTAAAAATTCTATATTTTTGTTCATTTAAATTCGAAATTTCTTCACTTTAAAAAATTTTTAACTGATAAATTGCCTTTTGATCTTCAGAATCAACAAAATTAAAAAATTTTTATTTATGCTTCTTTAAAATTGAAGTTTTTTATTTTAAAACTTTATACTTATAAATGATGCAACTTTTAAGTTTTACAATAAAAAATTATCCAATTTTGATATTTCGCGTTCGATATATTTTCAATTTGAAAGATTTAAAACTAAAAATGTTACTTGAGATTGTCAAAATAAAAAAATTAAAGAAATTTTTTTCAGTAGATAATGTATTTACAATGGATAATAATTAATTAAAAGGGCAAATACATCTAAAAAAAATTTGTAAATTCCATAAGTTTCCAACAGATGGCGGTGTAAGTTAGTTTATTGACCGACACTTCAACATTTTACGTTATCTAGATTGGGTAAGCAACCAATAGATGGCGCCATGTTTCGATTTCTTGATGCTACAATCTATTTCACGTCACTCTCAATCCCGTGGGTTTTGAGATCGGATATGGTCGGACAAAACGGTTTTATCTTTATTTGTGAATTTTGTTTCGACTGTATTGAATAGTTTAGTATAATATTAATTCAACGTATTATAACTGAGCCACAGAAACGCGTGGCCGGGTCTGCTAGTTTGAATATGTTTTGAAAAGCTAAATTTGATTAATAGAAAAGCGATCAGGAAAGAGTCTTAATAATAAAAAAAGAACGAAATGTGCAATTAAAATGTAATCCAATTTAGATATCGTTTTCAGAATTTGCGTTTTTAAAGAGTACTATTTATTGCGAATTGTTATAAAGAGGAAGTAGGGCGTATGGAAGAATTATATCTGATGGTAGCCAACAACCATGCCACACGAGAAAGAAAATGATATGTATGGCTTCTAACAATGCGACTGCCATTTATCTCTTCGAATACTGGAAAAGGGTGAACAGGCTTTAGGAATTCCAGTTTCCGTTTTTGGGGTGGCCGCTGGACCGAAAAAAACCGGATATTTTTTTAAACAGCGAGAAACCCGGTAATGGCAGTGAAAAATCTAACGGAATTAATTTTTATTAATTAATGTTAGCTTTAGAATTTTAAATGTTTAATTAATACAAATATTGTTATTGAAATTATTTGTGCAAAATAATCGTTTTAATATCAATATTTTTTTTTTTTTTTTTTTTTATTAATACAAATATTGATATTCAAAGTATTGCTTCCGAAAAATAATTTTTGAAAAAACCGGGCAGAGGGAAATTTTTTTTTTTCATCAAAAGTTATTTCTCCGAAGTAATCGTTATATCAATTTTGTTTAAATTCGGGCCAATAATTTTTGAAAAACAAGAAAAATACGGCAGATTTCTTCTTGTTTAAAAATTATTCGTCCGAAGTAATCGTTTTAATATCAATATTTGTATTTAGTAAAAAAAAAAATTAAGAATTTTAAAATACAGTTTTGAAAACTTCAAGGATTAAAAGTGTTTGTAATTTAAGTTTTTTGATATAAACGTTTTAAGTTGATCGTCTGTGAGTATTAATCACTTGATAATTTTTTTTATTGTTCAAATTTAAACAATTTACAGATTTTAATGTTAAAAATTGAACTGTTTCAATTCGAGAGCCTTAATAGTTAAATAAATTTTAAAATAATTTAAAATGCTGTTCAAATATTGTCTCAACTTAAAATATTTCATTTCAAAACAAATCTTTTTTTGCAGTTTTTTAAGGTACTTGTGCCGAAAATCAGGTGCTAGAAAAAATATTTTTTATATAATTTTGAGAATCAAAATATTATCACTAATGATGTAATCTAAATGAAAAACAATATTTTTTGCAATTGAATTTTTTCTTGCGATCGCCTTTTATTAATTTTCAAAAAATGGTTCGATTTTTTATAATAATTGATTGCTTTTTTTTTTAGGCAAACATTCTCTACAACTATACTGCGTACAATTTTGAAACTAAATTTTTCTATGGATGAAATCGCTTAAACAATTTTTTCAAGAAATAATTTTTCAAACAAATAAGTTTATTTAAATATTATTTATTTGTTTTTGGAATTCGAAAGAGTAGAATTGTAAGGATTGCTTGCCCCTCAAAAAGGCCACAATTTAATCAAATTGAACTATTATTAAAAAATTATAAGAAGCGACAGTAAGAAAAAATTTTGTTACACAAACTGTTCGTCAAATAATTATTTTTCGTAAGTTTTAAATTTTTGGAATTAAAAATAATGTTTTTTCTTTCATAAGCCATGACTAATAATATAAGTTATATTCTAAAAATCATAGTAAACTTTTTTCTTCACAGAGACCTGATTTTTGGCACGACTACCTTATTTTAAGAAATAACCATTTTTTATGTTTAGCAATATTCCATCAAAAATTACACTTTAAAAAAGTTTAATTTTAAACATTTATTTTGCAAGTGAAAATGTTGAATTTTTGTGTATAAATAAGAATTGAAAAATTCATGCATTTATATATATTTATGTATATATATATATATATTTTTTTTTTCTTACCAAAAAAACTTTTAACTATTTAATTTATGATAATTTTAAATTTCAAATTTTTCAGTGTAATGGCATTTAGTTTAAAATTGTTGAACTAAAAAGTGTTAAAAAATTCCATAATTAACGCGTAAATTATTGAATTTTTGAAACTTTAATTTTACACTTTGAAATTAAATAAAAAACTTCTGCAATGGAAAAAAATTTACAAAAAACTTCAAACCAAAACTTATTCAAGAAATTAAAATGATTAATTATATAAATTGATTAAATTATTCATACGAATGTTACTTTTTTGAAAGCTTTGTTGTATATTGTTAAACTTTATTGTAGCTGTAATATTTAACGAGAAAGTACCAAAATTAACAATTTTTGCATCAAAATATATATATTTTTTTTTAAAGAAGCAACTTTTTAGATGCAAAAATAATAAACTCTTGTATACTTTAGTGTGAATTATTCAAACTACAAAAAAACAACGTTAAACATCAGACATCTTTTAAATTGTAAACTGCAAAATTACAAATTAAAAATTTACCAGTTTATCAAAATTTAATTCATAGTTATCCAATTAAAGTGCTGAAAGCTTTTATAATATACGTGTAAATTATTGAGTTTTCGAATGAAAAATTTCTGAATTAAGAATTTTCAAAACTTCATTTTCAAAAGTTTAAAATTTAAAAAAGTATCCCTGCAAAAAAAATTTACCGTTCTCCACATGTGCCCTTTTTCTTCAATTAAATTCGGTAAGTGCTAAAAATAATTTTTCTTTTTTAAATATTTTCTGAATTTTCGGTAAAAAAAGAATTGAATATTTTTTGAGTATGAAATCTAATGTGGAATCTAAATCCTCAATGATTTCTAAGAATTGATTTGAATTTCGCGTCACACTGTCGATAGTGCTGATTTCTATACTCGCGAGACGTGGAATTTCTGCCTTACCGATTGACTCTAAATGTAATAGAGTTCACGAGCCGATAGGTAGCGCTGGCTGCTCTTGTCGAAGTTCCGCGAAAATTTAAATTCGATAAATGAAAATTTGCTTTTTTTACTCAAATTATTGATCAAATTTGATAAATAATTCATAAAAGAAAGTAAAAGTTTGAATAACTAAATTTGAAAATAAAAAATTTAATATTTCAAGTACTGATTATTTTTTTTCGCGTTATTCTGATTTCCACAAATTTAATGTAACAGTACCTACGGAAAGAACATTTTGAAGCACAATTTTTTTTTTTTTTTAATTTCTTATGCCGATCACTATCAAATATTGGTTATATGAAGAAATTTCAACTTGAAACTGAAACTTAACCTCATATAACCAAGTACTAACCTGTCGTTTTCAGTTTAAAATAATAAAAATTATAAAAATACTTTGAAAACTTCTTTCAGTAAACAGTAATGTTATATTTGTGAAATTCAAAACTACTAAAAAACTGATAAGTGTTTAAAATATACAATTTTTTCTGAAACACAATATCTAACGCTTTTCACTTGCTTTACGAATAAACTGTAAAGTTTTATTCATAATTCGCATGTAAAAAGCAATTTTTCATTCATTCAATTTGAATTTTCGCGGAACGAGTCTAGAAGAAACGAGTGTTGCACTCTGTGGTCAGAAGTGAGCATTTCCATATGAAGCAAGTTGGCGGGAAGAGAAGGTACTGAAGCAGAAATTCTCAGAGCTTCGATCTGGAAACTGCTTAGAAATCGGTGTCGCATATCTTTATTATCTGATTTTCTGCTTGAAACTCTCATGTTCTTGTTATTTTATGCTACTGTAGCACATAAGTTGAGACATTGAGACAAGTTTAGACGCGCAAACTTTAATAATTGTTTAGTTTATTATAATCAGTGTGTGTGCGTTGCAAAATGTCTCCGAAGAAGAAGGTGATGTATGTAAGTATGAAAGTAGTGTTTCTTTTTTATATTCAAAAGTGATTAACACACTGTAGATAGTTATTTTTGCTTCGCAATTACCGGCACAATTCATGCTTATTACCGTTACATTATTTTGTAGACATTGCATCCAAACATTATGGAAGTAAAATTCCAGGTTTGAAATGTTTTTAATTGATGGATAAATAACTATATTCGATATTTTGTTTGCTTTTTCATTTTATTCAATTTCATTGGCTTGCATTCTTGCTGTGGGTGGTGATTGTATTGTTTTTGTGGCTTTTCTCTTCGGAACTTGTAGCTCTCGTAGTAACTGAACCTAACCTCCAATTTAGAGAAATTTTATAATTTCCAAAATTGTTTACGTTTACACACTGTAAAAAGTTTCGTGTAACTTTTCCATAACAAATCAGTGATCTTTCCGGGAAATTTACAACAAAATTGTAAAGTTCGCACAAGTAATAGTGTGAAATTGCACGGAAAAAACAAAATATTTTGTAATTTCTCTTGAAGTTTAGGAATTTACATCGCTCTTTACGGTAAAATTACCTTGATTCTTTTTGTAAATTACCAAAAAAGTCACTTATATTTTTATGTCCTATGATTACAGAACGAAATGTATTTTTTTATTCACTTTTTTGGCAGTGTTTCTTTAAATTTGGAAAATAAA
>JAUELO010000271.1:124526-135726 GCA_032357855.1 Amphibolips quercusostensackenii | reverse complement strand
CCATCTTGCTTCCGTGAACCGAAAACTTCGAAGGTCCAATTTTTAGGAAGACTCTGAAAGGGAAAAGCAAAAGCAAAGAATTCAGGGATCACAGTCTGTCACCTATTCTCGAAAACAGATTCTTTTTTATGTTTAAATAGGCTACATTTGAGAATGCAGTATCTGAATTACGCGGCAAATTTCGGACCGGAAGGTAGTCTCGAGTTTGAATTGTAAAATTTTAAGTTGCATTTGCTTGAAATTTATTACATATAAGCCTATTGTATTTCGGGAAATGCAAATCAATGTTTCACGTTTCAAACTCGCGGCTCTTGTGTTTCAAACTAAATTATTTAAGATTTAAATAAAAATCTGAAGCTAAAATTACTTTTCGGACGAAAAAGTATCACGATTTAATTATTAACAATGGTTTTTTAAATCAAATTTTATTTTTTGTCGGGCTTTCATATCGCCGTTAATGAATTTCCAAGGAACTAACAAGGAGATGATCATAGTTGATTTTTTTTTTAAATTATACATTCCCTACTGAGAATCCTTTGCATGACAATTTTTCAAATATTATTTGCAAATGGCGATCCATTTTCGAAAAAATCAACTTTTATCGCAAAAAAATGTACTGATTGAAATTTTTACTTATTAAATTCAATCTTATTTAATTTGTAACAATTGAATTTTCAACTGTTGAAAATTAAATTATTTATTTTCTTCAATTTTTTGCGATTGAATTTTTAACAGTTGAAAATTCAATTTTTCACTATTTTTAACGTTTGAAAAATAAGCTGTTTTAAATTGAATAGTTATCTGTTTGAAATTGAAGAGAATTGGTAATTTGATTTTCAATTGTTGAAGATTCAATTATCAATTTTCTTCAATTTTTAACAGTTGAGAATTCAACTTTTTTAAATTGAAGAAAACTGAAAATTGAGTTCTTGAAAATTGAAGAGAATTGTTAATTGAATTGCCACAGTTGAAAATTCGATTTTCATCACTTGAAAATTCAGCTGTTTAAAGTGGAAGAAACCTGAAAATTCAGTTGTTGAAAATTGAATATTTAACTGTCGAAAATCGAAGAAAACGAAAAATTGAAAGGAATTGATAATTTAATTTTCAGCAGATGAAAATTCAAGTCTTGAAAACTGAAGTAAATTGAATATTGAATATTCAACTGTTGAAAATTCAATTATCAATTTTTTTCAAAATTCCAACAGTTATTCAAATGTTTTTAATTGAAGAAACAATGAAAATTCAATGATTGAAAAGTGAGGAATATTGAATATGAAACTGTTAAAACTTGGAAGGAAATTAAATTTTAACAGCTGAAAATTCAATTTATTAACTTTTCAAAATTTGAACATTCAACTTGAAACATTAATTTCAAGAAAACAGAATATTGTATTGTTTAAAATATAATATTTAATTATTATAAATGATAGAAAATTTAGAAATGAATTTTCAGCAGATGAAAATCTAACTGTTAGAAATTGTTGAAAATTCATGAAAATTGTGTACTAAATATGTACCCGTTGAAAATTGGAGAAAATTTAATTTTCAACTGTTAAAAATTCAATTATCAATTTTCTTGATTTTTGAACAGTTGAATTTTTATTAGTTGAAAATTTAGCGGTTTTAAGTGGAAGAAACATGAAAATTGAATGTTTAACTGTCGAAAATCGAAGAAAACTTAAGTTAAAAAGAATTGATAATATAATTTTGAACAGATTAAAATTCAAATGTTGAAAATTGTGTATTGAATATGTACCTGTTGAAAATAGGAGAAATTTTAATTTTCAACTGTTAAAAATTCAATTATCAATTTTCTTCAATTTGCAACAGTTAAATTTTTAACAGTTGAAAATTCAGTTTCCATCATTTGAAAATCCAGCGGTTTTAAATTGAAGAAAACTGAAAATTCAGTTGATGAAAATTGAATATATAACTGCCGCAGATCGAAGAAAATAGAAAAGAATTGATAATTTAATTTTCAACAGATGAAAATTCAAATCTTAAAATTTGAAGAAACAATGAAAATACAAGTGTTAAAAATTTAATTATTGAAAAGTAAAGAAAATTGAATATTGAATATTCAGCTGTTAAAAATTCGAGAAAAATAAAATTTAAACAGTTGAAAATTCAAGAAAACTGAAAATTCAATTGTTTGTAATTGAATATTCAACTATTAAAAATGGAAAAAAATTTAGAATTGAATTTTCAAAAGATAAAAATCCAAATGTTTAAAATTAGAAGAAATTGAATAGTGAATATCCAAGTGATAAAAAATGAACCAAATTTAATTTTCGACTGTTGAAAATTGAAGAAAATTGATATAATTGAGTTATCAAATTAAAAAAATTCAACGGTGGAAAACTAAATTATTAACTGTCAAACATTGAAGAAAATTCTATTGTTAAATATTGAAGATTATAAAAATGAAAAAAATCAAAAAGTTTTCAACAGTTAAATTTTCTTTAATTTCCAGCTGTTGAATTCAACACAAGAATGTATTTAACGAACAGTTGGAAAAATTAATAATCATCTAATGGACTCTCAGTAGAAAATTTATGAAATTAAAAAACAAAATCCAACTATGTTCATCCCCTTGCAACTATATCCAATTTAAAAAAAAATTCTTCAATATCAGATGTTGTTGAAAAATTATTTAACATTATTTAAAAAATACATTTCTTATAAAAAGATTGTTTTTTCTTTTCTACATGTAAAAATTAAGGTGTAATTCCCCTTTATTCCCTTTTTCGTGAAAAATGACCCCATTTCCCCTTTTTTGAGCTACTTTTGCACTGTGATCCCTGAGAGTGTAAAAAGAATTTATACCTTACAGTTCTTGTTATGAAGCAAGCGTACAAGTACAAAAAATGACTCTCTCAGAACTTTGCAATCATTATTCGTAGGATTAAGAAAAGTATTTTTTCTACTTGAGATGAGAAAAATGACAGGTATTCTGCTAAAGAATTGTTTAAACATTTATAAAAGTTAAAACATTCTACGTGCGTTTGTTAGACACGTTCTTGCATAGTTTCTATTAAAAATTATTATTAATATTAATTATTATTCTTGACCAATCGCTGACTTTCCATAGATGTTATTAAACGTATAAGCGATTGGTATACTTGATTATCTATCTTATTTAATACTAAGGAAAAGTATCCTTTGCTTTTTATCCAGTTTAAATTTTTCAGTAATTTTCTCGTTTTTTATTATTATTTAATTTCCTTTTTTTTTAGTCACAAAAATCGAGTGACTGGATAAAATGCAATAAAACAAACAAATGAGACGAGATTTTTTATATTGAGAAAGATGTTACTTTCTCTGAAAGTATGAAGGTGAATGTTAGATACTTTTTAAGATAAGTCCATTTACGAATTAAAATTGTTTGCTATTTTAATTACAAAGTGCTTCGTACGTGTATTTCGCATGTTTTTAAATGAGTTTGTATAAAAATAGTCAGATTGCATTATTTTTTATTTTACGCAACCGGAAGTCAGGTTTTTTTTTGCTTTATACTCTTTAGAGTATTATGTGTGTATTGATTTCATAATAAATATTGTTAAATTTGATAATTTTTTGTATTGTTTATTATGTAATATTAGGCTAATATTAAATTCTGTAAATCGTGTAAAGTTAATATTTTCTGGAATCAACGACGCAGTTAATGAAGGTTAAGACTTACATTTTTTGCATTTTAGTATTATTTTCTTATCTCAATGTAACCGATCTGAAAAAATACCAATTTTCAGGGGGAAAAATCGAGCCAATCACTTGAAATATTATAAATTTCATATCCCATGATATAATGCAATTAAAAATAATCTTTCTTGAAAAATCATTTACAAATTTAAAGTAAATTTGATTTCAACTTTTTTAAATTTTAAGTTCAATTGTTAACTTTATCAATTGTATCATTTAGTTAAAAATTCTAAAACATTTTATAATTGAAAATAATAAACATTTCAAATCGATACTTTTGGATAAAACTTTTTAGTTGATCAGTTGTGAATAAAAATAATTAATGATTTTTAAAATTGAACTTACTTTAAGTATTAAAAAGTCGACAATATTTTATTTTGAAAGACATTTCTAAATTCGTTATAAATTAAAGAATGTACAGATTTTGACGTTGAAAATTGAATTGTTTCAATTCGAAATTCGTAGTAGTTAAACAAATATGAACGTCCCATTAACTATTTTCGATTTCAAAATAACTTCAAATTAATAGGTTCACAAGTAAACGCTTTTATTAAATTACAAATTCTGTTTAAATATTGTTCCAGTCTAAAATATTAAATTTTTATCCCAATCAATTCGAAATTCTTTATTTGAGAAAAAGAACTATTCAATATTTAGCAATATTTGACTTCATTTGAAATGAGAAATTCGAAATCAAATATTAAAAACCAAAAAATTTTAAACCGAATTGTTTAAAATAGAAAGCCCGAAATCATTAAAATTTCAAAGAGATAAATTTAATCTGTGTCCATTAAAAATTTAATTGCTCTATTAAAACAAATTTTAATTTGTAAGGAAAATTTTTGAATTTTGAAAGTAATTGTAATAATTTAACACAAAGTGTACATTTTTTCAGATTCCGAGGAGAATTGGAAATTATTTTTCATTTTGAAAAATTCATTCTAAGAGAATATTTTAAAAGATTTTCAAAATTGCCAAGGAAGAATTTAAAAGATTTCAGGGCAATTTTTTTATTTTTTCAGGGTTTTGAAAATATATTTTACTAAAAAATCGAATCATTGTAAAAGATATTTGGAAATTTTGAAGAAATTTCAACAATATTTTAAATTTAAAAAGATTTCCAAGAAAATTTTTTAAAATGTAGATTTTTGAAGATTTTGAAGTAAAATGTTGAATTTCTTAAAGGATTTTCAAATGGTATTAAGATTTAAACAATTTTCTTGATATTCCTCGGAAAACAATTGTTTACTTTGAAAAAATTATTTTAAGAGAATATGGAAAAATATTTTTAAACAAATTCTGATGTATAAGTAACAATTGAACAATTATAATTTAAAAAGTGTTGGATCAAAACGAATTTTAATCGTTCAGTTTTTAATGTTTCCAGTCTAAAATGGCTTAAAATAATATAATTTAGAAAGTTTATTCATTCTTTAATTTGAAGCGTTAAAAGTGTTAACTTGGATTTACATTTTTAACTGAATCTAAATCTTTGAGCTAACCAATTTATAAAGGTTAAAAATATCAAAAATAATTGAAAATTTAAAGATTCCAAAAAATTTAAAACAAAACGTAGATTTTTTTAGATTTTGGAATAAAATGTGAAAATTTTTTAAAGGATTTTGAATAGTTTTAGGATAATAAAAAAATAGTCTTGATATTCCTGAGATTTTTTATTTTGAAAAAATAATGTTAATAGAATATTTAAAAATATTTCAAAAAAAATTTATCTATTAATAACAATTAAACAATTTAGAAAGTGTTCAATTTAAAATAATTGATGGATCAATTTTTAATGTTTCTAAAATAGTTTGAAATGATATAATTTTGAAAATTTATTCATTTTTTAATTAAAAAAATATTGCTTCAAATTGTAGCTCAGTTTTTAATAATTCGAATAAAAAAATTTTTAGCTTAATAATTCGACTTTTTTAATTTCATGGCCTAAAACGGCCATATAATTATATATAATTATTATAGAATAATAGGCGTCATAGTGTAAAAGATCCGAAAAAAACTATAATTTTCCCCGTCCTTATGAAAAGGTGAAAGTAAATGATTACTAATTGTTTAAATAATTACAAAGTGTTTTCCGCAAAAAAATCACTTTTATTAGTTATTAACTGCGTCATCAATTCCAGAAAAAACTTTAAAATTTACAGGGGAAAATTGTTCAAACAACTGAAAATTGTTTAAATAATTGCCAACTTTTCTTAAAAAATATATAACTTATCAATATTCGTTAATTATGTCATTAATTCCAGAAAACATTAACTTTTCACGACTTACAGTGAAAGAAATTGCTTAAACAAGTAAAAATTATTTAAATAAATGTGAAATATGTAAAAGAAGAAATTTTAGTCTTTAACATTCATAGACTTATCATTTATCCGGGAAAATAAAAACTTTTTTCGATTTACACGGTGGACAAAAGTTGTTTTGACCAATAATAACTGTTTGAACAATATGCAATTTTTGTTAAATACTTGAAAACTTATCACTCATTAAATTAAAAAAATTTCATGGTGAAAAAGTTCAGAAAAAAAACCTTATTCAGTATGAATTTTACATAAAATGAATCTGCCGTTTGAATTTTCCGCTAATAATCTTTAACCGGCATCAGCGCCACCTGTACTGAATTTCCTTTTTATTTTTGTGTTGGCAGCAGTGGAGATGCCACGCAAATCGTATTTTTTCGTGTATTTTCGTAATTATGGTTTTGGCGGTGTTTGGCTCTATTTAGCTACTTTTTCCGTCTTTAACGAACTTGTTTTTACCGTTACGCTAATCACGCTGGATCAAAAAACTTTGGATTGTGAAGTGAATAAATATCAGGAACAGAAAGTGCCCTAAGATAAGAGCTTCCAAAATGTCGGACGCTAATAATCTCGTATATGTAAGTACACTGATAGATTTTTGAGGTTATGACTCCTCCCTTCGCTTGCTTCCCTTTCGTGCTTACGATTTCATTGATTCATAATTTATTCATTGTACGGCTAATTTAGCATTTCAACGCTTAACTTATATTACTGACGATTCTCAGCATATTCATAAATTTAATTTTACTTTTTCCCTGAATTTGTTTACGCGTTTCATGTCAAAAACTTGATTCGGAAAATTCAAAACTCTTTGAGGTTAGAATTTGAAAATCTTTCAATTTCGGCTTTTTTCGCTGAGTAAGTCTTTTTACGGGTGATATTTGATTTCACAAGTATTTTGTTTCTAGAATAAGTCATTCTTTTGACAATTTGTGAGAAATAAATGAAAACTTGATGCGTCAAATATGTATGTTGATTTTCTGGAACCAAGGAGACGTTTTTGCTTTGTTGTGTTCTAGAGTAAATGGAGTAAATTCACCGGTTTATCGACGATTTTATGTTCGCGCATAATCAAAACAGTATTTTGCAGATGTTAGTTTTAAATTAAACACAGCATTAAAAATTCTATTATGTATTTCTATAAAGTTAAACAGTTTTATATAATAAAATGTTTAAAACTCATTTTTTAGCTTCAAAATTAAATTCAAGAGATTTAAAATTCAGTGATATGCAAGAATTTACATAAAAAAATTTATGTCAAGAATAAAAAATTCTTAATTAAGGTATAAAAATTCAATTATTTCAAATTCAAACCTTAAAATTTGTAACATCAACGTGTTTGTTTTAGACAATCTTGTCCTGATCAAAATATTCATTTGTTTTTTCTTTTTTTTTTCTAATCTGATCCTCAAGATTTAATATTGATTTCAAAATCAGAAAATATAAAAAATGTTTATGTTTTGATTCGTACACTTGAGCACTTTTTTTAGTTTGGACGCACTTTACACTTTTTCGCATATTCCCCTCTTTCCCCCTTTTTTAAAGAATTCCTATTTTTCCTGTATTTTCAAGATTTTTTCCTTTTTTTTGTTTTTGTATAAATTAGAACTGAATTAGTAGAACTCAATAAAAAAATCCAATTATTTTTGGTTGAAAATTAATTCTTTTCAGTTAAAAAGTCTACTATTATATTTATTGTTCAGAATTTGTCCCTTTTGGGTAGAAATTCCACTCTTTGCTGGAAAGTTTAATTACTTTGTGAAAATTCATCTGCTTTGTTAAAAAGTTAAAATTTTGGTCAGAAATTTAATTTTTTGGTTGAACTCAACATTCTTCCATTTTTTATTCAACATTAATCGTTTTTAGTTGAATCATCTTTTTTATTAAAAATTCAACCATTTGAATAAAGAGTCATATATTTTCTTGAAAAAGCGATTATTTGATTGAATATTCAACAATTTTGTTAAAAAAATCGACCTTTTTGGATGTAAATTCAACTGTTTTGTTGAAACTTCGTTTTTTAAAAATGAAAATTCAATTATTACATTTTGCTTACAAATTGACTTTTTAAGTTGAAAATTGTTCTATTTGATTGAAAATTCGTATATTTCTTTAATGAAAAAATTTGTTGGTTGAAGGTTCATTTCTTTGGTTATAAATTTTAATGTTTTTTAAAAATTCGTTTTAATAAATTTTTTTGAACTAAAAATTACATTATTCAATTTTTGGTTGAAATGTAATCTTTTTTAGTTAACAATTCAACTATTTGTTTGAAAGTTCATGTATTTTGTTTTTTAATTTTGTATGTAATTTGATTTTTTCTTATAGAAAATTAACCTAATTAGTTAAAGATTAATCTTTTTGGTTACATATTCAACCATTTGATCAAAAAGTCAT
Source organism: Amphibolips quercusostensackenii (assembly GCA_032357855.1). Classification (NCBI taxonomy): domain Eukaryota; kingdom Metazoa; phylum Arthropoda; class Insecta; order Hymenoptera; family Cynipidae; genus Amphibolips; species Amphibolips quercusostensackenii. The sequence goes on along the minus strand of JAUELO010000271.1, from coordinate 127,309 downwards.
CTATTTTGTTGAAAATTCAACAATTTTGTTTAAAAAGTATACCTTGTTGGATGAAAATTAAACTGTTTTTTTTTTTTTTTTTGAAAATTGGTCTTTTTTCAACTACAAATTTAGTTATTACATTTTTGCTTCAAAGTTGACTTTTTTAGTTGAAAATTCAACTATATTATTGGAAATTCATGTATTTTGTTAAAAAAATAATTTTTTGGTTGATGGTTCATCTCTTTGATTAAAAATTTAAAGATTTTATTGAAAAATTGTTTTGAAAATTAATATATTTCAGTAAAAAATTCAACTTGCAGGTCCTTATTTTAACTATTTAGTTAAAAACTCATTTATTTTGTTGAAAAAGCAATTATTTTATTAAACACTCAACAATTTGGTTTAATTTTTTTTCTTCTTGACTGAAAAATCTTCCTTGGTTGAAAATGCAATTATTTTATGGAAAAATCTTCTTTTTGTTTCGAAATTTCATCGTTTTTGATTAAAAATGCAATGGTTTCTTTGATGATTAATCTGTTTCGGCTAAGAATGCAAATAGTTTATTATAAATTTGACCTGTGCAGTTAAATTCAACGGGTTTTATTTAAAATTAAAATAGATTTGATGGAAATATCAACTTTTACCTTTTTCATTGAGAGTTCGTCGTTTTGGTTTAAAAGTTCATTATTTTGCTGAAAGTTTTTAACTACTTAAAGAAAAATTTCTTCTTTTGGTTGAAGATTCATCTCTTTTGTTCAAAATTTAAGTAGTTGTTGAAAATTGATTTCTTTTGGTTAAAAGTTAATTTTTTTTAAACTGGAAATTGAACTATTCTATTTTTGGTGGAAGATTTGTAATATTTAGATAAAAATTTAACTAATCGGTTGAAAATAACCTGCTTTTTTGTTGAAAATTCATATTTTTAGTTTTAAAGTGTAAGTGTTCTGTAAATTTGTTGATTTTGGCTTAAAAATTCGACAATTTGATTGAAATTTGTTTTCTCTCTTAACTGAAAAATCTTTTTCAGATGAATATTTCACTATTCTATTTTTGGTTGAAAGTTTATTCTTTTTATCTGAAAATTTTATTATTTGGTTTAAAATGTATCTTTCTTAGTTGAAAATTAAACAGTTTTGTTGTTAAAAATACATCTTTGTAGGTCCAGAATTCCGCTATTTGGATAAAAAGTTAATTATTTTTTTGAAAATTACACTATTTTTTCAAAAAGACAGTTTGTTTAGGACATTCCTCTTTTTAGATAGAAAATTTAATTATTTGGTTGAAAATGCAACTGTTTTTGGTTAAAGTTGAATCTTTTTTGTTTCATAATGCAACCACGTGGTGGAGAATTCATTTTTGTACGTTAAAAATTTAATTGGTTAAAAATTCAACTATATTGTTAAAAATTCGTCCCTTTTGCTTGAAAGTTCAACTATGTTGTAAAAGCCACTGGTGGATGTTAATATTTTTTCTTTGTTTAAAATTCAACCAGTTAGTTAAAATTTTATCTTTGTAGGGTGAAAATTCAACTATTTGGTTAAAGACTCAATGATTTTGTTAAGCATTGAACTATTTTGTATAAGTCTTTCTGTTTGGTCGCAAATTCAACTGATATGTTGAAAATTTTCTGTTTTGGATAGGGAATTCGTCCTATTGGATTTAAGATTCATGTTTTTTGTTAGAAAAGTTATTGGTTGAAAATTTATATATTTTTCTTGAACATTCAACTGTCTTCTGAAAAAGTCGCCTTTTTGGCTTGTAAATTCACTATTTGGTTGCAAATGCAACTGTTTAGAATAAAAATAATTTTCGTTTATTTGAAAATTCAACTATTTTAAACTTTTTTTGTTGAAAATTCATCATTTTGGGTTGACAAGTAATTACATGAATTTTATTTAAAAGAATTAATTTCCCTATTATCGTGACAAATCATCCTATTTCTTCTGTTTTGAGACTAATTTTACTTGTGACGTGTGATTGGATTTTCGGTGTACAGAATTACCAATTCTCCGTTAAACTTCTTAGATATGCGTACATTGTGGACAAGTTGTTGAAAATAAAGACAGCGAGTGGCACGAAAGGCAATGTCCAGAAAAAGTTGTAAATGTTGATGACGACCAGGAAGATATTGAGTTGAACGTTGAAGAAGTGGAGGAAGAAACACCAGAAGAAAAGCAAGTTGAAAAAGATGATTACGTACTTCGACTCATAAATGCCGTTCGACTTCGCACAATACTCTGGGACAAATACCAAAAACGGGATCTGCCGGCCAGAAAAAGCGTTTGGTTAGAAATTGAAAAAGAATTAGGTAAGTAAATCAGTTATAATTTCACCTTTTATAGTTTTTTGGCATCACGTCAGGCCTCACAGACCGTTCCCTATGTCCTTTATTGTTTTCTTTTTGCCTCTTCAGTGTCCCCTATTTTCAAAATTTGGTCTCTATGGTACCCTATTTTCACTAGATAGCCCTAATTAAAAAAATTGCAATTATAATCGAGAAATGAAAGGTTGCAAAAATCATTCACTTAAATTTTTCGGGGAGCCTCTATTTTTTAATAATATGAATTAAATACATATTTAGTAGAATGAGAGGGACGACTGAAAAATCCTGAAAAACAAAATTCAGGAATAATAAAACTCCCGAATAATAAAATTGAGGAATTAAAAAATATCCCATTTGCAAAATTCTCGTGTGTAAACAGTTGCAATTTTAATTTTAATAATTTCATTAATATTATAAATAAAAACAATTTTACTTGTTTAAATTCGGCAATTTTATTATTCAGGAATTTTCAAATTCG
>JAUELO010000271.1:82937-94151 GCA_032357855.1 Amphibolips quercusostensackenii | reverse complement strand
TGTCTTTCAATTTTAACCTCCTTTCTTTATAAAGTCCATTTATGAAATCGATAATGTTTTTTTCGCAACTGTAATTATCGATGTATACTTAAAAGCAGGAACACTTATATACATTCAATTTTAATGTCTAACTCTGTTTCATTTTCAATAATTCCAATTAATGATACTTTAATTCAAAAATGAGAAGCATGCATAATTAGTTTTAAAAATATATATTCAATGTAAATAAGGACTTTACTTAATTTAAACTAGAGTTTTCTTTAAACTAACCAAAAATTTGTTTGAACCAAAGAAATAAGGGCAAACAAAAAAAAATTTCGAATCAAAGAAACATTTGTTTGACCCTATATCAGAAAAATAATTTGTTTGATTCAAACAAAATTTGTTTTATTTAAAAAAAAAAATTTTCTTAGTGTAACTTTTAAGAATAATCAAGGTGACATTTAGTCACTTTTTTTTCTTCTAAAATCACTTTTTGACACTTTTTCATATTGAATTTTTTTGAAGTCTTTTAGGTTGCTTTAAAAGATTCCAAGAATTTTTTATTAGATTTCAATCATTTAAAGGAATTCCAGTATATTTGAGATTTTAAAGGATTTAAAAATATCTTAGGGCATTTTAAATATATTTCAATAATTTCAAGTGATTTTAAAGATTTCAGGGTGTTTTGAAAATTTCGAAGAATTTTCAGGAGCATTAACAAATTTCCAAAGAATTTTTGGGAGCTTTAAACAGATCCAAGGGATTTCCAAAAAGTTCAAAGCGTTTGAAATATTTCAGGGTAATTTTAATAATTACGAGGAATTTTAAGCTTTTTAAGAAATTTCAAGGTATTTCCAAAAATTGCGAAGAATTGTAAAGATTTTAGGATATTTTGAATTTTCAGGTATTTTTTTCTAAATTCCGAAAATTTTTTTTAGAACTTTAAAAACATTTAAAAGATTTTAGAGCATTTTAGGATATTTTCAATAATCGCAAAAATTTTTTTTTTATTTCAGCAGTTTAATAGGATTTTAAGATATTTTAAACGATTTAAAATGTTTTAGGGTATTTTGAACAATTCCGAGTAATTTTCAAGCTTTTTAAACAATTTCAATCTATTTCCAAAGATTTTAAAGGTTTGAAGATATTTAAAAATATTCGAATTAATTTTTAGTTGATTTTATTCATTGAAGGTATTTAAAAGAAATTTGTAGATTTTCCAGTATTTTTTTCAAATTCCAAAGACTTTTTAAGACATTAAAAAAGTGTAAAGGGATTTCAAGACATTTCAAAGGAATTAAAATTATTTTTAATCATTCCTAGGTATTATCAAGACCTTTAAACAATTTACAGCTACTTCCAAAGATTTTAAAGAATTTAAAAGATTTTAGGATATTTGAAGATATTTCAATTGATTTTTAGTTGATTTTAATAATCTGAAGGGATTTTGAAGAATTTGGTAGATTTTCGAGTATTTGTTAAAATTCCAAAATTTTTCAAGAGATTTAAAAAGTTTCAAGGGATTTTCAAAAATTTCAAATGGTTTGAAATATTTGAGGATATTTTTAATAATTAGGAGAAATTTTCAAGCTTTTCGAAAAATTTCAAGGTACTTCAAATATTTTTTAAGAATCTGAAAGATTTTAGAATATTTTAAAATATTTTTTAAAAATTTCCATTTGATATTAATAATTTGAATGGATTTCAAATAATTGTATAGATTTTCTTATACATTTTTTAAATTTCAAAGAGTTTTTTCAGAGCATCAAGCAATTTTAAAAGATTTTAAAGGATTTAAAGTATTTTAGGGTATTTTTAATAATTATAAGAAGTTTTTAATTGATTTTAAAAATTTAATAAGATTTTAAAAGATTTTAAAGTATTTGGAATTTCTTAGGATATTTTTAATATATTTCGATAGTTTAAAATAATTTCAAACGATTTTAAAGATTTTAAGGTATTTAAAAAATTTCCAAATAATTTTCGAGAGCTTTAAAAAGTTTCAGTGGATTTCAAAAAATTGCCAAGGGTTTGAAATATTTTAGGATATTTTTAATTATTACAAGTAATTTTCATTCTTTTTAAAAAATGGTAAAGTATTTCCAAAAATTATAACGAATTTTAAAGATTTTAGGCTACTTAAAAATTTCAGTTGATTTCAATAATTTGAAGGGGTTTCAAATAATTTGATAGATTTTCAAATATTTTTTTTAAATTGCAAAGAATTTTCTAGAACTTAAAACAATTTCAAAAGATTGTAAAGGATTTGAAATGTTTTAAGGTATTTTTAATAATTCCGAGGAATTTTCAATCTTTTTAAACCATTATTTTACAATTTGAAGATTTTAGGATATTTTAAAATATTCCGATTAATTTTAAATTGATTTTAATAATTTAAAGGGATTTCAAGGAAATTAGTAGATTTCCGAGTATTTTTATTTAATTCCAAAGAATTTTCAAGAGCTTTAAAAAGTGTAATGAGATTTTGAATGATCTTAACTAGTTTAAAATATTTTTATTTATTTTGAAATAATTTTGAGGAATTTTGAAAAACTTTGTAAAAAATGAAAAGATTTCGCAGGATTTGAATTGTTTTAGGGCATTTTTATTAATTTCGAGGAATTTTTAAGATTTTTGAAAATCTCCAAGCTATTCACAAAGATTTTTAAGAATTTTAAAGATTTTGGGATATTTTAAAGAATGCGTCTAGTCGTCCCGAAAAATCCTAAATTTCGGGACAACGATACACTTCGTTTTAAAAACTAATTCTAAGAAAATATTTTTAAAAAATTTACAAATATTTCGAAAATTGTAAAAAAAAAAAAAATCTGAAAGATTTTAGGGCAATTTTTTATTAGAGAGATATTAGAAATATTTTGAAGTTCTGAAAAGATATAAAAATCATTCAAAATTTTTTAAGATTTAAAAAAATGTACATTTTCGAAGCTTTTTACAAATTTTGAAAGTTTTTAAGAAAATGAAAAACTTTTCCTAAGATTCCTGAAAATATTTTTTATCATTTTTTATTTTAAAAAACTAATTTTGACAGAAAATTTCAAAATATTACAAGAAATTTCAAGATATTTAAAAAAAATTTGCAAGATTTTTAGTTAATTCTTGTAATATTATAAAATATTTTAAAATTTTAGAAAAAATTCGAGTCGGTTTAAAAGTTGTTTGAAAATTGGTCTCTTTTTTTGTAGAAATGTCATTTCTTTGGTTGAAAATGTAACTATTTTGTTGATTGTTTATGTATTTTGTTGAAAGTCTTTTTTTTTGCAGAAAATAAATCTTCTCGGTTGGAAATCAATTGTTTTTGTCGAAAATGAATCTGTTTTTGGTTTGAGTAGTAACTTACTTTGTTGCAAATTTGTCTATTTTGGTAGAAAATTTATCTATTTTGTTAAAAATTCAACTAATTAGTTCAAAATTGCCATTCTTGTTAAAAATTTATACTTTCGGGTAAAAAAATTAAACTGTTTTGCATAAAATTCGTCTCTTTTTGCAAAATTTAATCCTTTTTGGTTGAGGATGAAACTATTTTATTAAAAATTCATCTTTTTTTATGTGTTAAACTGTTTTTTAATTAAAGTTAAAACCTGTTTGATTGAGTGTTTATCTTTTTGGGTTGGAAATTGACTTATGTGCCTGAAAATTAACTTTTTTGTTGAAATTTTGATTTAATATATCTGAAGTCCTAAAAAATTTTTTTGAATTTTCTTAATAATCATAGGAAAATTATGTTTATGTGGGGGAAACCTCCCTACAGTGAATAATTTAACCTACAGTGGATAATAATTAATTAAAAGCAAAAATAAGAGCAAAATAATTAATTTTAATTTATGAACACGCATAGTGTCTTAACTGTTAATTAAATTAATTATTTTACATATATTACTATTTTTAATTAATGATTATCCACTGTAGGAAGGTTTTCCCTAACATTGAAAAGTAATAAACTAATAAACCTATAAAATAAACAGTTATTAAAAAATTTTATTTTGTATTAAAAATGGTAAAAATAATAACTTAATGATACTTTCATAGGACGGAGAGGAAAGATTAACAAAAATCAGTGGATTCGTGTCAATAGTCGATCGAAAGTGCCAAAAAGAAATAGAGCCTCCAGGCAAACAGGTTATAAGGTCTAACCCTAATAGCTATCGTCAAATAAAAACATTTTATTTTTACCAATCTCAATTCGCCTCTTAAACATACAAATAAACCGGAAAAAGTTTCCCTGCCATTGGCGTAGTGAAGATTCCTAATTCCAAGAAGACTTTTTTAATCAAATATGAAATGAGAGACAGAAATAATTCTTTTGAATAATTCAGATTTAGCTGAAAGGTCTTCCGGATCGTACAAAATCTCTTTCTGTATTAGGCTTTTAAACCCCATTTTAATTTCTCCGGAAGCACTTGATCCCCCTCGTTGATAGGGGCTCTATTCATGCAAAACGGGATTGACCACTGACCCACTCGGGTTTTACAAAGGTGAAATCTATCCCTTCACTTCAAGTTAAATTCCCGAGTGGTTGTTCCAACGAAAACGTAATTTGTAAAATTTTTATACTTTTGTTTATAAAAGTAAAAGTATTTGAAGACAGGAGAATGATAATTGCAGGGCGCGCAGTCTTTCTCTTTTTTCTGTGTTTCCCCTTTTTTTTGAGAAATTTCTTTTTTCCCCTATTCTCGAAAATCTTCCCCTTTTTCCCCTTTTTTATTAAAAATTTAGTTAAGCTAATACAAATAAATATATTCGTCTGCGGCGAGGACCAGAAAATGTTAAATGTATTTTTGCTAGATGTGTAAATCATTTTCTTAAAAATATTTCTGTTTCCGAACATTGTGGTCCAAAAAAACACCGTACTTTGCTTAGATTCTTAAACAGGCCTTGAAAACCTTGAAAACCTGTAATTCTCTTTGAATTTTTTTTTTTTAACCTTGAAAACTTCACTGAATGCGAAGAGGAATTTAAATTTTGTAGTCTATCATGAAAGAAACATCTCGTTTAGAAAAAATATGCTACTGAAAAGTTTTTTATTTATCAAGATATAATTTATCTTTTGTTTATTACATAATAAATAAAAATATTTTAAGGCACTTTCTGTAGACTGTGCAAATTAAAGAACAGACTTTAATATTGTGAATAATTCTATAAGTTTTTAACTTCTTCTCGGCTAACATAGAATATTTAAGAAATGAAGTATAAATTTTGTTTTTGCATTCAACTTACAAATTATAAAAATTATTAGTGGAAAATTTCAATGGTGATTCAGATTCAGAATTAAAATCAGTTATGGCCATACAACAGATTTTTCGACGGATTGACCACTCGGTTTTTGAGTTTACACCAGATTTCAAAAGGTTACAAAATATTTCTAAATATTTCACAAAAATTTTGAAACTTTAAAGATTTAATGGATTTCAAAAGATTTCAAAACATTTTAGAAGATTTAAAAGTTTTTACAAAAGTTTCCCAAACATTTCGAAAATTTCATAAAGATTTCAAGGATTTCGAAGATTTGAAAAAGGCGTGTACATCAGATTTCGAACATTTTACAAAGATTTCAAAATTTTCAAAATATTTAAAGGATTTTAAAGACTTTAAAAAGTATATAGTAAATCATATTTCTAAGATTTCAAAAAAATTTTAGAAATTTTAAACGATTTCAACATTTTTTAGGAGATATTAAAAGATTTCACAAAAGTTTTAAAGATTTCATAAAAAATTTATAAAGATTTCAAAAGAATGCAAGAATTTCAACAAGGGTACGGTACAATAGATTTCAAAACATTTCAAAAATTTCAAAGATTTTAAACGATTTCAAAAGATTTCACAAAATTTTTAAATATTTAAATGATTTCAAACGAATGTAAAAGATTTTAGAAAGACTTTACAAATATTTCAAAGGATTCATAAAGCTTTCCAAACATTTTAAATATTTTGAATGATTTTAAAAACTTTTAACGAATTTGAGAAGATTTACACGAACAGAAAATATTTCACGAATAAAGACTAAGAATGGATTTTAAAAATATTTCAAAGATTTCAAATAATTTCACAAAGTTTTAATAGATTTCAAAGCTTCCAAGGACGTAAAAGATTTCAACAAGAGTTCAGGACAACAGATTTTAAAGATTTGAAAACATTAAAAATATTTTAAATATCCAATTTCTTAAAATTTCGAAAGATTTAACAAAGATTTCAAATATTCCAGTGATAGCAAACGAATACAAAAGACTTTAGGAAGATTTCACAGATTCCTGAGGATTTCAAAAGATTTCAAGATTTCAAATATTTCAAAAGATTTCAATGATTTTAAACGATTTCAAAAGAATTTAACCAAATTTAGAAGATTTCAAAAGATTTTAATGATTTCAAACAAATAAAAAAGATTTTACAAATATTTCGAATATTTCATAAAGATTTACAAAAGAAAATTTATATATTTGGGTTGAAAATGACACTGTTTTTTTTAAATTATTCGAATTTTAGTTTGAAAATTCAACTTTTTGTCTGAAAACTCAATTATTTGTTTGAAAATTGAACTATTTGGTTAAAAGTTTAATTACTTTATACAAAAATCATTCTTTCTGGTTGAAAATTAAAATTTTTTGTGAAAATTCAACTATTTTGTAGTAAATTAGTCTTTTTATGAAAAATATTTCTTAGTTAAAAATTCGTCTGCTTTGATAAAAAATTCAACAATTTGGTATAAAAATTAGTTTCTGTGTTTAAAATTCATATCTTTGTATTGAAAATTCGACTCTTTTTTTTATAAAATTTGCCTTAGCTTAAAAATTCAGTGATTTGTTTGAAATTTGCTTTCTTTCATGGCTAAAGAATGTTTCTTAGTTGAAAATTCGTCTACTTTGGAAAAAAATTAAACTATTTAGTAAAAATAATTAAAAATTCATATTTTCGGGTTGAAAATTTTACTGTTTTTCTAGAAAATTAGAATTTTAGTTTTAAAATTCAACTTTTTGGCTGAACACTTAATTACTTGTTTGAAAATTAAACTATTTGATTGAAAATTTTATTACTTTATTCAAAAATTATTCTTTTTGGTTAAAATTAAATTTTTTTCTGAAAATTCAAATGTTTCAAGGAAATTCTTCTTTTTGGGTTAAAAATTTTTTCTTAGTTGAAAATTCGTCTGCCTTGATAGAAAATTCAACACTTTGGTATAAAAATTAGTTTTTGAGTTTAAAATTCATATCTTTGAATTAAAAATTCGACTCTTTTTTTTTCATAAAATTTGCCTTAGTTTAAAAATTCAGTAATTTGGTTGAAATTTTTTTTTCTTTCTCAGCTAAAGAATGTTTCTTAGTTGAAAATTCGTCTACTTTGGTAAAAAATTAAACTATTTAATGAAAATAATTTAAAATTCTACTGTTTTTCTAGAAAATTTGCCTTTTAGCTTGGAAATTAAGTAATTTGGTTGAAATTTATTTTCTTTTTCCACTGAAAAATCGTTCTTAGTTGAAAAACATTTAAGAAGATTTCAAAAGATTTCAATGATTTCAAACGAACTCAAAAGATTTCACAAACAAAAATTAAAGAAAGGTTTCACAAATATTTCAAAGATTGTATTAGGATTTCAAAAGATTTAAAAAAATTACACAAAGATTTCAAACATTTTTAACATTTTACAAAAGCTTGAAAAAATTTCATAAAGGCGACTTATTTTTGCAACAAATTAAGAATTTGTTTATTTATGATTTGGCTTTTTTTAGACATTGTTATTCAATAAAAAATGAAATGGCTCATCTAGTCTACGTTGTGAACAAATCAATAAATAATTAATGGGCTTCGTGCAGATTGAGAAAATTGACTGAATTGAACATTATAACTAAATAGGGATGAATAAAAATATAACATTTCCTTAAAAAACATTTTTTTTTCTTTTCTACATGTAAAAATTAATGTTTAATATTTTCCCTTTTTCCCCTTTTTCATGGAAAAATCACCCTATTTCCCCTTTTTTTGAAGAGGATTAACAAAAAAAATTTCTGCAATAAGTTTTTAAACATAAAATTATAAAAGCATGATTTTCCCAGGAATATCGTGACACTGCAGTTTAAAAAGTAAAAAAAAAGTGAATGACAAATGGATAAGGACCAAAAATATAAATATTTTAAATATTTCAAAGGCATTAAAATATTTTCTGATATTTTTAATAATTCTAAGGCATTTTCAAGATTTTTAACAAATTTCAAAGTGTATCCAAGCATTTGAAAGGATTTGAATCATCTTGAAGTAATTTTAATGTAATTTCAATTGATTCTAAAAGATTTGAAAGATTTAAAGGTATTTTTCGAAATTCCGAAAATTTTTCAAGAGCTTTAGAAAGTTTAAAGAGATTTAAAAAAAATTAACTTTAATTTTTATGAATTTAATTGAATTATTCTCATTTCCCTTAAATTCCTCTAAATTCATGCTAGATTTGCTTAAATCAATTTAATTTTTTGGTTAAAAAAAAATGTTTCCAATTCATTAGAATTGTTTTGAATTCGTTTAAATTCAGAAGAATATTAGTCACCTTATTAATGCACATTGATAATTTTTTGTTACTGTTTAAGTTAGAAATTAGTCCCTTTGCTCACTTCGGTTTGAATAGGTCAATTTTTCACTTCTTTTATTCTTTATGAGACTAAATTCTAAAAAATCCTCTTGATTAGATAAATAATTTAGCTCATTTATTAAAAATTAATTTTCTTATTGAAGGTTTATCATTTTAATTGAAGATTCATCATTTTAATTGAAAATTCATCTCTGGTTGAAAATGTAACATATACTTCGTTGAAAATCAGTTTTATATCTAAAAATTTGACTATTTTGTTGAAAATACGTTTTTTGTGAAGAATTAGATTTTTAAGAAAAAATGAAACTACTCTATTTTTTGTTAAAAATGTATTTTCTCTCTTTTTTTCAATTGTTATTTTTGTCTCTATTTGAGTCGAAAAGTAAGGTAGTTTAGATAAAAAATTTTAACTATCTCAGTTGAAGATTCATCATTTTAGTTAAAAATTCATCAGTTTGATTAAAGATTAATTTTTTCAACTGAAAATTCAACTGTTCTATTTTTATCTGAAAATTTATCTTTCCTAGTTGAAACTTCAAGAATTTGAATGAAAATTTGTTTTTTTTTTTTTAATAAAAAGATTTAACTATATAGTTGAAAATACACGTAGTTTGTTAAAAAAAGGATTTTTTAATAGAAAATGAAATATTTTTTAAATGTTATCTCCTTGTTTAAAAATTCTTCTTGTCGGTTGAAAATTCAAATATTTCAGTTTAATATTCATCATTTTAGTTGAAAATTCATCTTTTAAGTTGGAAATGAAGTGACTGGGTTAAAAGTTGAACTCTTTTTGTTAACAATTATTTTGACTTTGTTATTTAAATTTCTTATTAATAAAAATTATTTTTTAGCTGTAAACTCGTTTTTGGTAGAAATCAATCTTCTTTCCGGATTGAAATTCAACTATTCTAGTCAAATATTTACAATTTTAGTTGAAAATTCATCTTTTAGGTTGAAAATAAAATTATTTGGGTTAAAGTTGAACTCTTTTGTTAAAGATAATTTTTTAAAGATTCATCATTTTGATTTAAAATTTATTTCTTGGGTTCAAAAACAAGCCATTTGATTGAAAAATTGTTTTTTCCCTGTATAAAAAGCAATTTTGTCCGAAAATTTAACTATTTTGTTGAGAATTTGTTTCCTTTTTGGTTGAAAATTCTTTTTTCAACTAAAAATGTAACTATTATACCAGTTAAATGTTCCATAATATTAAGTAAAAACTCATTTATTTGGGTGAACATTTATTTTTTGACTCAAAAATTAAATTATTCAATGTTTGGTTAAAAAATTATCTTTTTAATTTGAAAATTCATTTTTTTGGTCTTAAGTTTGATTATTTTATTTTATTAATTATTATCTTAGTTAAATATTTCATAGTCTTGGTTAAAAATTCATCTATTTGTCTGAAAATTAATTTTTTAACTTAAAATTTAATCATTTAAGTTTTCCTTGACAATTTATCGTTTTTTCAGTAAAAATAATTCTTTGTTAGTTGGAAAATTTAACTATTTTAGTTGAAGATTCTCTGTTTTTGTTAAAAACTCATTATTTCGGTTTAAAATTCAGCTATTACAGTTGAAGATTTATAATTTTGATTGAAAACTCATGAGTTAGGTTAAAAATTAATTTCAATAACTAAAAATGTACTGTTACATTTTCGGTTGAAAGATGATTTTTTTTGGTCAAAATAGAACTATTTGGTTGAAAGTTTGTCTTCGTTAATTAAAAATTCAACTCTTTCGTTAAAAAATTCATGTTTTTTTTTCAATTGTATTTTCTGGTAGAAAATTAATCTTGTTGTTTGGAAATTAATCTTTGTGGTTAAAAATTCAAGTATTTTAATTGAATATTCTTCGTTTTAGTTGAAAATTTATTATTTGTCTGAAAATTCAACTATTCTAACTAATGTTTCTAACTGAAAGTTCGACTTTTCGATTTTTGTTAAAAATTTATATTTTTTATTGGATAATTCAAGCATTTGTTTCCAAATTCAGTTATTTTGAAATTTTTCGCCCTCTTGTGTTGAAGGATGTTTAGAATGAACCTGCTCAATCAAAATAAATGTTTGAGTTTTGAAGCAAATATCAATATTTTACTTTTAGTTGGCCGGGAAAATTAAAAAAACTTGACTGGGAAAACTGGGAAATGACCGGGAATTCGTAATCGTTCACCGAATCGCCATCCTGGTCTTACCTTTTTCAATCTTCTCATTTCTATCTCATCCTATCCTTCATCTATCCACGTCAATCTTTTACTATCTCTCTCTAAATTCGGGTCGTATCTTTTTAAATAATCTCTTCCCTATCTCATCCTATTCTACGTCTATCAACGTCTATCTTTTTCTGCCTTCTTGTCAATCTCAATTTAGGTCTATCTTTTTTAATCTACTCTTCTCTATCACATCCTATCCTTTATCTGCCTACGTCAACCTGAAGGTTTTGCCGCTAGGTGGCTGGCCAAAAATGTAACCAACAAATCAGTCTTCCGGCCTATAAGTAGATGCACGGCAAACCGTTTTGTCAAGTTTGACTACACGAAAAAAAATATCTGGTTGTAGCAAAAAAAAATTCTTGGTTGGTTTAGTATTTGCTTTCGCAACAAAGACGGTTAGTTACTGTTACAAAGATTACCAAGACAGTTGGTAA
>JAUELO010000270.1:2295103-2308119 GCA_032357855.1 Amphibolips quercusostensackenii | reverse complement strand
CCGTGCGGTCTGAGAGACCGCACGTCCACAGCCCATACTAATTAGGCACTTTTTGCTAAAATGAGGGATAATCGAAACGTAAAACGTTGTTTGTGTCCGATATTTTGCATGTTAAATATATTTTAAAAAATTAAAACAGAAATAGAAAATTGTGGCACTAGCGTGACGTGCGGTCTTACGGACTGCGTATGAGATTTGAATTAATATTATTCATCAATTGCATGCAGGATGGCAGCCTCGAGAAAGGCCAAGGGGGGCTCATATCAGAACCACGATGCGGTCTGTAAGACCGCACGGTCACAATTCAATGTTAACTAGAAAGTGTTTATCCTTTTTCCTTCAACTTACACTATTGACACTATTTGGAACTTTTGTTTAGGCGATGACACTATTTTGCTACTATTAAAAAAAAATGACACTGACGACACCGTTTGCAAATAAAAAAGACAAATTTCCAACCAAGAAAGATGTTTCAGTCAATAGAGAAAAAAAATTCATAAAAATGTTAAATTTTCAAGCTTAAAGCAGGAGCTTCTAACAAAACAATTAAATTTCCAACCAAAGAATAAAATTTTTAACCAAAAAGATTAATTTTCAACAAAATACATAAAAAAAATACTAGTTTTTAACAAATTATATAAATTTTCAACAAAATATTTAGAACAATAGACGTGATGTTAATTTAAATTTTATTTCATTAATTTTTAGTTTATATCTTCTAAGTTTATTATTTTTTAAAACTAAATATTTGATTTTTTTAACAAAAATCGAGCAGATAAATTTTTATTGAGAAGAATTAATTTTAATTAAAAAAAAAAGAATTTTCTACAAAAAAAATTAATTTTATACCAAGTTGTTGAATTGGCAAGCCAAAAAGACGAATTTTCTATAAAACGGTGGAATTTTTAACCCAAAAATATAACCTTGGAACAAAATGATTCAATTTTCAGTGGGAATAATTAATTTATAACAAAAAAAAAATTTAACCAACATTATGAATCTTCAACCAAAAAAAGGACTATTAAGAAAGTTTTTCAATTTTCAAACAAAGAGTTATATTTGCTACTTAAAAAGATGAATTTTTGAGGAAAAATGTGATAGTTGATATTTAAAAAAATATATTTTAATTAAAAATACAAAAGCTGTTGGCTCTAATGAAAAAGACAAATTTTTACCAATGTACTCGATTACTGACCAAAAAATTAATTTTCTAACAAAAAAGACAAATTTTCAAAAAAGTACATACATTTTTCACCGTACAATTAAATGTTCAACCAAGAAAATTAATTTTTTAACTAAAAAGAAGAGATTTTAAGAAATTATACAAATTTTCAACTTAATTGTTGGACCAATGGTTGTGATTTTAGTCCAATTTTAGTCTATATATTTTTGTTTCTTACTTTTTTTGACTGAATATTTGATTTTTTAACCAAAAAAAGATCAATTTGAATAAAAAATCGAGTGAATAAATTTTTTCTTAAGAATAATTAATTTTCAATAAAAAAACTTTTTTTTCACAAAACAGTTTAATTTTGTGCCACATAGTTGAATTGTATACCAAATTGTTGAATGGTCAAGCCAAGAAGACGAATTTTCTATGAAACTGTCGAATTTTCAACCAAAATGTTAATTTTTATAAAACAGTTAAATTTATAGTAAAAAATTACTTTTCAACAAAAACAAATTTTCAACTACAATTATGAATCTTCAATGAAAAAAACTAAATTTAAGAAAGTAGTTAAACTTTTAACCAAGATGTTGAATTTTCAACCTAAAAATATAAATTTTCAAGTAAAATGTAATAGTTTATATTTTTAAATAATATATATATATATATATATATATATATATTAACTAAAAATAAGACAGTTGTATTTAACCCAAAACTGTAAATTTTCAACAAAAAAATTAATTTTCAACTGAAATGGATTAATCTTTATCTAGTTTCATTTTTAATTAATAAAAGGAAACTTTCTAGACAAAAAGATGAATAAAAAAAAAAAGAATGTTTAACAAAATAGTTGACTTTTCCATAAAAAAAGTCAAGTGGAACAATGAGAAAAAGGGAAAAGTCTGAGAAGCCTGCAATAAATAAATAGAAATTTTGATAATTTATAGATTTTTTTTATAACTTTTTTATTTATTTTTTTACTTTATTTTATAACTATGTTTTTCAAAGTAAACATCCACACAAAAAAACTTTTTTCTGGCCATGGGGTCAGCCCATGTTTCTTATATGTTTTTGGGGTCGCTGAAACCGAATTCAAAGACCATTTTTACCCATCATGTCAGATTTTTGACATAACCTCAAAAAGTCTTCACAACCACATAAAAATAAAAAATAATTCTGGCCTGGGGGTCAAGTTATTTTTATTTCATGTTTTTAGCGTCACTGAATCTGAATACGATGACCGTTTTGCCTCATCATGTCAGGTTTTTGACATAACCTCAAAAAGTTTTCACAGTTTTAACAAAATAAAAAATAATTTTGACCTGGGTGGTAAGCCTATTTGTTCCCTTTATTCCATAACCTCTTCACCCTATTAACTTAAATTTCAATAACCACATAACTTCAAAAATTATAAAATAATATAATTTTTAAGGTTATGTGGTTATTGAAATTTTAGGTTATGGAGTAAAGAGGTTATGGGGTAATGGGGACAAATGGTTATGGGGTCAAAAGACTATGAGGTTCAATATATTATATATAACTGGCTAATTCGGCTTGGATTATAAGATTTTTTAGGTTATGTCAATATCAGGACATGATAGGGTGAAATTGACCTCGGATTCGGTTTCAACGACCTCAAAAACACATAGCAAAATGGCCTGAACCCAAGACCTGAATTATTTTTTATTTTTGGGTGGCTGTGAAGACTTTTTGAGGTTATGTCAAAAACCTGACATAATCCAGTAAAATAGACTTCGGATTCGGTTTCAGCGACCCCAAAAACATAAAGTAAAAATTACCTGACGCTCAGCAGGCCAGAATCATTTTTTGTTTTTGTGTGGCTGTAAAGAATTTTTGAGGTTTTGTCAAAAAACTGACATAATAGGGTGAAACGGACTTTATATTCGGCCTCAGCGACCCCAAAAACATATAATAAACATGGTCTAACCCCCAGGCCAGGAAAAAATTTTTTTTTGTGCGGCTGTGCTATTTTAGAAAATTGGTGACACTATTACCATTAATATACTTTAAATAATAATGAGTCACTTTCACTCACTGATGAAATCAGTCATTTTCAATTATCTACTCAGTAGTATACACTGATTGAATCAGTAATTTTAAATGCTTCAATCTGTGATTCAAACTGATGAATCAGTAAATTAAAATGATCTAATCAGTAAAATCTACTGACCGAATCAGTAATTGTGAATTATCTAAACTTTAACGTTAATTTAATTAATTAATTTAAAAGTATTTAATCTGTGATTTTCACTGATGAATAAGTAAATTTGAATGGCCTAATCAGTAAAGTTCACTTACCGAATGACTAATTTTGAATGATCTAATATGTAACCATTATTGATTATATCAGTAATTTTGAATTATCTAAACTGTAAACTGCATTGAATAAGTTAGTTATTCTGAATGATCTTGTCTGCTTTTTTACTGATGGAGTCAGTATTTTTTAAGTATCTTATCTGTGATTGTCACTGATGAATAAGTAAATTTTAATGAGCTAATCAGTAAAGTTCTCTTACCGAATCACTAATTTTGAATAGTCTACTCTGTAACCATCATTGATTAAATCAGTAATTTTGAATTACCTAAATTGTACACTGCAATGAATAAGTTAGTTATTCTGCATGATCTTATCTGTTATTTTCACTGATAAAGTCAGTAATTTTAAAGTATCTCAACTGTGATTTTCACTGATAAATAAGTAAATTTAAATGATCTTATCAATAACGTCCACTGACTGAATCATTCATTATCAAACTTGTAAACTGTAGCGTCCACTAAACAAATGAGTAATTTTGATTGATCTAAACTGCAACCTTCATTGATTAAATCAGTTACTTTGAATAATGAAATCTGTTAATTTCACTAAAGTAATCAGTCATTTTCAGTGATCTAATTTGTGATCTTAACTGATGCATCAATAATTTTGATTGATCTAAACTGTAAACTTTATTAAATAAATCAAGTATTCTGAATGATCTTATCTGTTATTTTTACTGATGTGGTCAGTATTTGAAAGTATCTAATCTGTTATTTTCAGTGATAAAAAATTTAATTTGAATGACCTTATCAGTAACGTCCACTGACCAAATTAATAATTTTGAATATTTAAACTGCAACCTTCATTGATCGAATCAGTTACTTTGTATAATCAAATTTTTTAATTTCACTGAGGTAATCAGTCGTTTTTAATGACCTTACTAGTGATTTTCACTGATAAATTAGTAATTTTAAATAATCTAAATTGTAAACTGCATTGAGTTTGTCAGTTATCTGAATGATCCAATCTGTAATTTTCACTGATAAAGTCAGTATTTTTACAGTATCTAAGCTGTGATTTTTACTAATAAATGAGTAAATTTCAATGATCCAAAGAATAACGTCCACTGATCGAATTATTCATTTTGAAACTTATAAACTGTAGCGTCCACTGAACTAATGAGTAATTTTGATTGATCTAAATTGCGACCTTTATTTATTAAATCAGTTACTTTAAATAATCAAATCTGTTTACTTCACTGAAGCAATCAGTCATTTTCAATGATCTAACTTGTGATTTTCAACTGATGAATCAATAATCTTGATTGATCTAAACTGTAAACTTCTTTGAATAAATCAGTCATTCTGAATGAGCTTATCTGTTATTTTCATTAATGAAGTCAGTATTTTCAAAGTATTCAATCTGTAATTTTCACTGATAAATAAGTAAATTTTAATGATATAATTAGTAACCTGCACTGACCAAAATAGTAATTTTGAATGATCTAACCTGCAACCTTCATTGGTTAAATCAGTTACATTGAATAATCAAATCGGTTAATTTCACTGAGGTAATAAGTCATTTTCAATGATCTAACTTGTGATTTAAGCTGATGAATTAGTAATATTAAATGATCTAAATTGTAAACTACATTTAATTATTCAGTTATCTGAATGATCCAATCTATTATTTCCACTTAAAAAGTCAGTGTTTTGAAAGTATCTAATCTGTGATTCTCACCGATAAATCAGTAAATTTGAACAATTGAATCAGTGAAATGCTGCGAACGAATCACTAACTTTAAATTATCTAATCCGTTAAAATCATTTGTTGCATCAATTATTTTAAACGATCTAATATGTTATTTTGACTGATGAAATCAGTCATTTTTAATTATTTGATACGTTGTTTTCACTGATAAATCAGTCAATTTTGTTGACATAATCAGTTATGTTTTCACGTTCTACTTCGTAATTTTCGTTGGTTAAATCAGTCATTTTTTCATTGTATAAATTGTGTAACTCTTACTTATTAAATCAGTTATTTTGATTAATTTAATTTGTAACATTCAATGTAGGAATTTAATAAAGAATTTAAGTTTACAAATAATTGTACTATTTGATTACAGTAGACAATTCAGTGACTGTAAATAGTCACACTATTGACTGAAAATCAGTCATTTCAAGTGACTAGAATTCAATTCAACTTTTGAAAAATTTGTTTGAGTTTGCTAGCAACCAATTTTAATTTATTTTAATTGCCCTTTATTTCCTGGAATTGAATTTAATTTATTAGAAGTCAGATAATTTTACGAGAATTCGCAAAAATTTATTGAAATGATTGAGAAAATTGCATGAATTTAATTTCGTTTAATTTAATTTGCTAGAATTTAATTTTAATTTGTTATTAACAAAATAATTTAAATTTACCTGCTTTCAGTTGAATATGCTCGAATCCATTTGAACTGATACAATTCGTTTTAAATCGGTAGCTAGAATTACATTCGAATTTTTAGAAAGAAGTTACAACTTGAATTGCTAGAATTTCATTTTAATTCAGTAAAATACAGTAAAATAAAAAATTTTTTTTTAAAATCTCTGTCTAACTTTTTCCCTTCCTCATTTTTCCTTTGCCCTTCTCACCTTTTCCTCTTCCCCCTTTTCCTTTCAACCATTTTCAATTTTCCCTTCCGTTTTTCCTTTCCCATCTCTCCTTTCCCTTTTCCTATTTCCGCCTTTCCCCTTTTTTTCTTTCTTTTTTCTTATCCCTTTGCCCTTTGCCCTTTTCCCCTTTTCAAATTCCCTTTCCCGTTTTTCCCTTTTTCGTTTTCCGTACACTGCTTTTTTGTTTCGTACAGGTTTTGGATAAAAAAAATTTATTACAATATTTTTTATCAGCAATGCAGAGTTTTGATGACGTCTGAATAAGTAAGAATTTATAAAACTGAATTGAAAATGCATACATGTACGAAAGTTAAACTCACAATGATAAAGTTAAAAAATAAAAAAATAATAACAAGTAAGCATACAAATCGAGTCTTATCTAATTTCACTGCATATAATTGCGCTTCTACGTGAAATTGGTTATTAAAGCTTTTTGGAAAATTTGATTCGAGGATCGTAATATGGGGCTTGGAAATTATCCCTATATCTGCCTACCTACCCTGGTGATGATTATGCCCTTCTATAGGTATAACTACCCATGTAACTACCCGTCTACCCACCTATCGGTTCGAAATAATCGTCGTGATTGTTTTCCTTTTTTAACTTTTTTCCTTTTTTATTTTTTCCCCTTCCCCTTATGTCCTGGATAAAAAAAGGAGAACAGGGGGATCGTATAAAGAATGTCGTAACTCACGGATGAAATTAGTGTAAAAGAAAACGAGTTTTGAATTTTGACGGCACTGGTTTTGCGTTCCAGTGACCCCTGTGACGTCACATTTTTTTGCGACCTTAGTGACGAAGCCTGTTTATTATGTTACAGATTTGAGGAGAGGCACTACGCTTTCGAAAGGTATGGCTCGACTATGATTTTAATCAAATTCATGCATGCGAGGAAACTGGCTCTGGTCAAAATTACTTTGTTTACCCAAATGATTTATTGCTTTTACATGGTACTCTTAAAGTTTCTACATTCTGGAAAGAAACATGAATTTAGTTATGAACTTTGTTCCCTTATTCATTATTTTAATTTAACGAGAGACACTACCGTCGGAAATTATTTACAAGGCAATTCAGTAATTTAGAGAACGAAATCTTTGAGATCTTATCTTTAAATTGAGTTGATAAAACTTAAAAAATATTGAGGGATTCCCGAGATATGACTGAAAATGTCCAAGCATCTTTTTTGAGTTTCAGTCATCTATCACCTCAACTTCAACTCATGATATAACTATAGAAAAATGCGGAAAAAGTCTGCACTTTACAGGACGGAATCTTTAGGGTCTCATGTTCAATTGTAGTTAATAAAAATTCACAAAAATTCACGGGTTTCCGAGATATGATTGGAAATGTCTAAGCATCTTTGCCAAGTTTCAGTCAGCTATCACCTCAACTTCAGCTCGTGCTCTAACTTAGGAAAAATTTGAAAAAAGTGTGAAATATACAGAAAAAAAACTTTAAGATCTTACTTTTAATTCAAGTTGAAAAAAACTTAAAAAATATTCACGGATTTACAAGATATGACTAAAAAATGTCCAAGCATCTTTTTCGAATTTCAGTCAGCTATCACCTCAACTTGAATTCTTGATATAGCTATAGAAGAATGCGAAAAAAGTCTGCACCTTACAGGACGGAATCTTTAAGATCTTATGTTTAATTTAAGTTAATAAAAATTAACAAATATTCACAGGTTCTTGAGATATGGTTAAAAATGTCCAATTATCCTTGTTAAGTTTCAGTCAGCTATCACCTCAACTCCAACTCGTGCCCTAACTTAGGGAAAATTTGAAAAAAGTGTGAAATTTACAGAATAAAACCTTTTAGATCTTACTTTTTTTTAAAGTTGATAAAACTTGAAAAATATTAACGGACACACAAGACTTTAAGATCTTTAAGATCTTAAAGATCTTTAAGATCTTTAAGATCTCATGTTTAATTAAACTTAATAAAAATTAACAAATATTCACGGGTTCCCGACATATGATTAAAAATGTCTAAACATCTTTGTCAAGTTTTAGTCCGCCAACACATGGACTTCAACTCATTCTATAACTTTGGGAAAATGTGGAAAAAACTGCAATTTCGAGGACGAAGCTGTTAAGATCTTGCCTTTAATTCAAGTTGACAAAACTTAAAAAATATTTACGGATTTCCAAGATACAACTAAAAATGTCCAAGCGTCTGTGCTGAGTATCAGTCGGCGATCACCTCAACTTCAACTCGTGCCATAACTCAGAAAAAATGTGAAAAAATCTGCAATTTACAGAACGAAATCTTCAAGATATTATTTTAAGTTTAAGTTAATAGAACTTTAAAAATATGTACGGGTTTCTAAAATATGACTGAAAATGTCCAAACATCTTTTTCGATCATCAGCCACCTATCACCTTAACTTCAACTTGTGATAAAGCTACAGAAAAATGCGGAAAAAATTTTGCACTTTACAGGGCGGAATCTTTAGGATCTTATGTTTAATTTAAGTTAATAAAAATTAAAAAAGATTTACGGGTTCCTGAGATATAATTGAAAATGTCCAAGCATTTTTGTTAAGTTTCATTCAGCTATCACCTCAACTTCAGCTCGTGCTCTAACTTAGGGAAAATTCAGTAAAAGTGTGAAATATACAGAATAAAACCTTTGAGATCTTACTTTTTTTTAAAGTTGATAAAACTTGAAAAATATTTAGAGATTGGCAAGATATGACTAAAAATGTCCAAGCGTCTTTTATGAGTTACACTCAGCAATCACCTCAACTTCAACTCGTGCTCTAACTTAGGAAAAATTCGGAAAAAGTGTGAAATTTACAGAATAAAACCTTTGAGATCTTATTTTTAATTCAAGTTAATAAAATTTGAATAATATTTCCACGGAATCCTGAGATATAACTAAAAATGTCCAAGTATCTGTTTAAAAATTCATTCGCTTGGACATTTTTAGTCAAATCTGAAAAACCCGTAAAGATTCTTCAAATTTTATTCGCCTAAATTAGAGATGAGATTTTAGCGATTTTGCTCTGTAAATTCAATACTTCTTCTGAAACTTTTTCGGTCAGGAAACGAGTTCAGGTTGAGGTACAAAATTCGTGAAATTCTTCAGTTTTAGTACCGCTCACGACGCACATCGGGCAAGAAATGACTTTTTTGGTTCAAAATCACGTACAGCCCACAAATATTAACCGATTTAGACAAAAAAAAAAATCTGAAAAAAAGCTGATAAGATTTCCAAGAAAGTTTTAGAGCCTGATTTTCAAATAAGGGTTTCAATTTTTTTTAAATAAACAAATATGACGAAAAAATGACTATTTTTTCTATTTGACGTTCCCGGTGCTTGTCAATAACAGGAAAATTATTGAAATCGCCTAAGTTTGATAGAACAATATTACTTCAAGATTTTTATTAAAAAAAAAATTGTATAAAAAATTATTTGTTGAAAGAATGTTTTCTACGATTTTTCATAATTTTTTGTTTTTTTAAGTTACAGCTCAAGAAATTTGAATAAAAACAATATAATGTAGAAGATATTTTTTCTTGAGATTATTATTGTTACTATTATAAGCAAATTTAATAAACGAATGCATTATTCAGGCATTTTTCTACAGAAAAATTCCTTTTTTTGATGTACATTTTTATAGTTAGGAGCTTTATAGTAATTTTGGAAAAATACATAATTTTTTAATTAATCTAATAATTTTTTTAAACAAATTTAATAATCAAATGCACTATTCGGGCATTTTTTGACAGAAAAATTCCTTTTTTTTAATGAGATACCTTTCAGTTGAGAACTTTATGTAAATTTAATTAATAATAATTATTTGATAAATTTAATGATTTTTAAAAACAAATATAATTAACAAATGCATTAATCAAGAATTTGTCGACAGAAAAATTAGTTCTTTTTTTAAATGTCAAGTTGTTTAATTAGAAACTTTTTGATAATTTTATCAACATTTATAATCTGCCTATTTTTAAAATGATTTTTTAAAACACATTTAAAAAAACGAATGCATTTATCAGGCATTATCGACAGGTAAATTAGTTTTTTTATGCCAACTCCCTTAATTATAAACTTCTTGATAATTTCAGCGAAATTAATAATTTGTTGATTACTCATGATTTTTTAAAAGAAATTTAATAAACGAATGCATCAATCAGTCATTTGTTGGTAGAAAAATTCGTTGTTTTCAATGTCAACTTCTTTAATTAGGACATTCATAATAATTTCAGGAAAATTTATCATTTGTTGATTTTTTTAATGATTTTTTTGAACAAATTTAATAAACAAATGCAATATTTGGTCATTTGTCTGTAGAAAATTCGTTTTTTTCAATATCAACTTCATTTATTAGAAGCTTCTTGATAATTTCAGCAAAATGATAATTTGTTGATTTTCTAAAACAAATTTAATAAACAAATGCAATATTCGGTCATTTTTCGACAGCAAAATTCTTTTTTCAATGTCGACTTTTTCAATTGAAAACTTCATGATAATTTTAGTAAAATTAATAATTATTTGATCAATTAAAAATTTCGTTCAAAACAAATTCAATATGCAGATACATTATTCGGTCATCTGTCGATGAAAAAATTGTTGTTTTTGATGTCAGTCTTTTTTAATTGGGAACTTAATGATAACTTTATTAACGCTCATATTTAGTTAATAAATTCTATGATGTTTTAAACAAATGCTGGAATAATGCATTTGTTAATAAAACTTGTTTAAAAAAATCATGAGAATAATTAACAAAATTATGAACTTAATTTGAATTATCATAAAGTTTCTAATTAAAAAGTTGACATCGAAAAAAACGATTTTTTTCATCGATAAATTCCTGACTAATGCGTTTGTTTATTAAATTTGTTTTAGAAAATCATAAAATTTATTAACTAATTATGAATTTTGATAAAATTTTTATAAAGTTCCCAAATGAAAGGACTGGCAATAAAAAAAAAACAAATTTTTCTCACGACAAATGGCCGAATAATGCATTTGCTTACTAAATTTATTTTAAAAATCATAAAAATAATTTAAAAATTATGAATTTTGCTAAAATTATCATAAAATTCTCAACTGAAAAATTTTAAATAAAAAAACTAAATTTTCTGTAAAAAAATAATTGATTAATGCATCTGTTTATTAAATTTGTTTATACTATTAACAATCATAATCTATGGAAGAAATTTC
Organism: Amphibolips quercusostensackenii; assembly: GCA_032357855.1. Classification (NCBI taxonomy): domain Eukaryota; kingdom Metazoa; phylum Arthropoda; class Insecta; order Hymenoptera; family Cynipidae; genus Amphibolips; species Amphibolips quercusostensackenii. The sequence continues at coordinate 2,296,829 of JAUELO010000270.1, read as the reverse complement.
CTAATCATTATATTGTTTTTATTTAAACTTCTGGTTATATAACTGTAAAAAAGGGTAAATTATGGAAAATCGTAAAAACCATTCTTTCAAAAAATAATTTGCTTATAAATTTTTGTTTAATTAAACCATATTGCAGCATCTTCAAATAATGTAATTCTATGCAATTTAGGCGATTTCAATAATTTTCCTTGGTATTGACGAGCACCGGGAACGTCAAATAGAAAAAATGGTCATTTTTTTGTCATATTTGTTTATTTATAAAAAATTTAAATTTTTATTTGAAAATTAGGTTCAGCAAATTTCTTTAAAATCTTATCAGCTTTTTTGTCAAATTTTTTTGGTCCAAATTGGTCAATATTTGTGAGCTGTATTGAATAAAATACCAATTTTAAATCGACGCCTCCATTCCATACCACTCCACATCTAGTTTAGGCGGTGTACAGCTCTCCGTTGCGTTCAGTCGTTGTACAGCTCCAGGCCCTAGGTTTATACACATGATCTGGAGCTATACATCGATCAAACGCCACGTAGCGCTGTACACCGCCTAAACGCGACGTAACGCTGCACAGTGGAAAAAAAGACTTTTTTGGTTCAATATAACGTACAGCCCATGAATATCACCCGATTTAAACAAAAAAAATCTGAAAAAAATGCTGATACAATTTTAAAGAAAGATGTCAAGCCTGATTTTTAAATTAGGCTTTCAATTTTTTTGTAATTAAACAAATATGACGAAAAAAATGACCATTTTTTCTATTTGATATTTCTGGTAATCGACAATAACGGAAAAATTATTGGAATCGCCTGAATTTCATAGAGTTACAATATTTTAATATTTTTCAATATTATATAATTAACAAAAAAAATAGTATAAACAAATTATTTGTTGAAAAAATTTTTTCTACGATTTTCCATAATTTTCAGTTTTTCAAAGTTAAATCGCAATATATTTAAATAAAAAGAATAAAATAAAAAAGAAATTTCTTCTTGAGATTATTATTGTTAATATTATAAACAAATTTAATAAACAAATGCATTATTCAGGCAGTTTTCTATAGAAAAATGTTTATTATTGTTGATTATTATTGTTTATTATTAATTTATTTTATTTGTAATTATTATTTATTTATATTATTATTATATATTATTATTATTGTTTGTTATGCTGATCATTATCGTTAATATTATAAACAAATTTTATAAACAAATGCATTATTCAGGCATTTTTCTATAGAAAAATTCGTTTTTTTCGATGTACATTTTTTTGATTAGAAATTTTATGATAGTTTTAGAAAAATTTATGAGTCTTAAATTAATTTTATAATTAAAAAAAAAATAATAAACAAATGCATTAATCAGGTATTTATCGACAGCAAAATCCGTTTTTTTGTCAATTTTTTAAATTAGGAACTTTATGACAATTTTAGTTAAATTAATAATTTTTTAATCAATCTCATGATTTTTTTAACAAATTTAACAAAGAAATGCATTATTCGGGCATTTGTCGGGAGAAAAATTCGTTTTTTCAATGCTAGTCCTTTTATTTCGAAACTTCAAGGCGATTTCAGCATTTTCATGTTTAGTTAATAAATTTTATGATTTTTTAAAACAAATTTTTTTTTAATTTAGGAAACAAATGCATATGCGGTCATCTGTCATGGAGAAATTGTTTTAAAAAATATATAAAATTTGTCAACTTGTTATGAATTTTGCTGAAATTATCATG
>JAUELO010000270.1:2265503-2295003 GCA_032357855.1 Amphibolips quercusostensackenii | reverse complement strand
GACCCCTCCACTCTTCAGATAAACGGTCCGATACGTTTCCAGGAACTTCAAATAAACGGAACTCTGCTGTATGTCTATATTATGTACATGTTTCAAGAATTTCGGGGGGGGGCAAACCCTGCCCCCCTAGCTACGGCCTTGTTCACGAATTTCAGAAGAAGGCATATAAGAAAAACACACTACCCAAGCATACACACACACCCCTTGAACTGTTACGTAATTTAAGTACAGCCCCTCACGCAAAAACTTGACTTAGGTATTCAGGAAAAAGGTTATTTACAAAATAGTCTTCACACTGCTGGAGAAGTTACTCAATAAATTCAATTAGTTATAGTGACAGTTGCATGCTTAAATTTTACGTTGACTCCCTGTAAATGTAAAGGCTTTTAGCATTTTAACGAATTTGATGTAGAGTTTTGTATACTGCTAGTCAGTGTACTAAGTGTGACTGAGAGATCCCTTAGTACATAAATACAATTAAAATGTATCAGCCACACATCTATAGAATGTTATAATAATTTATAAATATTCCTGTGTCCAGCCTACAGGCGCAGTTAAAACATTTTTCTACTATTTTAAAATTTTATTTTTCTAAATCCATTTGCCTTTTTAACTAATTCAACATTTTTTCAACAACTTTTTTAACTTTCGAGCTTCGATTCCTCATAACTTTTCTTCCGTTGTACAGGTTATGAGTAAAACTTTAAAGGGGCCACCGATGCGTGATCGGAACTCTACATCATGTATTACAACTACCCTGGTTGACAACCTTAAGAACACTCGTTCTATTTTAACTAATTAATTTGAAAAATTTTGCGTTCAAACTCAATATTAGATCCAACTTAAAATGAAACAATTTTGACATTTTTAATAAAACCTTTTTTAGTTTAGAAATTTCTTCAGTTTGAAAATCTGAACTTTAACGAAATATTTCTTCTGGAAACCTTTACATCTTATTTCATGAAAAGTGACAATTTTGAAAAATGAAACCTATTGACCAGAATTTGTGTATGCGTCTTGAAAGTTTCCGATTACAATTTTTGAGTATGCTATCTTTTTATTTTTAAAAAGTTTCTTTGTTAACAATTTAAATTAAAGGTGTTTAATTTGAAATGTTTAAACCGATAATTTTTTCTAACTTTGAACAATTTCAATTTATAATTGTTTAATTTAATACGCTTCCCGATTTAAAACTGTCCTTTAAAACTACCATACTTAAAATTGTATATGTTCCTAAATACAATTGTTTCGTTCTGCACACTTCCATCTTAAAATTTATAAATTTAAGAAATTTTAATAAATAAAATTTTTAATTGTTAAATTCTAAAACACCTAATTTAGAAAGTGCTATTTTTTTAAGGACTTCAGTTCAGAGTACATATTTAATTTTCATATCTGTGTACTTCTAATTTAAGATTCAACTTGAAGAATTTGCAATTAAAAATTATCCATTTTTAAATATTTAAATATAAAAACGTGGAATTCACCATCTTTCCAAAGAGAAACAGTTCCACTTTGAACATTTCAATATAATAACTTTATCATAAGATTCGTTAATTTTTAAAGCTTATTTTAAATGCAATGAAAAAAATCACCATGTACTTAAATTCTAATTAGTGTATTAGTTTAGTTTGAAAAGTGAAGCTCTCCATTAAAGTATAAGCAAGCCAAACGCTGTTTATCTTAAGCAAACACATGAAATTTCGTATTTTAACTAATTTAAAAAAAGTTACTGCAGTAGTAACTTTCTCAGTAACTACCACACTAATAACGAGTAACTTCCAAATTGAACACTGATTGGTTTTTAATATTAGTTTTAGAAGTCCCTGAATATTTTGAATGCGATTTTGATAAGCATTAAATCACGATCAATGCAATTTTTGTAACTGATTCTCATTTTGTACCATCCCGAACTGATGTACCAAAAACTATAAGAAACACTTCACTTCACGTTATTGAGCTAGCAGTCGAATTCTTCCTTTGCTTTCATTTAATCATTTGAAGCTTGTTACATTTACTCATGATAAACAAATTTATTTCTGTTTCGAGACTACATAATCCTGGTAAACTGATTTATTCCACCATATAGGTGTCAAGCATTAGTAAATTCTATCAATTCAAATTACATTAACTTTAAAATATCTAGATTATGGTTTGATTATTTTTCAGTCAGGAATGGGCTGCTTTGAAAAATGAATAGGCTCTAAACGACAATGAATACAAAGCGAACTGCAAATCACGTGCACAAAACATACCTATCCCTGGAGAGACGACCCTTTCATAATGGTAGGGATTCACACAAACGGAGTCACACTTGAGATCAAATGCGAATTGGCAGTACTTGACGTGCTTGAGTTCATTTTTATGAAGATCTGGCCAGCGCCATATTCTTGCGTAGATGACGTGAGGGAAGCCCTTACGTCCAGCCACTTGCAGTCTGCCATCCAGGGTTCGCTGAATAGTAACGCACTTACTGGGATGAGCTCCATTTGTTGTGATGGCTGTAATTAAGCTATCGAGCTCTTCTCTTTTTTCCTATAAAATAGAAATAATCATTTATTATTCTCAATTATTTGAAATCTGTACTGATATTATAAAAATGAAATGGTGCTTTTCTGTTTGTTACTCAATCATTTAAAAATTTGAAAGAACTCGAAAAATGTTAAAATTAAATAAGAAAAAATAAACAATGAAAATGTGAAATATAAATAAAATTTTTAATATTAATAGTAATATATGATAATATTTTTAATATTGAATTCCAAGAAGTAGTTATAGTACATGATGAAAAAGGAAGAATCAGAAATTGTTAAAGACAAGTCCGTGAATATAAAATTGAATAAATTAAGCAGAGGAATAAAAGATAATAATGTAGATCATGAAGTGCAGTATATTTTTGACGCAGGTAGCTTTAAAGCAGATAGCTTGTGCTTAAATTTTACTTACATTATTATTGTATTTATTTTATTTATTGATTGATTGAAAAGTGTATTATTTATTAATTATTTTCAATATAAAGATAGGCGTGCCACACGTGCATTTTGAATAAATGTTTGTAATGAGACATTTACGACTTCTTGGATTTTAATACTAAAAATATTATCATATGTTAATATAAATATTAAAAAATATGTTTATTGTTTTAAATGTGTATTTTTTTACTGTAAATATTGTTTTATACCATATTTGAAGAATTTTAAATGTCTTTATGTTTACGAACACTATTCGTCGATGCCTATTGATTTAAAAGCATTCGCATGTGAAAGTTTTTTCTATCCATAATTGAAGTATATTTTTTGTTTAACAGTCTTGAAAAATAATATTTGGCAGCGTTTTTTACCCTTGTTTCTTTCAGGGGTCCTTTTTGATCTAGAATATTCAGATAAACAAATTACAGAATTTACAGAGCATTTTATAAGCAGAAAAATATTTTTAAAATGTCCCAGAATACTATAGATCTCTAGAAAATCTTAAAAAATTTCGGAACATTCTAGATAAAGCACATTCCAAAACATTCTAGAATTCCTGAATAATCTATAAACCTTCCTGAAAATTAAAAAAATATTTGCGAATATTCTTTGAAAAAGTAAAGAACATTACAAATTGTTTCAGAACATTCTAGAATACCTGACTAATCTAAAAACCTTCCGAATTATTCTAAGAAATTCTAGAATATTAAAGAAAATATCAGAACATTCAAAGATATTTAAAGAAATCAAGAGTTTTAAAAAACGGTCAGAGAATTCTTTAGATACAGAATAATCAATAATCTGAAAACCTTTTAATACGTTTAAAAACATTCTAGAAAATTCTGGAACATTCCAAAATTTTCAGAAAATTTTCAAAATACAAACGGTCTGATAAAATTTTATAACACTCCAAAATAATCTGCCTTCGCTGTTCTAAAATATTTTAAAATATTCCAGAACAGACGAGGAAATTCTGTAACTTACAGAGAATTTCAGATATAAAAGAATATTCAAGGCGGTATTCAAATTAAATTTTTTTTCCACGATATGTGTACGAGGTTACACGCATGTTTGAATACTGATATGAGTATGGGTAATTCCGGTAATTTTAAGGATGTCTTGTAAACTGAACAGCAAGAATCAAGTTCAAAATTACTCAATTTTTAATTTCATTGATTGAATTGACAAAAAAGATCCCTTTATAATTGTAACCAATTAAAAAAAAGATGCAGAAGCATATGTATTTTTCTAAATAGTTGAGGTTATAATTGTGTATTACTATTTAAGGGGATTTGATCGTGATTACGTAGTCGAACTTTGGAAACTCATTTTAAGGGCGTTGAAACCAGGATCCAATCTCAAAACTGAATTGCTTTATTTTACTCCATAAATACTACAATTACATCTTTTGTGGATAATTTTGTCCTATTCCTGTTTTGAATCTAATCTCCATTCGGACTGGAAAATTGGCTAATTTCAATAGTTTTTAATAAAAAGTTTTTTTTTTGCTCGAGTTAGAATAAAGAAAATGTTTCACACAAAAACTATTGAAATCAGCTAATTTTTCACTCCGAATACAGATTCGATTAAAAACAGGAATAGGCCCTAATTACCTAAAAAAAATGCAATTCTAGTATTTATGGAGTGTCAATACAACTTTGAGGTTGGGACCTGGTTCCGACGCCCTTACATGTATTATCAAGGGGCATAAGTACGTTTTCTCTGTAAATTTTAGACCCTAAAAACGTCATTAATTTACCAAAAATGTAACGCCTGAACTGTATATGGAATGAAACAAATTAAAATTTCTAATTTAAAATTTGTTATTCTTTACAGTTATTTAAAGTGGCTTTTATAGAAATTCCCTGACTTTTGCATGTATTTTTTTAAATCCCTGAATTTTCCTTATCTTGTCGCCACCCTGAATAAAAAATTAAGAATAATCAAGGTTTTTGTACCTTCAATTTTTTGACCAGTGACTCGATGGCTCTTTTGCTAAAAGTCTCGCTTTCTCCTCCTTGACGATGGCACATTAGCGAATGCACAATGCTGAGACACGCATCCGCACTGGTCGGTGCGCTAGGTGCCATCCCCGTCATTTCTCTAACTGAAATATTCGGTAAACGTTAATACTTAACTTGAATAAGTATACAAAATTTCGAAGAGAAAAATTAATAAAAATCTTAACTAAATAATAGATTTAATGCTTTCACGATGATTCATTATAATGAAAATAAAAGGAGGTGTTTCGGGTTTCAATCGCGTGTAAAATTACGAATCTTGCCGAGAGCGCCCCACCGTGGTGGCTGGGCTAACCTAATTGGCCAATCAAATCTTAAAACAAAAACAAACCCGGGAGGATGGAAAGCCAAATCGGATTGGTAATATATCCATTGTCCCGATTGATGTTATCAGGGTGTTTTAGGAGTTTAATTGCTTCTCTGTGTTTTCTTGGAAAAATATTGTATGTTTTTGCGATGACGGTTGTTTTGTCAAATAAAACGCTATATCCTATGATACTCAGCAAGTGCTGATTGCGTGAAATCTTTTAGCCTGACTTTACTCTTATGTTCCTTTACACGTTGGCCCACCGCTCTCCCGGTTTCTCTAATATAGACTTTGCCACAAGAGCAAGGAATTTTAAATACTCCTGGATCACTAAGAGGTGCTTTTTTTATTTTTTAGGGCTGCTTAGAAGTTGTCCTATTTTCGCCGGTGGTTTAAATATGGTTTAGATGTTGTGTTTGCTGAAAATTCTCCCTATTTATTCTGTGATACCCTAGGTGGAGGTTAAGATGGTGGTCGTTTTTCTCTCTCCTTCTTTAGTAGGTCGTGTTGATTTTTTTTTATAGTGTATTTTCTTATTGCTTTATCAATTTGTTTGTTTGTGTAATCATTCTGTATTAGGATTCGTTCAACGTTTTGTGATTCCTTTTTAAGTTATCTGTAAACTTCAGGCCATAATGTGTTATCAGATCTTTTGTAAACTAGCACGTCGAAGAAAGGCAATTTTCCGTTTCGTTCAATTTCCTTGATGAACTGGATATGAGGGTGTAATTAATTGATGAAATCGAAAGTCTGTGTAGTTCATCTAGACCATGTCCCAGATGACAAAAATGTCGTCAACGTAACGGTACCAAAATTCCGGTTTAACCTTGGATTGGCTGAATATTTTTTTTCCAAATGTTCAATGTAAATGTTGGCTATTACAAGTAAAATTGGAGAACTTCTTGCTGCTCCTTAGGTTTCTTCTTAGGATTGGTTATTGAAAGAGACGTTAGTATTATTGAGACAGTGTTCTATCAAAGGTATGAGATCGGAGGGGAAGTTTGCAAAGGATTCAATTATATCGATTGTATCAGAGATTGGTACTTTTGTAAAGAGAGATACTATGTCGAAACTAACTAGGATGTCTTGGGATTTAATGTGAATCTGTTGTATCTTTTTGCTTAAGCCAAAAGAGTTTTCGACCTGTGTGACAGAGTTTTCTGTGAAAGGATTCAGTTCTTTAGTGAGGAAGGGTTCTAGGTTGTATGTTCGTGAGCTTATTGCGCTGACGACTGGTTTGAGTGAAATATTGCTTTTGTGGATTTTTGGGAGTCCATGAAATTTTGGAGAGATAGGATTAGTAGGCATTAATTTAAATATTGTTTTGTTGTCAAGTTTAGAGTCTTTTAGAAGGGTTTTTGTTTTGCTAACTATTTTTTTTGTTTTGCTGACTATTGTTTTTGTTTTGCTGAATATTTTTTTTAAGGGTCTTTTTCAAGTTTCTTGTATGTATCGTCAGTTAGAAGGTCCATGATTTTGTTGTTATAGTCTGCTTTTCTCATTGCTACTGTTGTGTTGCCTTTGTCTGCGGCTTATATCATAATGTCTTTATTCCGATTGAGTTCTTTAATTGCTGTTTTGTTTTTGTTTTGTTTATTTTAAGGAGGGAAATTGGTCTTGGCGTAAGATTTTAGTCGTCCTACGTTGTATGTCATTCACTTTTTCGGCTCGAAGGGTATATATTGTGGATTAAAAATTACTTATCATTTTCTCTTTCAGGATTTTGGAGGGGGCTAGTGCAAAATTATTTCCATTAGAGAGGGCTGAAATCATTTCATTGCTGAGAGGATGATTAGAGGTGTTTTTTATTATATTAGTGGTGTGTGTTTCACTGAAATTAATTTGTTGTTTTTGTGTGGAAAGATCTATAATCCGTTGGTATTTTTCAAATGATATGCTGTCCAATGTAGACCGAAAGTCAAATCTCAGAGTGTTTGATAGAAAACGATGAAGTTTTAGTAGTTTTTTTCGAGATAGTGTACCAGAAAAATTTTGTATGTTGTATTCTTTATTTCAAGAGGAGCAAACTTGTTTAATGTAGAATTGATTTGGATTTAGATGTTCCTCAATGATTTCTCAATTATAAGAATTTTAGGACGATGTTGTTTTACCTGCGTTGTTTTAAGAAACCTTAAACATAAAATCGTTTCAAAACTGTTTAACCATAAAAATAAATTTTTTATAAAGCATGTCAACTTTTAATAAGTTAGTTAAATTTTCAATCAAAAAAGATGTATTTTCAACGGAAAATGTAATAGTTACTTTCAGTAATTTGCACTAATTCTATAAGTCATTTCGATTGATCTGATCGTTATATCTTTCAATGTATTAATCTGTCCTTTGTGGTTAATTTTAATCATTTATTAAAATATAGGAATTTAATGAAGAATTCTTATCTAGAAATAATTTTACTGTTTTAGTATAGCAAACTAATCAGTCACTTCCATTACTTGAAGGTCTGTCATTTAAAGTGATGATTTGATTTAGACAGCAGTGTTTGCTGACTGCACTATAAATTCAAATTAGTAAAAATTTGACTGTTTAAATTCACTAAGCATGCTTTATTTGAAAAATCAGTCATTTCTACTGATAAAGCAATATTTTAAACAAGAGAATCAGGCAGTATTGCTGACTGAATCAGTCATATGAATATACTGATTTTTAGTCAATAGAAGTGACTGAGTTGTCTTCTCTAATAAAATTTGTTAAATTATTTTTCAATTAAATTATTCCTTAAATTCTCACATTTTAATGAATGATTAAAATTGACACTAAATGACTCATCAACACATTGAAAGTTACTGATTACGTCATTCAAAATGTCTCATTTAATTAATCGCAGTTAGATTTTATATCATTCTAAATTACTTTTTTGAAAATTAACCTACTTTTTCAAAAATTAATTTTTTTGTTTAAAGATTTATAATTTGATTGATCTTTATTGATTAAAAAAATGTATATGTGGAAAAGACGTCTTTGGTGAAAAATGATTTTTTATGGTTAAACATTTTATTATTTGCTTTAAAATTTAATAATTTTCTTGAAAATTCGATTTTTTTAAATTTGAAATAAATTCTTTCAATTGCGATACGAATTAATCAATTCTTTGTTAGAAGTAATATTTTTTTATTTCAAAATTTAAATATTTCGTTGAAAATTCCTCTCTATTCATAGAAATTACATTTTGGCGAAAAATTCGCCTTTTTTGGTTAAACTAACCGTTTTTCATTTAAAATTTAAATTTTTTGGGGTTAGAATATCAACTGTTTATACCTAAAATTCACATATTTTTTAGTTGAAATACTAGCAATTACATTTTTGATGCGGTATTTATCTTTTTTTGTTGAAAAATAATTTTTTAACTGGAAATTAAGGTATTCAATTTTTTTAGTTACAAATTCATTTAGTTGGTTCAAAATCCATATATTTTGTTAAAAATTTGTCTTTTTTGGTCAAAAATTAATCTTGTTGTCATAAAATTATATTTTTTACAACTTAATTTTTTGAATAAATGTTCAACTGCTCTGTTAAATATTTTTTTTTTGGTTTAAAAATTAAATTTTTATCATTTCAGTTAAAAATTGATTTTTTTAGTTTAAAATTTAACTAGTTGGTTGAAAATTAGTGTTTTTTCTTTGGAATTCGTCTTTTTTCTTGAAAATTTGTCTCTTTTCTTAAAAATTTGTCTTTTTATAGAAAATTATTCTTCTTGGCGCAAATTTATTTTTTTTTACAAATTAATTTCTTGACTTAATATTGAACTGCCTCGCTAATTTTTTTTTGTTTAGGTTTATCTGCTTTCTTGAAAATCCGTCTTTTTTAGGAAAAAATTAATCTTTTTAGCGCAAAATATTTTTTTGCAAATCAACTTTTTGATTAAATGTTAAACTGCTTTGTTAAAAATTTATTGTTTTTGTTTAAGATTCATGATTTCAGTAAAAAATTGATTTTTTTTAGTAGAAAACCCAACTTCTTGGGTTAAACATTTAACTCATTGGTTGAAAGTTATACTACTCTGTTAAAAATGCATTTTTGTTGTTGCTTAAGATCTATCATTTTAGTTAAAAATTAATCTCTTTTCCTTAAAATTAAACTATTTTCGTAAAAATTCGTTTTTTTTGGGGTGAAAAATAATTTTTCAAACTGAAAATTAAGATATTCCATTTTTAAGTCACAAATTTAACTAGATAATTGAAAAGTCATTTATTTTGTTAAAAATTCGTCTTTTTTGATAAAAAAATTAATCTTTTTTTTGAAAAATTAATTTTTTTTACGAATCAACTTCTTGGTTCAATGTTGAACTGCTGTGTTAAAAATTAATTTTGTTTGTTTGAGATTCATTATTTCAGTTGAAAATGCATCATTTTAGTTTAAAATTCAACTAGTTGGTCGAAAATTCATCATTTTGTAGAAAATCATTCTTCTAGGCGCAGAATTATTATCTTTTTTACAAAATAACTTTTTGATTAAATGTTAAACTGCTTTCTTCAAAATTTATTTGTTTGTTTTGAGATTCATAATTTCAGTTGAAAATTGATCTTTCCAGCTTAAAATTTGACTAGTTAGTTAAAAGTTCATCTTTTCCCTTGAAAATCCGTCTTTTTTGGTAGAAAATTAATCTTTCTATCCAAATTTTGTAAAAGTGATTAATTTTTTTATGAAATCATGCTTGCTTAATCCAATCAATCAAATTTTGTCTGATTTAAATTATGAGTTTAGTGGAAGGCCTGTAAATATTGTAAAAATGTAAAAATTTAAAAATAAGCAAAGAAGAGTGTTCTTAAAAAGGTCTTTGACCGGGGCCGTGGCGGGGCCCAAACGAAAGCAAACGAAGCAAGATAAGTGAAAAGGAAACGTAAGTGAACCCCAACCCACAAGAGGGCGACCGAGAAGTAAAGGGGCTCGCAGCACTCATTTGGAAAACAAAAGCATTCATTCCTTCGTTCGGTCACATTATAATACAACGACGATTCGCATCTGTATATTAACGCTTCCCCATGTGTGTGCGTTTGTGTGTGTGTGTGTGTGTGTGTGTGAATTTTTGTGTACTCAAAATCGCTCTTTGGGCTTTCTTTCGGCGCCACGCCGCGAGATGAGTTCCGTTCGGTTCTACTGCAGACTGCACTTATCATTTTTACATAATCGCATTTGAACGCCGATTAATATTTATATGATAATGACGGACATCCCGCTAATACCGCGCCCGGTTCGGTACAACGTCGTCACGTTATTAAAATACACTTTTAATAATGTTCATGCATTATGGAAATGCGTCCTTTCCAAAGAGGAGCGTTCAATTATTATTTCGTTTATAAAAACACGCACCGAGGATCATCCTTGATCGGTGCCTTGTCTTCCCACTTCCCAAGGTATTAGATCTGGGAAATTGCTTATTAAATGCTACTTCCATTTACTTACTCACTTTGGTCCTTTAATCCAGAAAAGAAATCAGAAACGATTCTTCTTTCTTACCTTTTCCTTCGAAGTTATATGCTAATTTCAATGATTTTCAAATTAACTACACAGATTTATTTTTCATTAGAAGGGCTCTTACTCTCCTAAGCAAGGAAGAAATGTCATGAAAGTCTGGTGCCAGGTTCGGTCCAGGTCTGGCGCTAATCTTGTCCAGGTCTGACTTTATCTTGACTGTCTAATCGCGAAGGTCTGTTCTGGCACAGGACTGGCACTGCTTATCTATTTCTAAGTAAAAAAAGTTCTATGTTTAATCACCAGACGGTTACGTTGGCATATTGGCAACTAAAGTCACTAGAAATGCGAAAAAACGCAAAATAAACTTGAAATCCGTGTTTAGCTAACGGTTACTTCAAATTCTAAGGGGGAGGGGGGGTCAAACATAGCCCAACATTAGTGAAGTAGTTTGTGGACGGCTGCTTAGTAAATGGAAAAGTTTCCAAGGATCACTATCATTCAACAGGTGATTATGGTGGTATTGCGCACTACAAATATAACCTAATTATAAAAATGTGAGTTACGAGTAAATTGTAAAATTTAATTTAGTGTGGACGTAAAAAAATGGATTTAGGTGTTCAAAACATTTGTTGAATCCTGTTTGTAGATTGTCAAGTAGCATATTTTGCAAAGTACTATTAAACTATTCCTAAATAAATGAATTTCTTATTATTTCTGTGTCTGATCCGACGGTCTGGCTTGGGGTTAGCCAAAGAAATTTCACTCTTGTACTTTTGCACTATTTTGTTACAAATTTATTTTGTTGTTGTGGATTCACGATTTTGCTCGAAAATGCATCGAATTGCTTAAAACTTTAGTTTAACAAATTTTAGTTCGTTTTTTATGTTTGAAAGTGAATATTCTTGAAGGAAAATTCATTTGTTTGGTTAAAAATTGAACTATTTTGTTCACAAAAATTTTGTTTTGAAAATTAATTTTGTTTTAGGCTGAAATTCGCCAATTTTTGTTTGAAAATCAATCTTCTTGATATTTATATGCGTTTGAATTATTTATTGGAATATGCGAAAAAATTTGAGTAAGAGTTAGCAAAAGAATGATTATTTTTAACTGAAAATATATTTTTTACCCAAATTAATCAAATAAAAAATAATTTTTTTTTATATAAGAGTAGGCCGAATTTTTTATGTTAAAAAATCACTGAAATAAATATTCCACTATAACTTTTTCTACTTTTTTGAAAGCCATGAAGTAGTGCAAGGCCTGCATTTATCTTGCTAATTTATTAAAATTGGCGTTTGAAAATATGCGAAAAAATGCCAAGAAATAAATTTCGAGGATTCCGACCAATACAATTTTCTTAACCCTATTTGAACCTCTTAAAAGGTATTTTAAATCAGCGTATCTTGAAAGAATCTCATAGTGACGTGGCATATAAAGGCATTCCTTTACCGCCCCAATTTCCTTCGATTCCAAATCTCATCAATGTTCTCCTTCCTGTACGAAATGATCGGAAATCCTCAGACGATTCATTCAAAAAGATCTATTCATTCTTCAGGCTGTTGATTAATAAAACCTAACAGTACTTTTTGCTTATAGGCAAAAAGTCAGTTTTCAAGTAAAAAAAGGATTAAATAACATTAGTGATTGACAGTTTCGAATTGAGAATTTTTTTCCTGCAGTAAAATCGGGGACTTGGAAATTTTTAATTATTTTATTTCTTTTCGCTTTTTAAATTTTCTAAACCTTCTTTTTCTGATAAAGGGACATTTTTAATTGTTTTCATCCCGCTAGAAAAAGACTTTCGGGCTGTCTGTGAATGCCTGGTTGTAGCATTTAATTGCTCATCTAAAAAGCAAGTTCTGTCGATTCGATCGACAGTTTCGTTTCATGGACATTTTTGGCGGCCACTCCAAATTAGTCGAACGATAGTTAGGATCTTGATCGAAGGCGAGGTTCCCTGCAACAAAAACAGGCCGATGAACGCCGCCCAAGCTTAGTATATAGGAAATTGACTGTTGCTGCATCAACGCCCCAGGCTCAGATTAGAAGTTTGTTTTTCTTCTCGTAACGCTCTTTCTAGCCTTTAGGGTTTCAAATCTTAAACCCTTTCTCTTTCACTTTGAAATTTTGTCGATTTTTACTTTCCTTTCAATTTAATTACAATCAGGATATTAATTTCCTCCCCTACTTTTCCTTACCTCTGCTACTCCCACTAAACTCCACTCTCCTGCTTCCCCTCTACTCCCCTACTATCCCTAACCTCTTTCCCTATTTCCTATCACTACCCTTCTCCTTGCTGCTCTCTCCCACTCTTCTAATTTCCCCTCCTTTACTGATTTGCCAGTCCATACCTCCCTTACTTACCCACCCCTACTCTTGATGCCTCCCACCATCTCAATCCTCTACTTCCCCTCTACTTTCATTTCCTACTTTTCCTTTACTCTCCTACTACTCATCAGGAACTTCTCTAAACTATCTTTATCCTCGCCCCTCCACTACTACCATAATAAAACCTTCTACCCTCCTCTCATTGTTCTTCCTCACTCGCATTCCTCTAATTCTTTTTCTCTTACTTACTTCCCCGCCCACCCATTCCATAATATTTCTTTCCTGCTATTCCTCTCCTGATACTTTTCCATGACTCTCACCATCTCACCTCCTCTACTTCTCCTTTACTCCCGTATCTTTTTTTCCTTTCACTACTATACTATCTCTCACGCACTTCCTCTCACTACCATTCTCTTTGACCCTCTCTCCTACTCTCCTTATTCCCCTTTTTCACTTATTCACCCGTCCATAGCTCCCCTACTTACCTACCCCTACTTGAAATTCCTTACACTATCTTACCATAATACTTCCCCTCTACTCCCTCTCCTACTTTCCCTTTACTTCCTACTGCTGCTCATCTACTTCACCAAACAACCTTCATCCTCACCCCTCCTCTACCACCCTATTATCACCGTCTTTCGTCCTCTGATTGTTTTTCCCTCACTTTTTCTCTAATAATTCTCCCTCCCTTACTTACTTCCATGACCATCTATTACATAATTCTTCTTTTCTACTACTTGCACTACTAACTCTTTGCTACTACTTCTCCATACCTCCCATCTTCTTATTTTCTCTGCTTCCCTTTTTCATCCCTCTTATACTTTCCCTTTATTAATCTACTGCTCCTCACACGTTTCCTGTCACGACCTCTCTCCTCTACCTCTACTCTACTACGCTCTCCTCACCCCTACACATCTCTCATTGTTCTCCCCTCACTCCCACACTCCTGATTCCCCTTCCTTGACCGATTTACCCATCCATTGCTTTTCTACTTCCCTATCACTCCTGTAAATGCCTCACACCACCTCACCTCCCTACTTCCCATCAACTTCCTTCTACCACCTTGCCTTCACTTCCCTAGTACTCCTCACGAGCTTCCTCAAACTACTTTTCTTCTCGCGCTCTCTTCTACTAACCTATACTTACCCCTTTCCCTCCTCTTATTGTTCTCCCCTTACTCTTACTTTTATAATTTACCCACACTTCGCCGCTCATCCCTCCCATGATTCTCCTTTCCTGCTAATACTCACTATCATTTCTTTGTTACAACTTCTCTACTACTACTTCTCTTCTACTACTTCTCCATACCTCACACTATTTTACTTTCCCTACTTCCCACTTACTCCCGTCTCCTACTTTATCTTCACTTCTCTACTACCCCTTACACACTTCCTTCCTCTACCTCATACATCGACCCCTACCCTACTACCTTCACATACCCCTTCCTTACTTCTCATTGTTCTTTCCTTACTCCCACTCTCCGAATTTCCTCTCTTTCACTTATTTACCTATCCATCCCTTTTTGGCTTCCCTATTACTACTGTCAGTGCCTCTTACGATCTCATATATCTACTTTTCCTCCACTCCCCTCTCCTAATTTCTCTTTACTCCCCTACTATTCCTCACAAAATTACCCAAACTACTTTATTCTTTGTCCTCTCCGCTACCATCTTATCCTTAAACCCTTTCCTCCACTCATTGATCTCCCCTCACTCTCGCTCTTCTTATTCTCCCTCCCTTACTTACTTCTCTGAGCATCCCTACGATAATTCTCCTTCTCTACTACATCTCACTACTACTTTTCTACTACTACTTCCTTGTATCTCCTACTATCTCACGTCCCCTACTTCCATTTTGCTTACCTCTCCTACTTTCCCTTTACTTCTCTACTTTTCCTCACCCACTTTCCCTCACTACCACTCTCCTCGACCCCTACCCTGCTACCCTCACTACCACTCTCCGATTCTTCCCCTACTCTCCCATCCATCTTCTCGACTCACCGTTCCTACTTACTCTTCCTTATTTCCCCCACCCCCTCGGATACGTACCCTCTCCTTTTAACTCCTCCTCACCCCTCACTTTCCTTCATGGAAAAAAGTAGGACAAATGGACTCTGAAAAAAAATCACATATGGATTAAACATGGGCGATCTCAATTCGATTATTTATAAATCGATTATTTCGAGCAAATTTATCGATTTCTTTAAATTGGATTAATCGAATGAATGTGTGCATTTTTTCGATTCTTATAAATAAATCGTGTTTTCTGATGTCAAGGATTCCAAAAGATTTCAAGAAATTCCTAAAGATTGAAAAAGATTTCGCAGAACTTCAGGCAATTTTTAGAGACTTTAAAGGATTAAAAAAATTTCTGAGGATTTAAAGAGGTTTCCAATCGTTCCAAGAAATTTTACTGGATTTTAAACAAATTTTAGCGATTTTAAAGGGTCTCAAAAGATACCTGAATATTTGAAAGTATTTTCAATTTTTTCGAAGTATTTTACGGGATTTCAAGTGATTTTTAGAGATTTCAAAGACTTTTAAAAGATAATGAAAGACTTTCAATTTTCTTAAAAAAAATTCCAAGGATATCGAAGTATTTCAAAAACTTAAATTTTTTTTTATTTTCAAGGAATTTCAAAAGATTTCACTGATTTTCAAAGGATTCAATAAAATTTCAAAGGATTTTGAAGGATTTTGATACTCTTTTTAGGTTTTAGTGAGATATCTAAAGATTTCAAAGAATTTTACGGATTTTCGAGAAATTATAAGAGATTTTCAAGAATTTAAAGAGATTTTGAAAGAGCGCCAATTTGCTAGAAAGATTTTCTAAGAATTTTGAAGTATTTCGAGAACTTTCAAAAAATCTTACAAAATTTTAAATAATTTGAGAAGATTAAAAAATATTTCGATGGTTTCTAAAGGATTCTGAAAAATTTCAGACAAATTTTAGAGGATTTTAAGAGATTCCAAAAGATTCCTAAGGGTTTTTGAAGGCTTTCCATAATTTACAAAGATTTTATAGTTTTCGTGAGATTTACAAATATTTTTAATTTTACAAATAGTTTGAGCGGATTTATAAATATTCTAAGGGACTTCCACGGGTTTTGAAAAATTGTAAACCTTTCAATAAATGTTATAGATTTAAAAGGATTTTTGGGGATTTTAAGAGAATACAAATTATTAACAAGGATTTTAAAAAGTATTTTAAAATTTCAAGAAATTTTGAGAGATTTTAAAGGATTTTAATGTTTTGCAAGTGGTTCTTACAGATTTTAAAAGATTTTAAAAGATTTCGGGGAATTGGAAAGATTTGAAAGGATTTCAAAGGATTTCAAAAATCTTCGAAAGCCTTTAAAAGATTCTGAATGATTGCCTTAGATTTTAAGGGATATTCAAGGGATTTCATATATTTTAAAGTTTTTGAATAGGATTTTGAAAGAATTATAAAGATTTTATGAGGGTTCAAAGAATTCCAAGTTTTTCTAGATTTTCGAAAATTTAAAAGGATTACCAGAGAATTCATTTCTATAGATTCTGAATAATTTTTACGGATTTCAAGAATGTTAACGGAATGTCAAACAGTTTAACGGATTTTGTAATATTTCAAAAGATCGCACGGAATTGTTGAAGATTTCAAAGAATTGAAAAAAATTCAAAGGAAATTTGACGGACTTTACAGAGTTTAAAAGATTCCGAAAAATTTCCATGGTGTTCAGAAAATTCTTACAGAATTATAAGGAGTTCTAGGAATTTCTTTAGATTTTAAAGAATTTTCAAGAATTTCTAGATAATTTGAAAGAATTCTGCATGGTCTTGAGGGATGAATAAGTATCATATACATTTAATCAAAGAATCGATTAATTCAGATTCTAATCTGGATCCTATTGGGATCCCGGATAAAATTAAGATTAAGAAATTTCAGAAGTCTAAATAAGACAACTTAGGAGGCGCTTTTAATCAATAAAGATATGAAAGGTGCATCAGTTATGAACCAGGATGTCCTGTTTAGAAGTGCGACTGAAGTGTGTGGTACTGCGGTTGTCGGAAGAATGTCTGGTGATGCGAGGTGGAATGATGAAATCGATGCAGTCGTGAAAGAAAAGAACGAAGGGGATAAAAGAAGGCTAAATACCACAGGACTCAGCGATAAGGAAAGAATAAAGAAATAGACCAGAAAATGATTACAGAGTCAAAAAAATAAAAATAAAATTCAGAGTCAAGAAAAGTAAACACAGAGTTAAAACAGAAGAGGAGCAAAAAATGCAAGCCGATTTCGTCCCTATTTGGATTTGTAAATTTTTTCAAGAAAAGTGGGTCCTCAATTACAGATTTGTCTCATACCCAGTACTTTAGCAGAACTTTATCTGGGATCCCAATGGGATCCCGATAGGTATTTTTTTTTTTTGGAGTCGAGTCAGGAATTCTATAATAACCTCATATATTAAAGCTTTCGGTTTTTGATTTTTCGAAACCATATCTATTTGATTTTACGATCACATTTTGTAAAAGTGTTTAGGTAGAGAAATCCGTGTATGTCAGAAGTCAGAAGACGATGCCTATACGTATGATGAGCTGAGAGAATGCAATTTTATTTTGAAGCCGGAGGACGAAGGTGCCATTTACGAAGGGTATATGCTGCGGCGAGATTGGTATAATTCGTTCAAGGGTGACGGAGGGGTGAAATACTGAAATGGCTATGGGCGATGAGCGTTCTACAGTACCGCAAATCCAAGATCCGATAAGCCTTTCGCAGCCACTTATTGGGATCTGTTCGGGGTCATTGTAAATTCCATATGGAACTCTAAACTCTTTTTCTATCTTTATTTACTTTTCCAAAACAAGCATCAGGTGCTACTACTAATACCTGGAAATCAGGGGAAAATCAGTGCATTTTTTTCGTTAGGGAAAGTCAGGAAACAGTCAGGGATTTTCAAAAAAAATTTCAAAAGTTAGGGAATTTGTGTAAGAAGCACTTTAAGGAAGTGTCAAGATTAATCACGGTTGCTACACAGACACTTTTCGTCACTTTTTTAAATCACTTTTTAGTCACTTTTTTAAGATAAAGTTTTCGAAAGACTTAAAAGGATTGAAATTATTTTAAGATATTTGAAAAAATTTTAAGAAATTTTTAATTTACTTCAACAATTTGAAGGGATTTTAAAAGATTCGAAAGATTTTAAAGTACTTAAATAAATTGAAGGAACTTTCAAAAGCTTTAAACGTTTCAAGGTTTTTCAAAAGATTACAAATGCCTTTAATCCTCGGAGCACACTTAGGGTCTCTAGGACCCTGAAATTTATTTTTATCAAGAATATGTTTTAAAGCAAAAATTTTAACAAAAAATTGAAAAATTGAAAGAATTTCAATTTTTTAGACATTTTTTCGAAAAAAAACTGTTTTTTAATTATTTTTTTTTTCGGTGTTTGAATAATTCCAAGGACTTTTTCAAAATACACGAATTGATTTTACAATGTTTGAAGAATATCTGAGAATTTTTTTAAGTTGATCGGATAAGTAGTTTCAAAATGGTCGACCACGAAAAAGCGCGCAGGGTCTCACAGACCCGCATTGTGCTCCGTGATCGAAAAAATAGGTGTATGCTCCGAGGGTTAAATATTTTAGGGTATTTTAATAGATTTTAGGGTATTTGAAAAATTCCAAGTAATTTTTTTAAGCTTTAAAATGTTCCAATGTCTTTCAAAATATCTTAAATGATATTAAATACTTTAGGGTATTTTAAAAAAATTCCAAGGAACTTTTAAACGCTTTAAAACATTTCAAGGCTTTTCAAAAGATTTCAAATTATATTAAATATTTTTGGGTATTTTAAAATATTTTAGGGTATTAAAAAAAATTCAAGGAACTTTCAAGAGCTTCAAAACGTTTCAAGGTATTTCAAAAGATTCAAAATGATTTTCAATATTTTAGGATATTTTAAATAATTCTAAGGAATTTTTATGAAGTTTACAAAATTCCAAAGGATTATAAAGGATTTTTAATAATTTAAAAGATTTTAACTGATCTTAGGGTTTTTAAAAATTCCAAGTGATTCTCAATTGATTTCAATGATTTACAAAGAGTCCAAAAGATTTAAAAGATTTAAGGGGATTTAATATAATTCCAAGGAACTTTTAAAAGATTTCGAATGATTTTGAATATTTTGAGGTATTTTTAATAATTCCAAGGAATTTTTAAAAAGTTTACAAAATTTCAAAGGAGCTTAAAATTTTTTTTAAGAATTTAGGAGATTTTTAAATATTGTTACTAATTGATGCATTTAAAATATTTTATGTGAATTGAAATATATATGCAAATTGTATAACATGTACAATTTGAAATATTAAACATTTATAATTCAAGAAATTGTAATATAAATTTTATGAAGGTTAAATATTAAAGGAAAACTCAGACGAATTTATTTTTAAGCGTACAAAAAAGTATATTAGGTACAAGAAAAAAAATTTTTTTTCACCAGCATAGATGTTAAATTTATTTTTGATAATCAAGCATCGACGCGTTTCGAACTGGTTTTCAGCTTTTCTTCGAGTTGCGAAAAGTACAACAATTTTTAAAGATTGTAAGGGACAACTGTAAAATTAAAAAAACTATCCGATACTTTAAAATTTTTGAACTCAAAAATTCCCGGATAAGAAAATTCCCAAAATTATAAAATTGTTGAAATTTCCAAATCACGAATCGGAAAATTCCCGAATGATGAAATTCCGGACAGAAAATTACTGAATTGTAAAATCTCTGAAATAGAAAATTTCCGAATTAAAACAATTAAAAAAAATAGTTTTCAATATATAATTTATTTATTAAAAATACAATAACCAAATATTTTTAGCATAAACCATTTTTTTAAATGTTTATATTTTTTAACATTAATGTTTGAATAAAAATATCTATAAATATATAAAAATTGTATTAAAAAAATAAGTTTCATCACACATGCGAACAAACTTTGCAGAATTCAACTCAGCACTGATTTTTCTCCAAGTTTCTTTTGAATTTTTTTTTAAATTGAAAATTTGATTTTTGGGCCCGTTTTCCGTAATTTTTCCATGTGCATTTTCAAATATAATTGTTCATCACATTTTTTTATTTATTGTTATTTAATTTATTGAAATTAAATTGAAACAATAATTTTTAAAAACTTTAAACATTAAAAATAATTTTTTCTATGATAAGAAAGATTTGATTCTTTTATTTTTGATAAATTAATAATATTTATTAAACAAAGAAGTTTTTTATTGTTTAAATTCAGGAATTTTTTGATTCTGAAATTTTCTAGTTCAGATATTTTATAATTCGGCAATTTTCTGTCGGAAATGTTTAAATTCGTCATTTTTCAATTTTTGCAATTTTATAATTCCGGGAATTTTATTACTGGAAAATTTTCCAACTCGGAAATTATACAGTTTCAGGAATCTTATTTTTCTGGATTTTTTAGCCGTCCTTTAAAATCTTTCAACATTTTTGTATTTTTCGCATCTTGAGAAGGAACTGAAAACCAGTTCGAAGAGCATAGGTGCTTTATTATAAAAAATAAATTAAACATCTATTTTGGTAATAAAAAAATATATTTTTATTTTTTATATTTCTATTTATTATCTTTATTCATTGTCAATTTTTATTTAATATTGATCTTTCATAAAACTTGAATTAAAATTTCTTGTTAAATAAATGTTAAATATTTTAAATTGTACCTGCAATAAAATTCTTTTATTTATTTTATTTAATATACAACATTTTTAATGCATTAACTAGTAATAATAATTGTTTAAAAATACGTTAAATAACATCATATTTTTTATTTACTGCATACTCATTTTATTTTTTTACTTAAAGCTCAGAATATATTAAAAACCATCTACGTACCACTTAAAAATGTTGGAATATAATTTTTTTCAATTATTATTAAATTTAAAAAATTATTTTGCAAAATTTCAAATAAGCTCGTCGACGGCAGCCAATGAAGCGTTTTATGCAACGCATGCGCAGTAGAGCAAAGGGCCCGCATTGGCAGCACAGCCGATGACTCTGACGAAAAATTTCTTGCATATGAATGCTCCTTTATGTTGACAACTTTGCTTTAACTTTAATTGCGGTAATATTGCATTTATAAATTCTCTGCATTAAGTTATATTATTTTATATTCATAATTATTATATTTTCATATTTTTTCATATTCATAATTATATTCATAATTGAACAAAATGTTGAAGTGGGCAAAGCGAAAAAAAGGTGCTTTGTAAATAGGCTCAATTACAATTGGGATCATTTAGAACCCCAATTAAGGTATCATTTAGAGCTTTTTTATCGCTTTGTGTTCCTTATCAGCAAGTGGGATTCATTTTTGTTGCAGCTTCTTTGGAGCCAAAAATTATTTCAATGGATCCGCCAGTTTTTTCTGTGTTATTAATAAAAAATTCATCTTTTTCGTTTAAAATTTATCTCTTTGGTTCAAAAGTTTAACTAATTTGTTTAAAATTCGTATTTTTTATTTAATTTAACTATTTTTTATTCAGATTAAAATGTTTGTTGAAATATCATCAATTACTCTTTTCGTTAAGAATTCATCTTTTTTGTTTGAAGAATCAACTACCTGGTGAAAAGTTTTACAACTTTGTTACAAATCAATTTCTTTTCGGTAAAGATTCATTATTTTAAATAAAAATTCATATTTACAGTTGAAAATTTAACAAAGTTTTTATTACTGGAAATATATCTGCTCCTTTTTTTGGTTGACAATTTATATTTTTTAATAAAAAAATTTATCTTTTTTGATATTTAACATCTGACTAAAGATAAAGTTTTTGGTTAAAACTTATTATTTTAGAGCGAAAAATGCAATTGTTTTGTAAAAATACGTCTTTTTTGTTTGAAAGTTCATCTCTATTCGTAAAAATTTGATCTTTTTTAGTAAGAAAATGCAACTTTTTGGTTGAAAATTCATCTGTTTGGTTCAAAATTTAACTATTTTGGCAGAAGATTCAGCTATTCAGGCAAAAATTAAACTATTTATTTAAAGAATTAACTACTTAGTACAAAATTTACTTTCTTGGTGAATATCCGTTGTTTCGGGTGAAAAATAAAACTGTTTTGTGGAAAATTAACGTATTCTTTAAAAAATTTGTTTTCTTGGGCAGAAAATAATTGTTCTTTTTTGAAAATTCATCTTTTTAGCTGTGGATTCAACTATTTTGTTAAAAATTCGTCTTGTTATTTGAATTAAGCTGGTACAAAATTGTTTTTTTTTGTTCCTGAAAATTAACTTTTTAAAGTAGAAATGTAGCTATTCCATTTAAGGTTTTCATTTTTTTTTAAATT
This sequence comes from Amphibolips quercusostensackenii, assembly GCA_032357855.1. Classification (NCBI taxonomy): domain Eukaryota; kingdom Metazoa; phylum Arthropoda; class Insecta; order Hymenoptera; family Cynipidae; genus Amphibolips; species Amphibolips quercusostensackenii. The sequence goes on along the minus strand of JAUELO010000270.1, from coordinate 2,272,613 downwards.
CAACTGTTTGGTTGAAAATTCATCTTTTTAGATAGAAAATTCATCTATGTGGCTAAAAATAAAAATCTTTATTTGAAAATAATATATTTATTTTGATAAATAATTATTTTAAAAAATTTTCCTAAAAATGTAATCTTCTTTGATAAAAAATTCAACTATTTGGTTAAAAAATAAACCATTGATTTAAAAAATTAACTAATTCGTAGAAAATTTGCTTTTTTAATAAGAGCCCACCCATAGTTTAGGGTGAAAAATGTAACTGTTTTCTAGAAAAAATTAATCTATTCTGTTAGAAAATTTGTTTTCATTTATTAAAAATTCTTCTTAAAATTATTTTTTGATGTTCTTGAAAATTAGCTTTTAAAGTAAAAATGTAAATATTCTATTCTAGGTTAAAAGCTTATCTTTTATTTTTTTGAATTCAACTATTTGATTGAAAATTCATCTCTTTTATTTAAAAACTCATTTCTTGTTAAAAATTCATCTTTGTAGGCAGAGTGTCCAACTTTTAAAATATTAAGATATTTATTTGAAAAATTAACTAATGGGTTGAAAATTAAATTTGGTTCGGAAATTCACAATGTCGGGTGAAAAATTATACTGTTTTGTGAAAAATTCATTTATTCTGTTGAAATTTTTGATTTTGTACGAAATGCCATATACGACTTCTTTGTTTAAAAATTCATCTCTTTTCGTAAAAATTTCATTTTTTAATAAATAAAAAATGCCTCATCTTTTTGATTTAAAATTAAACTATTTTGATAGAAAATTCCAATATTTGGGTAAAAAATATATATTTATATGAAAAAGTAACTACATGGTAGAAAATTAGCTTCCTTGTTGAAAATTCATAGTATCGGTTAGAAAATACAAATTTTTTGCGAAAAATTCATGTACTTTGTTAAAAAATAGTTTTTTTGGTAGAATTAAAATCGTACAAAAAGTAATGAATACTTAAGTTTAGTTTTTTTTTTTTTTGCTGAAAATGAATTGTTCAAAGTGAAAATGTAGCTAATTCATTTTTAGCTGAAAACTTGTTTTTTTTTTTTAACATTCAACTATTTGGCAGAAGATTCATCTCTCCTAATCCAAAATTAGTTTTAAGTTGAAAAATTCATCTTTATGGATAGAAAATCCGACCATTTGGTTGTAAATAAAAATATTTATTTAAAAAGCTAACTACTTAGTTAAAAATTAAATTTGGTTTGGAAATTCACAGTGTTGGGTATAAAATTCTACTGTTTTATAAAAAATTTATTTATTTTGTTGAGAAATGCGTCTTTTTGGGTGAAAAATTTATCTTCTTCTTTGAAAATTTATCTTTTTAGTTGTAGGTCAACTATATTTTCTTTTAAATTCGTGTTTTTTAGTTTAATTTACCTGTTAGTAAATTTGTTTTTTCCATCAATAATTTTTTTTAAAGAAATGGTAACTATTCCATTTTTTGTTATAAACTCATCTTTTTTAGTTAAAAATTCAACTATTTGATCGAAAATTCACTTCTCTTGATTAAAAACTTCTCTCTAGTTAGAACTTCATCCTTGTATGTTTAATATTAAATTATTTTGTTAAGTTGTCTTTTTTGGTCGAAAATTCAATACTATAGTAAAAATTCGTACTTTTGTGTTGAAAATTAGTTCTTTATAGTAGAATTTTTTTTTAAACTCATCTTTCTTTTCAACTTGAAATATGAATCTTGTTTTGTTGAAATACAAAATGTTAAACCTTTCGTTGAAAATTCATCTTCTTTGTTTGAGAATTGAATTATACTTGGTTAAAAATTCAACTATTTTGTTACATTTTTATTATTTAGTTTAAAACTAAACTATTTTTAAAGTAAAATCTGTGAATAGCTAACGGCTTCGTTACTTTCAAGAGAAAGAGGGGAAGGGGGGGGGAGAAAAAACTACGGTCGTCAACGAGGGGGGATGGGGGTGAAAAATCCTAAAATTGGTAACGTAGTTTATGGATGATCCTCGGGCTAAAAATCAACCTATTTTCAAAATTTTAACCTTTGTGGTTGAAAATTCAAATGTCTTCTGAAGAAATCGTCTTTTTGGTTTGAAAAATCAAATATTTGGTTTAAAATACAACTGCTTCATTTTCTGTATCTGTAATATTGGTCTTTGATGTATCGGACAGGATTTAAGTTTTTTTTTTCATTAGAGAACTAAATATTAGCTTTACAATTGAAAATTGATGTGATATCAATTTAAATCTAAAGTGTTTGAGATCGGAAATAAGTTTGAAGCTTGTTCGACATAAATCGGCTTTCCGATGCAAAGAAGTAAATTTTAATAACCATCTATCTTCCTGGTGCGACATCGAAACCGATTGTGCCTGGAGCATCGAGGCGTAAAAGAGCAGTCAATAAAACCGCGTGTGCCCTGTGGGTTCTCGAAGTAAGCTTGCATAAAAAACAAATGTCACCCTAAAATCCAAAGTGGCAAAGTCGCTATTGAATTTACGAGAAAGTTTTATTTGACTTGTTTTTTTTAAGAAGGCATCCTAATCCTATGAAGAATTGAGGATTATAATTAGTGACAGAAATCTTTAGTAAAATTGATAATTGAAGAATCTTTTGACATTTAAAAACTATACTGAACTGAACTAAACTAAGTAGGAACTAAAGATAGTAGACTCGTAAGTTGACCAAAAAATGACCAAAAAAAAAGTTTCTTGTTTGTTGATACCAGCTGCCACCTTAACCTAAGACAGTGTAGGTAATAAGAAATCAGGTGACATCCACTAATCAAAAGTGACACCAAACTTACATAATACCACAACACTATGTTCTCAGTCATGTGATTAAATGTAGGATCCCGAGAACCACCCTAATCATGATTTCCTACTGAATACTGACCGAGTGTGTGTGAAGGCTGCGGAAGACTGTAAATGTTTTGTGTCAGTGAAACATTAACCTGAAACAGTATCATCTATCAGTGTCAGAAAGGAATCACCAGACATCCACTGATCAACACTTACACTAAATGTACATTGCACCACGACACTATGCTCGTAGTTGTGTGATAAAATATAGGATCCCGAATACCAAACTAATCATGATTGCCTATAATACGAACCAAGCTTGTGCAACACGTTGCATAAGATTATGAATGTGTATATCAGTGACACCTTAACCTAAGACAGTATCATCTGTAAGTATCAGACAAGAATTATCTGAAGTTCACTGATAATTATGACACTAAACGTACATCATATCACAATGCTATACTCGTAGTTGTGTGATTGAATATAGGATCCCGAATACTAAACTAATCATGATTGCCTATAATACGAACCAGGCTTGTGCAACACGTTGCATAAGATTATGAATTTGTGTGTCAGTGACACCTTGACCTGAGACAGCATCATCTATTAGTATCAGACAAGTATTATCTAAAGTACAATAATCAATATGACACCAAACGTACATCATACAACAAGACTATACTCACAATACTGTGATTATATGTCGGATCCCGAACAACAGCATAAACATGATTGTCTGCTGAATACTAACCGAGTGTATGCAACACCGTGCGTAAGACTATGAGCGTGAGCAGCACCCTGCGTAACACTATGAGCGTGCGTGTTAGTGACCATCTAAGATAGCATAGGTAATAAGGGATCACCTGTCATCCACTGATCAATAATGACACGAAACGTACATCATACCACAACACTATACTCACAGTCCTGTGATTAAGTGTAGGATCCCGAACACCACCCTGCTCATGATATCCGAATGAAAAGTTAAAAAGAGGGATGATGCTCATTTGCACTGTATTGATGGAAGTAGATTGTCCAGGGAGCACTTGCCAATTAAAGTAGCGTAATGTATGCATCGAGTTTGTGTCTTGTGGTAAGGAGAAGATGGTCGAGGGTTTGATTCAAGATGAGACGTCAAGTGGGAGATGCAAAGTTCTGCGTGTCAATTCTCAGAGCAATCTGCTCATGCAGATTAGAAATTCATCCCCTTTACTCTCTCGCTCTTTGATTTTCTTCTCTCTTATCCCAAATCGTCAAAATTGATTGTCATATAGACTATCCTCATATTTTTTACTTAGTCTTTGATTATTAGATTATTAATTCAAATTAATTTCAATCAAAATTCAAGAGATAATACATTCACGAAATAAGCTTTAGGCGTCGATACTGCCATAAACGACAAGAGAATCCCTATCTATGAAAATGGGGCAGATAGTTAAAGGTCAATATCTGTCGACCTCACTGCAACGAACGACCCTTCCTAAGCAAAATGAACCTTCTTTACAACCCCCTAATAGTGATTGGGTTCTTATATTTTGCAGCAACTAAAAGGCAAGAATGATTTGAAAACGAGATAACTAGCGATCTTGTAAATCTGGAAAACCTGGAATTTTCTTATGCGACAAATAATATTCGCAGAAAAATAAGAATTTGTTTTTTTATGGTTCTGCTTTTTTTAGGAAGCTTAATTCCTTGTCCTGGAAAATTTTGAAGACGTTGAATTTTGTTCTTCAAAATTGGTTAGAAACTCTGGAAAATGTAAGGTGGCAATCATTTGGAGTGTAAGAACAAGTATTTCTGCAAGAGGGATGGAAGGGAAATAAATTCCTCTTAGGGCTGAAACATACATAACAGGAACAGTAATTCATAAGCAATATGTCGTAAATAACCTAATACAGCACGGAGTCCCTGAAATATTGAGAATGACTTGTGAATATTACAGGGTATCAACCCCTGATGAATTTATGAATCATCTCGTTCTTTTTCCTCTTATTCTTTTGATTTTTCTTCACTATTCACTATTTTATTTTTGGATACATAAAATAATGATATCCAAAAAAAATATTGCAACTATACGTTTTTGTTGACGTTTTTTACAGCTAAGCGTTTTTGAAACAAGAATCATTAGATTAAAAGGTTCATGAGTTTTGAACAATTTTAGTTAGTCGGAAACTGGTATTTTTAAATTTTGAAAATTAGATTTAAAGGAAAATTCACATATTGTAACAATGTTAGGTTATGTTAGCATTTTACACAAAAAACGTTATAATTAAATCAAGATTTAGAATCTTTCAATATTTTTGGATTATGTTAGTATCTTTCATGGGAAAATGGTATTCTTAATGGAAGAAATAAGATTTCAAGAAAGATTGACATATTTTAACAATTTTAGGTTATGTTATCTTTTTATAAAAAATATGAAAATTAGTTTTTTGAAACAAAGATCATTATGTTTTAAAGGTTTCTATTTTTCCAGCAATTTTAGATTACGTTACCATGTTACGCCAAAAATGACATTTTGAAACAAAAATCATAATTTAAACAATATTAGAATCTTTTAACAATTTTCGATTATGTAAGTATTTCTCGTTGGAAATTGGTATTTTTAAATTTTTAAAAATTATTTTTCAAGGAGGATTGCCGTATTTTAACAGTTTTAGGTTATGTTTGCATTTTAGACCAAAAATTAATATTTTAAGTAAAAATCATAATGGTTTGAACAATTTACAATTCTAAAAATTTTTCTGTTATGTAAGCCTTTTTCGTCAGCAACCATTTGTATTTTTAATACAAAATCATGAGATTTTAAAGAATATTAAAATTTGTCATCAACTTTAGATTATATTTTTGTGTTTCACCTAAAATTGGCGTTTTCATACAAAAATCATTAAATTTCAATTCCATGATTTTTGTTTAAAATAATAAAACTCATAAGCTTGAACAATTTTCAAAGTAAGTTAGTATTTTTGTCAGAAATTAAATTTTGTATTAAAAAATTATTAGATTTGAAAGAAAATTCATGATTTTTCAACAATTTTAGGCCATGTTAGGTTACGTTAGTGCTCTCGTGTGAAATTACTAATATTTTTAATAATAAATTATTAGATTTGAATAAATATGTACAATTTTTTAACAACTTTAATTTATTTATTTAGATTATCTTAAACTAAATAAATTAAGTTTAAATCAAGATTTACAATCATAAACAGTTTTTTTATGTCGTGTTAGTGTTTTTCGTCCAAAATTGCTATTTTCAGTACATATTATTATATTTTGAAGAATATTGACATTATATAAACAGTAATAATTTGTTAATATTTTTTATAGAAAATTTTTATTTTCCAATAAAAATCGTGGCCATAGGTGTGATTTACCGCGGTTCTTCTGGGAGCTGATGTCATTTTTTGTAGATGGCAGTTGCTCCCAGTGGGACCATGCGGTGGTTGTTTAACCTTTTATTATTATTATTATATACATATATACATTTTTATATAAATCTATAAGCAAATTTGAAGATATAATTAAGGCCGATAGAGCCTTAAGCAAATAAACTTCCATTTCAATCTAAAATAAAAACGCAAAGCGCGAGGTAAATACATTATCGAGCGCGAAGCGCGAGATACAACAGCCAGGCTCCCTAGGCGAACTTAAACTTGCGCGCGATGAGAATGTGCCCGCGAAGCGGGCAGATTTTAAAAAAAGGGTTTATGTCCGTGCTAAATAATCTAAAGAGAAACTGCACATATCGAATAGGGAAAATATTTTAAAGTCTTATGTACTTTGAGATAAATGGTGCGTAGTTGTAGAATATTTGAAGAATTCATTGGTTGATAAATTTAAAGACCGAGTAAGGAGCCAAGGAGTTTGTTATTGAAAAATATCAAAGAGGTGGTCGCAGAGAAGTGATACATAGCTGTGGAATGTCTAAACCATACATTGATTGATAAAGTTTAAGACCAAGCAACGTTACACTTACGTTTTTTGGTCAATTATATGAAAAAAATATGGCATTAGCTCCTCGTTTGTAAACATCAAAAAGGAATACTGATCGCTTAACATATGAGTGTCATAATTCAGCGACGCGTTGTTTAGCCTTTACTCCAGATAAGAAACTTTTAACCATATACAAACATCGGCCGATCTTCGACTCGAACTATGGTATATACATTGTTACGTACGGTTCTATGTACAATATACAATATATAACTCAAATTTATAAATAAGTTCCCCAGTTGATATCGAACTTCCAATGACAGAAAAAACTAGGAGTAAATTCTGTTGCGGGTAATTTCATATTTTTACTCACTGGTGTAGGTAGAAGATGAATATTACCCATTG
>JAUELO010000270.1:2245649-2257674 GCA_032357855.1 Amphibolips quercusostensackenii | reverse complement strand
AAAAGAAGATGCAGCAGAAAAAAAAACAAGCAGCGGCAGCAAGCAGAGAAGTAGTCAGTGGAGCCATAAATCGTACACCTTGCGAGGCAGACGTCGAGGAGATAGGGACGTGGCTTCCGGCACGTGGTGGGTTCTCCAGGACCGCTTTCTACCCTTACTACTTCTTCCGCTTCTAAGAACTTAATCGCCCCTTCCATGTTCTTGTCGCGGAGATTCCACTATTTTTCGTACCAGCAGTGCCTCCTTTAATTAGTACCGCCATTACTACGACATATAATCTTTACTTAATCCAGTATTAGCGCTATTTTACAGAAATCACTGCGTGGCCGTTCGCACGCTCCGCTTGGTTCTGGGAACAGTTAAACCGTTTATAAGAGTTTAAATACTTTGGTACATTCTATGATTTCGAGATTCTCACGTTTCCTGACTCGTAACCCAAAAAGAGACTCAAGGCGTCATATTAAGTAGAAGACAAAAAAACTATACGTAGGTTTATTTTGCGATGAGGAATGCTTAGGGATAATTAAATTTAAAGGAATAGATTATTATTTATTAATATAATAATGTTCGTGCTCACAGGTTCTGAAAAAAAACTGTTCCTGAATTTATATCTCATGGAAATCTGACCAAAAGCGCATCTGGGCCAGATTGAACTGCCGAGGCAATAGGAGAAAAATATTTGTAATCAGAGTGTTGAGATCTTATTTTGTATGATTTGAAACATACTGCGAATTTTTTTTAACCTTTTTTTTAAATTTAATCAACACGTAGGAACCGCTATGTGGAAATATTGTGGAGAGCTGACGGATGCCTGATATGAGCCTTACAGATTAGAGGATGTAGACAAGAGCAGGTCTGTTGGAAAGCAAATATCTGAAAAAATATATATACAAGAAAATCTTGGCAGAAGAAAAATTGTTACTTATTTGATGAGCATAGGAGAAAATTCCTCACTAATTAGATGTTAGTAACAATTTTATGAGATAAGTATTGTTTTCTAACAAATATTAGTATACTCGTAAATACACACAAAACATTAATTTTCCGTGCAGAAATCGAATTAGGGATCCACCTAGGACGCCACCGGATAGATCAAGTATTTACCGGGCGCTGCACAGTGGGACAAAAAAATGTTTGTTGACACATTGATATTTAGAAGCTATTTATTTTATTTTTTATCTAATAACGAAAATGAAAACAATGATTTTTTTTAGAAGAGTACTGGTTTTCGAGAAATACTTGGATTCAATCCGAAAAACAAAGAATCAATGAAGCAACTATCCAGAAGCGTTTACTAATGGCTGGGCAATTGTTTAACATTTTATCAAAAAGGGGTTGAAAATGGATTTTTGTGGATAAGCAGTGTAATTAATTAATTCGTACGACATTTTAACAATTCAAGGGCAAATACAGTTTTTTTAATAGAATTCAAATCAAGTTTTTTATACTGAATCGGACAAAAATGATAAGAAAATGTCTCTTAGTTATCAGATTTAGTCATGCAATATTAATTTTTAAATTTTTAAACAAATCTTAATCATAAATGCACTTTTTAGCTATTTTTATAGGTAAAAACTTAGGGTTCTCAACATGATGAAGTGTAAATAACTAATTTATAGACTTGGATTTTTCAACATAAGCAACTGTTAACAACTAATTTTAAAACTTTTTTTAAAAACTTTGATAATGATCCACTATCGTTCTTGCAATTAATAATTTTATAGACGAATTTTCGTCCTCTTTGACATTTATATTCAGAAAATTCAGCTTTTCTTGTGTGATATATTTCCAATTACTTAGACATAACCTCTTGCTATCATGTCATACCAAACGATGATTCGTTAAACAAATTATTAGATTGTGTACTGCTAGGCAGACACTTTAAACAAACTAAGTAATTTCTAGAAGCATTGCTTCAGCTTCAGAAAGCAATAGTCTTTCTGCCTTTATAAACTTTGTTCTGAAACTCGTAATGTAAAGATTAGCGCAGAATGAAAGATAATGCAGTAAATCAGTATTTGTGTCAATACAACTGCTTTTTCTAGTACTGTTTTTCCTAAACCGTTTAAAGTCTCTATTTTAAGCTTCCTGTGACTCTCCTGAAGATTAAACGCTTGGGATGGATTGCCTGATTTGTTAAAAGAATTTCTCTTTTTATGATTTCTTTCCTGGTATCGCAAACATCATTCTCTGCTCATATGTTTTGAATGCTCAGGTTTTAATAAGCAACTATAGCTTATATTCAGTACCCATTAAATTTAGTGTAATCTATAAATGCAAGACTTGTAATTCGAACTTAAACGCTTTTTGATTTCTTCTCTTCTGAGAAGTTGCGTTGAATTATTTATCTCACTTGGTATTGCATAACTGATAGTACATTTCGCGATAGATTATGCTGCATTAAGATGTTGACATACTTTGCCATCAATCTTTGTGCCAATTATTTCGTGCATGCTTAAACATTATTGGCACACATTTTTCTGGGCTTAAAAGTTCGAGGATTTTTCCAAGTTATTGGCGATGCTGAATCTTCCAAGAATTCAAGACGTATAGAGAAACTATAAGACGAATCATTATAACCGTATTTTGATATCAATTTGCAGTGCTTCACATTTTCAGGTTTCACCTCTTTATTTTTTAACAGTCCAGCTGCTGTAGGATCTAAACGGTCTTGCAACCGAATGGTGGCTAATGTTTCAGTAATCTGCATTGCAGTATTTGGTTTATAATAATTGGATCTTGAAATGTCTATTCATTTATGTAGATATTTCTGCTATATATTTTCAAGCCGAATGCTATTTAAAAAAAAAAATGTTTTCCGGAAAAACCTAAGAAAATACCGGTGGTCAGACAAGTCATTAAATAATATATACTAAAGTATCTGATATCTTAAAAAAAAATTATAAACAATTGTTTCTGAAGTTAATTTTTGGTGTCGATGTGTTGACTACATTAAATAAGTAATTGTAATTAATGTTATCTACTTTTTTCTCTCATGGTCTTATATTAATATTAAAAAATATTTTTTTCTCTATCAGTTTTAAACTAGCGAAACCAGACAGGAATTGTGGCACAAATTAAACGAAAATAAAATCAATATTTTAAATAATGATATAAAATAGTTTAGAGGAAAAAAAGAAACTAAAATCAATTGCAATTCACTGTGTTTGGGTTTTTGTATACTTGCACTTCTGAAAGTTTAAAACCCCCAAATTTTTGCTTAGCACTATATTTAAAAATTGAATTCTTTTGATAATCAGGACAGATGCTGAAATGCACGAGAAAAATCCCGGACATCCCGTGTACCAGCTTAATCAATTAAAAATACCAATGTGAACTTGGTAAAAGAATACAACTTCAATTTTACGATAGAGGCTTGTTTTTATCGTTGGACAAGTTTAATGTTTATAAAATATGTCAAATAGATGGTTATAGAAATCTCGAAAATATAATACAATGCTTTATAAAATACATTTTGTTTATTTCAGCGTTACATTAGGTAGTTCTTCGAGTTAGATAATTATCCCAGTGCAGCGAAAATACGTAAAGAAGCTGCTTTGGGAGCTTCCATAAAGGATGTCACAGTTATATGGGGAGGGGGGGAGGTAGCCGAATTGTGACAGTCTGTGACACAATTTTACACAATGGATGTCACGCCATGTGACAATGGGGAAAGGGGGTCAAAAATTCGTCAAAAAAAACTGTGACATTCTTTACGGAAGCTTCCTTTGGAGTGAATTATACAAAATACAGTAGAAATTTTTGCAAATTTGTAGCCTTTTGAAATAACATTGAGAAAATCATTCAAGGACATAGAGGATCTAGAAAAAAAACCCTGGAAGACACCTCCATAGAAGTCTTAAAATATATAAATATTATTTTGCATGCAATTACGGAGAGAGGGGATTTCGTAAGAATAAACATACGCAAGTTAGTTTCACTACCATTCATAAGGAGATAAAGATTAATCAATTTGCTTTAGAATCATCAAGTCACTGGTAAGCAAAGATCGTTTACTAGACATTTGCGAAATCTTCAGAATAAATTCAGACCCGAATGATAATATAATTAAATCCATTATAAATTTTTTTATGGTCGAAAAATCAATTGAGACAAACTTGCCAGGAGTGTCAACAGTATTATTAACGAGGCACGGAAGTTTTCGCACTAGATCAAATGCTCGATGTGGCAGTGATAATTTAGATGAATAAATATTAAAGTTCAATATAACTTGGAAAAAAAATGTAGAAATAAAAAAAATGTCGCTATTAGCAAGCACAAGCCCTTGTTTTGAAGGAGGAAATTCTTCGACTACAAATCGAAATTAACTAGCTGCAAAAAAAAAGGGAATACACCTGCCAGCGTTATTAAACAGGAAAAAATGGACAGAAAATCATCAAGAGATAAAAAAAGGTAAAATTCTTCTGCTAGGTAACAAGAATAAATCCTGAGCAATATGGCCACTAGGAACAGTGGTAAAAGTGTTTTTCGGAAGCGATAGGGTAACTGGAGTTGCAGATGTCCAAACTAAATCTAGTATTTTCCGTCGTCCAGTCGTTCATTTATACCGTTTAATTTTTTGTGATGACGAGGAGTCATCATGTGGGAAGAAAATGAGACCACTTAGAATAATTAAAAATATTAATGTGAAGTTGGTAAAGGAATACCAGTTTAATTTAAAGATAGGGGTTTGTTTTTTATAGTAGGTCAGGTTTAATGATTACGAAATATGCCAAATACACGGAAAAAATCAATTGTCGAAATTTTACTTGACTAGTCACCTATTCTAGGAAAGGACACTTTTTCTTTAGGATCTCATCTAATTTTTACTGAAGAACCGCCGACTTTATCGAAAAAGTAAAAAGTCATAGAATTATTGAAACACAATCGAAGAACATCAGTTCTCAAATTTTTATTCAGCAGACATTGACAAAGTTCCAGACAAGCATTCAATTTGTTATAAAAAGTCCTCCGGATTCTAGAAGATTTGAAATACAATAACTCTCTAGCACAGAAACAAATAACTGATTTACAAGTTGTCGAAGAATTGGTTGACCAGAAATATTTTTGGTTAGTAATAATAAGTGTAACAGTAATTATTAATTCTGAAATTGTAACAAAAGCAAGCAGCTGAATGGTGCTGAAATTAAATATTTGGATCGCAACATTCTTAAATTTAAGAGTTTATGTTCTATTATGATTTATTTTGTTGTTTTTATTAAATAATTATCAGAATTTAAAAGTTTATAATTGTTCCCTAACATTTAAAAAATGTAAAAGCTAAATAAATAATAGTAAAACTTGTATAAATTGCACATTTCAAAGATGTAAAAAAGTATACCAATCCACGATATCCTCTAACAGATTAAAAATTGCATTTTAAAATGTAATGGAAAAAACTACATTTTCTTTTAAATTATTTGTCATGTTTTTAAGCTTTAAAGTTTTTTTAAAATTCGTTCAAAAATTCTAAGTATTTTTTTAATGATTCTAATTTTTTTCTAAACTTTTATTTAATCCTGGCAAGCTAAAAAAATATCACTTAACACTTTTTTAATAATCTGTTAAAATTAACTTTGCAAAATAAACTCATTTAAAATTTTTTCAGGAATCTTAAGAAAAACGTTGTATTATCTTGAATCCTCTCAAAATTCTGAAGAAGATTCAAAATTTTATTTCATGATGTTGAAAAATCTACATTTTGTTTTTAATTATTTGGAATGTTTTCAAATTTTTAGTTATTTTTGAAATTCGTTACAAAATTCTAAGTACTTTCTTAAATGATTCTAATTCATTCTAAAGCTTTTTTTTAAATCCTGGCAGGCTGAAAAAGTATCACTAAAAATGTTTCAAATTATTTTTTGACAATTTTTGATATTTTTTAAAACTTTTTTAATAATCTGTTAAAATTAATTTTTTTTTAAAAAAAAGGCATTAAAAATTTTTTCAGAAATCTTGAGAAAAAGTTTGTATTATCTTAAAACCTCTCAATATTATCAATCAGGTTCAAAATTTTGTTTCAAAATGTTAAAAAATCTACATTTTGCTTTTAATCATTTAGAATGTTTTCAAATTTTTAATTTTTTTGGAAATTCTTTCAAAAGTCCTAGATATCTTTGACGATATTTTTTTAAATCTGTCAAAAATAATTTTTCAAAATAAAAAATCATTTTAAATTTTCCCAGCAGTTTTAGGACAAATTCTTTCAAAAAAGGGGGTATTTTTGTTATGATTCTAATTTTTTCTAAAACTTTCATGGCATCCTAGGAAAATAAAAAAACCACTTCAAATATTTCAAATTATTTTTTGACAATTTTAAATGTCTTTTGAAATATTTTGTAATAATCTGTTAAAATTAAATTTTCAAAATAAAAGTCATTTTGAATTTTCCCAGGAATTAAAAAAATGTATTATCTTGAAAGCTCTCAAGCTTCAGAAACAGATTTAAAATTTTATTTTGCAATGTTAACAAATCTACATTTTTTTTAATTATTTGGAACGTTTTAAAATAAAATTTTTTTTTTTAAATTCCTTCAAAAGTTTAAAGTATTTTTTTAATAATTCTAATCTTTTCTCAAACTGTTATTAAATTCTATTGAATTAACAAAAATAGCTTAAAATGTTCCAAATTATTATTTTTTTTTTCTAATTTTGGATATCTTGAAATCTTTCTCAATAATCTGTTTAAAGTGATTTTTCAAAATAAAGTCATTTTGAATTTTCGCAGAAATTTTAAGAAAAACGTTGTATTATCTCGAAACCTCTCAAAATTCTGAAACAGATTCAAAGTTTTATTTTAATATCTTGAAAAATCTAGAGTTTGTTTTAATTTATCTGTAATGTTTTTCAATTCTTTATTATTTTTGAAATTCGTTCAAGAATTCTAAGTACTTTTTGAAATGATTCTAATTTTTTTTTAAACTTTTATCAAATCCTGGGAAGCTAAAAAAATACCACTTAAAATGTTTCAAATTATTTTTTGACAATTTTAGATATCTTTTGAAAACTTTTCAATTATCTGTTAAAATTAATTTTGCAAAATAAAAAGTCATTAAAAATTTTTCCAGGAATCTTAAAAAAAAGTTTGTATTATCTTAAAACCTCTCAATATCATTAAACCGGTTCAAAATTTTGTTTTAAAATGTTAAAAAATCTACATTTTGCTTTTAATCATTTAGAATTTTTTCAAATTTTTAATTTTTTTTAAATTATTTTAAAAGTTCTAGATTTTTTTAAATAAATCTAATTTTTTCTTAAACTTTTATTTAATCCTAGTAAATTAACAAAAAGAACTTATAATATTCCAAATTATTTTTTTGAAATTTTAGATATCTTTGCCAATCTTTTTTTTTTAGTCTGTTAAAAATGATTTTTGAACATAAAAATCATTAAAAATTTTCGTAGGAAATTTAAGACAAATTTTGTATTACCTTAAGACCTCCAAAAATTCTGAAACAGATTCAAAATTTGATTTTAAAATGTTAAAAAAAATTCTGTATTTTGTTTCAAATTATTTGGAATGTTTTAAAATTTTGTATTATTTCTGAAATTATTACAAAATTTCTGAGTATTTTTGTAATGATTCTTAATAATCTGTTAAGAGTGATTTCGCAAAATAAAGTCATTTAAATTTTTTTCAGGAATCTTAAGAAAAACCTTGTATTACCTTGAATCCTCTCAGAATTCTGAAAAAGATTCAAAATTTTATTTCACAATGTTAAAAAATCTAGATTTTGTTTTTCATTATCTGGAATGTTTTTAAATTTTTAATTATTTACGAAATTTGTTTAAAAATATAAGTGCTTTTTTAAATGATAAAAATTTTTTCTGAAACTTTTATTATACAAATAAATAAAATAAATAAATAAAATTGAAAATTGATCTTTTCTGGTTAAAAATTATTTCTTTTGTAGAAAATTAGTTTTGTTGGCTAAACATTTAACTCTTTTGCTAACATTTTTTTTCTGTTGAGAATTAATTTTTTTAGCTGAAAATATATTTATTCCATTTTTGGGTGCAAATTAATATTTTAAATTAAAAATTCGTATTTTTTAAGAGAAAATTAATCATCTTGGTTAAAAAATTACCTTTTTGGTAAAAAATTAAACTCTTGTTAAAGGTTAAATGCTTCTTTTGAAAATTCTGTTTTTTTTTAAAGATTCATTACTTTCGTTGAAAATTCATCTCTTTGGTTGAAAATTAAACTGTTTTGACAAAAATTCGTTTTCTTTTTTTGGTTGAGAATTTTTTTTTCACTGAAAATGTACTATTCCATTTTTGGTCGAAAATTGATATTTTTAATTAAAAATTGATTTTTCATAATTGAAAATTTGTCTTTTTTTATAAAAAATTAATCTTCTTGGTCGAAAATTGATCTTTTTTGGTTAAAAATTGAATTGTTTGGTAGAATTTTTTTTCAAGGATTCAACTATTTTGTAGAAAATTTGCCTTTTATGTTTCAATTTAACTGTTTGTTATTTAAAATTGAAATCGTTTTTATTGAAACACTAACTTTAACACGTTTTGTTAAAAACTCATTTTTTTTAAATATCAACTAGTTGGTTTGAAGTTAAAACACTTTGTGAAAAAATTTTTTTTCTTTCTTGTAGATTTGTCACTTAAGCAGAAAATTAAACTATTAGGTTGTAAGTAACCCTTTTTGTTAAAAGTTCATATTGTTGGTTAAAAATGGAACCACTTTGGCAGAAAATTAAACTATTTGGTTAAAAATTTAACGGTTTATTTGAAAATTTAACTATTTTGCTTGAAATTCTTTTCTTTTTTGCTTGAAAATTAATTTTTTTTTGTTTCAAAAATGTAGCTCGTTCTTAGTTGAAAATTCTTTTTTTCGGTTCATATTAGTTTTTTAACAGCAAATTTAACTGTTCCATTTTTGGTTTAAAACTGATCTTTTTTTGTTGAAAATTCATGTCTTTTGTTGAAAATTTTTCTTTTAGTGGAAATAATCTTGTTGGTTACAAATTCATCTTTTTAGTTTTAAAATTTAGTTTGTTCGTAAAAAAATCAAACAAAAAATTTTATTTTGCGGTTCAACGATGCAAAATTAAACATTCAAAATAAAAAAAGCACAATTTTTAGACAAACGACACAAGCTACGAAAAAATAATACAACAAAAGTTGTTAAGACAAAGAAGGGCTACAAATTTGTTATTAATAATTTTTTGATAGGATGCATAGTTTTGGTTTTGATCGTGGAAATTTAAATTAAAATTGAAAAAATTGCATTTTTAGACAAAAGACACAAGCTATTAAAAAATGAATAGAAAGAAGTTGCCCATACAAGAAATAAATATAAATTTATTATAAATAATTTTTTGATAGGACGCGTAGTTTTTGTGTTAATCGCAAAAAATACCATTAGAAATAAAAAAATTAAATTGTTTGAAAAACGACAAAAGGTGCGAAAAAAAATTAATAGGTGACAAGTTTACCCAAAACGAATCTACAAATTAGTTTTTCATAATTTTTAAATAGGACATTTAATTTTTATTTTTATCGTGAAAACCAGCAAAACGAATAAGTATTAAATTTTTCGAAAAACGATGCACGATACGAAAAAGATTAATTAATAAAATTGTTCAACTAGAACAGATTAAAAATTTTGTTACCTATTATTTTTTCAGTTTTAATCGTAAAAAATAACATTACAATCAATTTTTTTTGGAAAAACAACACAAGATACAACAAAATGAATAGAACAAATTTATTCACTTAAAATAGATCTACAAATTTCACAAAAATGATTTTTTGATAGGATGCGTAGTTTTTGTTTTAAATCGCAAAATATAATAATGAGACTAGGAAAATTGAATTTTTGAAAAAACGACACACATACGAAAAAAATATATACACAAAGGTTGTTCAAACTACATTTTTTTCAGGTTTGAAAATTCTATGTACTGCTATTTGTGTTACTCTGAAGATCGAACGATTCATCCCAATGAGTTTTATGGATAAAAAGAAATTATCAAAGTTATAGCATTTTCAAAATTAAAAAAAAAAAGAAAATGCAAATTTTAAGCCAAACAACGCACGATATGAAGAAAAATCAGGAGGAGAAAAACATTGCTTTTGTAAGCCCTACAAGACTATTACAATTAATTTTCGAATTTTGTTAAAAAATTTAAAATTGAAATTGTTAATCACACAAAAAAATAATAAAAAATTCCATTTTGTGGTTACGCTATGCAAGATACAAGAAAAATAATACAACAAAACTTATGCAACAAAAAAAGATCTACAAAGTTATCATGATTCACTTTTTGAAAGAATGCGTAGTTTTTGCTTTATTTGTAATACTAACAACATTAAAAATAAAAAAATTAAATGTTTGAAAAAATGACACAGGCTACGAAAAAAAAATGTGAAAAAATTCAAAGCATTCTAAAAATATTGTATTTATATCAAAGGTTATCGTAATCGTGCAGAAGTATTTTGTTGAAAATTTGCCTTTTGGTAGAAAATTAATCTTGTTGATTAAAAATTCATCTTCGCAGCTCAAAATTAATTTAGAAAATGTTATTAATGTTTTGAAAATTCAACTGTTTTGTTAAAGTCATTTTTTTTGTCAAAAATTTAACTCTTTTCTTAAAAATTTGTCCTTTGAATTGAAAATTTATTTTTTATGTTAAAAAAGTCATTTTTCATGGTGAAAAATTTATCTCTCTTGACTGAAAATAAACTTTTTTGTCGCGTTTAGGCGGTGTACAGCTCTCGTCGCGTTTTATCGCTGTACGGCTACAAGTCCTGTGTATGATCATAAGACCTGGAGCTCATCGATCAAACGCGAAAGTGAGCTGTACACCGCCTAATCGTGTCTGCCCTTTGGAATTGAAAATTTATTTTTTATGTTAGAAAAGTCATTTTTCATGGTGAAAAATTTATCTCTCTTGAGTAAAAATAAACTTTTTTGTCGCGTTTAGGCGGCGTACAGCTCTCGTCGCGTTTCATCGCTGTACGGCTACAAGTCCTCTGTATGAGCATAAGACCTGGAGCTATACATCGATCAAACAAGAAAGTGAGCTGTACACCGCCTAATCGTGTCTGCCCTTTTGGATTAAAAATTCATTTTTATAGTGGAAAAGTAATATTTTATGGTTAAAAATTAATCTCGTTTGACTGAAAATAACCTTTTTTTCGCGTTTAGGCGGTGTACAGCTCTTGTCGCGTTTTATGGCTGTACAGCTGCAAATCTTGTGTATGAGCATAAGCCTGGAGGACGTGGAGCTGTACACTGCCTAAATGCGACATGGAGCAGTATGGAATAGAGGCGTTAAGCTTATTTTCACAAAGAATTTTTTTTTAGTGAAGATTTTCAAAAATAAAGATTTGCGGCCACTTTGTTAATGCCATCCTGGCGCTATCCTGGCGTTAATGTTATTTGCGGTAGGATTTGAAATAATATAATGAAATTGATTATTGGAATATTGAATATAAATTTGACAAGAAGCAAACTTGTCAGCATTATTGCGACATGGCAGATCCGGTTGAGCATAATTAAACCGTGAACCCTCGGAAGACCGAAGGAGGATCGCTCCTCAATCCGACTTCTTGATCCAATTAACGGGGCAAAATTATCCTGGGCTCCTCGCTGTTAACCCCCGAAGGCCAGATACCGCCGCATCGAGTTAGGTTCATCTTAAACAATTTCATTTGCATAGTAAATAATCAAACAATTTCCTTTGACATTTAAATTACTGCCGAAATAACGGAACGGCTTCGCGTAGGCGAACGCTCTCCTTTTTGTCTGTAATTTCCGAAGACGTCAATTAGGCAAACACAATTCGCAATTTGCCAACTTCTCTCTTTCTCTCTCTTCCTCTCTTTCTTACAAGCCTCGAGCCGTCGAGTGAAAAAAAATTGCAAACTATTCTTATTCTATTTGGGTCAAACAAACTGCAAATATTACCCCTTTTCCCCTATTCCTGTCATTACGACTTTTTACAGATATCCTTTCTTTTACCCTGTTTTCCAAAAATTCCCCCTTCTTGATTTTCGCAAATCT
>JAUELO010000270.1:2145462-2160685 GCA_032357855.1 Amphibolips quercusostensackenii | reverse complement strand
GCTTTTCCATCAATCCACCGCCACCTTGTCGTACCGCAACTTTACAGATTCCACAGTTGATAGCAGTTTATATTTCGAAACGTACTGAGCGTGCGTTCGCCCGATAATCTGTCTCTTATTTTCCACGTCTATAAAGGGATAAAGCATCCGTTCTGTTAGTCTGGTTTCGAATATTTACGTTCCTATGTAAAAAAACCTTGTAGCCCCCCACCTTTCATCTTGCCTAATGTGTGGAATATGTCCCCTTCTGTCCTCGTGGAATAACAACACATAAAACTTAAATGGACAGTTTTAGGAATTCTTTAATGAAACTCAGAAAAAATACCCTCTATAATATTTTAAGACGATTGTGTAAGAAAAAAGTTATAATTTGTATGAAGACAAACTATAAAAATAATTTTCCAAGCTATTGTATAATTCGAAGAATATAATCGTTAGGCATCTCGTTTATTGAGGGTAGTTTGAACAAAGAAAAACTGTTTGCAGAGAAGTTGTTTGGAAAAATGTAAAAAAGTTTATTATAAAGGATTTGGGCAAAAAAATTAATTGTTTAAAAACTGTAATTGTTAAACTGCAAACGCTCGACTAATCATGCATTTGTTTTGTGACTCAAGTATGATGCAGGATGGTTGTAAGGAATAGAAGCATTAAAGAAAATTAATAGTGGATAAAATTTAATTTAATTTTAGAAGTTGTATTTCTGAACAACTTCTTCACAGAAAGGTTCTATTTGTTCAAACTTTTTTAAATTAACGAAGTGCTCGAAAGAGCAATTCAAAAACTATATAGCGTTGCCATGGAATTGATAGGTTTTAATTTAAAAGAATATTGAATTAATGTCTTTTACTTAACAATTCTACAATTTGGTTAAATAATTCATTTTTACCATTGAAAATTTGTCGATACAATTTTGTATCGAAAATTAACATTTTTTTGTTCAAAATTCAACTGCTTGATTGAAAGTTGAAATACCTTATTACACATTTATTTTATATTGTTTAAGGATTTTAAATTTTATTATTCTATTTTAAGTTGAAAATTAATCGTTTTTAGTTGAAATTCTGAAATTAAGTTTTTTTGGTAGAAAACTAATCTTCTTGATTGGAAATTCGCATACTACTTGTTGAAAATTAAACTTCTTTGTAGAAAAGTTCATTTTATTATTTTAAGAGCCCTCTCTCTTGATAGAAATTAAACTATTTTATTAAGAATGATTTTTTTCTTTTAAATAATTTTCTTAACTATAAACGTCATTATTCTATTTTTAGTTAAAAATTTAGCAATTTAGTTAAAAAATTATGTATTTTATTGCAGGTTTGTCTTTGCTGGTACAAAATTAATCTTCTTGATTAAAGATTGAACTTCTTTGTGAAAAAATTATTTAATTATTTGAAAAGCCATGTCTATTACTAAAAATTTCACTGTTTTGTTAAAAATTTTTTTTTAAATAATTTTTTTTAAATAAAAATTTGAATATTCTACTTGAGGTCAATATTTAAAAATTTGGTTAAAAATTTATACAATTGATTGTAAATTTATCTTTTTTGGTAAAAAATTGATTTTCTATGTTGTAAATTCCTTTCATTATTTGAAAATCAATTCCTATGGTTGGAAATTTAATGATTTTTCTTTGGGTTAAAAATTGATCGTTTTTAATTGAAGATCTTACAATTTCGTTAAAAATTGATAGATTTTATCGTAAGTTCTTCTTGTTTAGGTATAAAGTGAATTTTCTTGATTAAATATTAAACTTCTTTGTTCGAAATTCATTTTCTCATTTGAAGAGCCATCTCTCTTGCAAAAAAACTAAATATTTTTTAAAATAACTTTTTCAATCAAAGATTTCAGTATTCTATTTTTGGTTCAAATTCAAAAATTTGGTTGAAAATGGACACATTTCATTGTAAATTTATCTTTTTCAGTAAAAAATTAATCTTTTTTGTTGAAAACTTAGTTAATATACTTCGTTCAAAATTTAACTTTTTTGTTAAAAATTCATTTTATTATTTGAAGATTAATCTTTATATTTGAAAATGTAATTATTTTGTTTTCGATGAAAGTTGATTGTTTTTAGTTGGAAATTCAACAATTTCGGTAAAAATTGATAGATTTTATAGTAAGTTCGTCTGTCTTGGTACAAAGTTAATCTTTTTGAGTAGAAATTGAAATTCTTTGTTGAAAATTAATTTGATTATTTGAAGAGACATCTCTCTTGCTGAAAATTTAACTATTTTGTTGAAAACTTTTTTTTTCATTGTTGAAAATTCAGTCACTACTTGGTTAAAAATTTAACTTCTTTATTAAAAACATATTTTGTTTCTTGTAGATACATTTTTGTGGTTAAATGGTTTTTAAAAATATGAACAGTTTACCCTCATGACTTGTTTTAATAGAAAGAAAATGACAGGAGTTGTATTATTTTTAAAATTGAAAAAAAAAGGAAAAGCAATTGTTAAGCCAAACAACACACGATATGAAAAAAAGTTAAAGAAAGAAAAACGTTACTTTTTAAAAGTTCAAAAAGAATATTTTAACAAATTTTCAAATCAAAGAAAAATAATCAAAAAAATCCAAAAATTATATTTTTACATTTTCATTATTTATGATTGAAAAAGTATTAGAATTGTCAGAAATTTCACACCTCAATTTTTCGACGTATTTTCACGTGTTGAGACCCCCTGATATAGAAAATCATGTTTAGGCGATTGCGTCAGTTTGTCTGTCTCTTTGTTCGTCCATCCGACAGTCTGTCGGTAAACACAATAACTCTCGAAAAAATAAACAGATCAAAACAAGCTTCAGCACACTTTTTCTGGGTCCTAAAAGAGAGAACGAGTTCGTTAACCAGTAAGAGGGCGGTCCGATAAGTACTTAGCCTCACCGCCCGATGGTGCCACTATCGCAAGAGAAATTCACTATTGTGCAGTACATTGTCGTAGACAGCTACTGTCAAAATTTCAGCCGACGTGACTCTTCTCCTTCGATGGCGATTGTCAAAAATTTGGTTAACCAGTTTCAACGTGGTGGCACGTCGGCTTTTGATGAGCCACGCCCAGGTGCCTCGAAAATGGCTACCACGGAGCATAACGTGCCAAAAATCTACGATCTCGTATTGGCAGACCGTCGATTAAAGGTGCGCAAAATTGCTGAGACATTAGGCATCTTAAAAGACCGCGTGGGTCATATCCTGCATAGAATTATGGGGATAAGAAATCTGTCGGCGCGATGGGTGCCGCGTTTGCTGACTCCGGACAACAAGCGCAACCGTAAGACCATTTCGAAGCAGTGTTTGACGCTGTTTAAGCGTGTTCCGAAGGAGTTTCTGCGTCGTTTCGTGAGCGTCGATGAAACATAGATTCACTGGTACACACCAGAGACCAAGCAGCAGTCGAAACAGTAGATTTCTTCAGGCGAATCTGCTCCGGAAAAGGCAAAGATGGTCCTATTCGCCGGAAAGGTGATGGCCACCGTTTTCTGGAATTCACAAGATGTGATCCACATCGACTACCTGGAGAAGGGCAAAACGATCACAGGGCTCTAATATGCCGAATTATTGGGCCGATTCGACGCCGAATTGCAGAAGAAACGGCCCCATTTGGCAAAGAAAAAAGTGCACTTCCCCCATGACAACGCACCGACTCACACCTCCGTCGTCGCCACGGCCAAATTAATCTAATTAGGCTACGGACTGCTGCCCCATCTACCGTATTCTTAACATTTGGCCCCGTGCGACATTTTTTTGTTTCTAAGCTTGAGTCGAATTAGAAGGTTATCGCCGCTACGGAGGCCTACTTTGCAGACTTCCAGAAAAGGTATTTTTCAGACGGGTTAAAGAAGTTGGAGCATCGCTGGGTCAAGTGTATCCAGCTAAAAGGAGACTATGTTGAGAAATAAATCGCTACTTTTCCAAAATTTTCATTTTTTTTGTGGGCTAAGTACTTATCGGACCGCTCTCGTAGGCTAAAAATTGATTTGTCCACGGGTACTTTTTTTGCCTCACTGTGTAAGGCCTCAATTATTTACGACATTTAATATATATTTTAGACTTGAATTACGTTAAATTATTATAATTACGTGATTTGATATTGTTTTATCTGTCGAAATATCAAAATTTCTGTACTGTAAGTATTGCCATCAATGTTAAAAACTTTATATTTCTGCCAGCGAATCTTTGATGCTTTCAAAAACTGTCTTCTGCATAACTTTTCTTTTACGTCAATTTTCAAGATTTTAGTAAGTAGCACTTTCTCTATAATAAAATAGATTTATTTAGTGCATAGTAGAATTAAAATTTTCAAATAATAGCGATGTTGCAAACAAAGTCACCTTTGTCCCACTGATCGGTGCTGCCCCTCCTTACTCTAATCACTTAAAATTAGGCCGGTCTGTAAGTCCCTTAACCGTATTAAATCAATGCATCACGGAAGACAGCAAATTCAGGGTCGTAAGACCTTCCAAGAGGCTATCGAGATCGTTTAATCGGTCTGCTTTTTGGCGGCTTATTTCTGTAAAATGAACTTCGTTCACGCTCCATGACGATTGGATCATCATGAAGGATTATCAGCAGCTACTTTTTTCGAATCTGGAAACATGGATCGACAGAAAAGAAATAAATAATCTTTCCTTCACTCAGAAAACAAATTTTCTTGAACAAAAAACACTGTTTTGCGCATATACGTGAAAATGTGGTTGAATTAAACAAGTTCCGTAAAAGCAACTAACTTTGGACAGTTTTTGATAGTTCTTCAATTATAAAACAAAAGAAAGTGATTAAAAATTTATGCAAAAATTAATTTAATTTCTTAAGTTACTATTAATAAGATGTAGCAATGAAAAAAATCTGTAATGTTTTCTTGTCATATTTTTAATTTTTTTTAAATTGTCCGAAGTTATGCGACAAAATCCCTAACTGCGGACACTATAGTATATTTTAAAATTCAAAACATATTTCTTCATAGCATTAAGTTTGTTATTTGATTAAAATGATTGACTAATGATATCTTAATTAACATGTCAACAAAGAATGAACTAACTGTTAATGAAATCTCGACGGTTTTTACACCCGAAAACGAAAAATTACCACAACGCTAAGAAGACACTTTTAACACTGAACGCACGTTCTTTCGAGGTACATTTTATTATCTCGAAAGTATTTGAAAACCTAAAAAAGGTATTTTTTATATTTTTTTTCCCTGCATGAATACAACATGGAGTATGACTTTGTTCATGACTTGAAAAACTTCACCTATCCGAAGGCTTCTCACATTTGCTTCATGTACGTCATTAATTAAAATGAAGTCTCTTTCTGCAAATACATGCTTTTTTATTTCATCTACTTGCTTATTTTTTAGAGTACTGAGACGTCACTTTTTTAACGAACTTTTTGAAGATATATCGTTTTCGCGATCATTCCCTTTGTCATGATCGGGATCCTGATCATCAACTTGTTCTTCTTTTTTTTTTGAATCATAGGTAGGATTTTCACTGACAGTCGAATTAGATAATTCCAAATCTTCAGCTCGAGCACTACATCCAGGCAATATATTAAAAAGTTTCCTTTTCTTAAGTTCAGTTTCTTGCGCACACAATCTATTTTCCTGCAGAATTTTTACAAATGAATCAGTCCAATGTGCGGGATCTGGAACTTTTCTTTACTGGGTATCTTCCGAAGAACAAGCTGACGATTCAGTGGAATGATCCCCGTACTTCTGAACCCAGCTATACGATTTTGAGCTGCCTTTTTTTAACCTTTTAATTGTCTTGTTTAGAAACCTTGGAAATGGCTCTTCAGTAAGACGCCCTCATTTTCAGTTTCCATTCCAGGAGACACTTACGCCACTTCTTTTTCATTGGACCAAAAAACGCTACGCCTAAAGGTTGTAAAGAAATGAGTAGTATTTGAAGGCAAAAGAACGAAAAAAATGTAGTTTTCATCACAAAGTTTAATTACCTTTGACGATATGTGACCAGAAAGATTGTCACCTATCATTACTTTTGGGCCTTTTAATTTTCTCAAGTAAGGAAGACATATTGTCTCGAACCAACCCTTAAAGGTCTCCATTTCCAACCATCTACTAGAAGATCGATTGTAAGCAGCTTCTTCAATACCTCCTTCAGTTCAGGTGGAATATAAACGTTTTTATTTATATACAACATAAGGTATTAATAATACGTCTAATGCAGAACCTGCTATTATGACATAAGTACTAGTCTTTAAAGAATCTGATACATTTTCGTAATGCTCACTACATCTTCTTACTATGGCTTTAACTTTTTCTGGATCGTCAAAAAAATTCGTCTTATCATAATTAATTATATTTTGAACAGGAACTTCAGCTACAGTTTTTTTAAGCACATCATAATAAGAATTAATTTTGTCAGGTTCAACAGCAGCTCGTACTCGTTTAATACCTTCTCCAAATCGCGAAGATAATTCTGTATGTCTTTTTGAAAAGTTCATGACCCACTGCCTTCCTGGCTTATGAGAAATCTAAGATGTTAGCTTGCCAAGTGATAAGACATAATGTTGAACTATTAAACAGAAATCCTTCACTGTTAATGTGAATTCCTATTCAGCAGATTTAAGTAAGCTAGTTACCAAATAGTTCTCTTCTACAATTGAAAGTGCTGTTTGCTGTCCTGATTTAAAGGATGTTTCACTCCCAATTTGTCAGAAATCGTACTTCGGGGTACTCCGTACAGAATTAATGCTCTACGGAGTGAGTTTTTTGGATTTCACCTTTTTGACTGCTTCTAATACAGCATATAGAAACTCTCTTGCACTTTAATTTGACCTAAACAATGGGAAGATTTTGGCAATTGAAATGTCCAGACCCTGAATCAATTGCTTCTCCAATTAGCCATAATTTTTGTTTGGTAAATTTTTAGTGCGAGAAATTTTTTAACAACTCAAAAACATTTTAGAATAGTTTGCAAAGCTTTTGAAAATTGTTTGTATTTCTTAAGGTTTATTAAAAAACCGATTTTGTCCTAGCAAAAATAAAAATATTGAAATCTGACCATTTTTTTTTAAATGGATTATACCGTTTATGATCTTGGATTTTTTGATTTGGGACAACAATCAGCATGATAGATAGCTGTTCCAAATTTGTTAATCTATGAGCAACAACGGTATAATCCATTTTTCTAAGTGTATGTAGGTTTCGGCAAAAATTAATATAAGCAATTTTTACGAAACTCTGGAAATTACGAATTTTTTAAACTTATTTTAGGTACATGCGAACTATTGATCGATCTATTTCTAATTTTACACACATTGTAAACAAATTTTTGGTCAATTTTTCTCAAAATCGTAGTAACGCAAATTACACCAAAGTTAGGTAATCATCCTGAAAACTTTTGTAACAATTTTTCTAAACATTTTTTAGGAAATATTTCCAGGAAATTGGGGAAATTCACCCAACTATCTCAGAAAACTTTCCTCAACTATCTTGGCGAAATTTCAAAAAGTGTTATGGAATACCTACTGGACATTGTAGCATTTTTTCCAATATTATTGTGAAAAATCCCTACTTTGTCTAGTTTTTGTCCCCGCGATTTTGCGGGGATAAACAAAAACAGTGATTTATTTTTTTAATTAAAAATTTGAAGGAGTGCAATTTAAGGAACAATATTTATTACCTGTCAAATTTTTAAGTTTTTTAGCCAAATTGCATATTATTGGAATCAGAAAAATTAGTAGATGCCAAAAACGTTAAAAATCAAATAATTTTTTATTATTAACATTTTCATTCTTCGATTTTATAAATAATGTAGAATTTTATAAAAAAAGCGTGGGGAAAATTCTCTACGTTTCCCAACGTTTTTTTGTTGTTTGAGAAAGGACTTGTTAAACTGAAAATGTGGCTATTCCATTTTTGATTTAAGTTTGCTGTTTTCTAAAGAAAATTCAACTAATTAGGTAAAATTTAAACTACTTTATTGAAAAATCATTTTTTGCTTTGGAAAATTGCCTTTTTGGTTGAAAATGTTGTTATAAACTTTTTTTTTTGTTGAAAATTAATCTTCTTGGTTCAAATTTCATGTTATTTTTTTAAAGATATACCTGTTTTATTAAAAATTCATATTTTTCATTAAAAAATTAATCTTTTTGGTTAAAAATTCCACTATTTGGTTGAAAATTACACTTTTTCGGTTGAAGATTCAACTATTTTGTTAAAAATTCGTCTTTTCGGTTGAAAACAAGATTTTTTTTATAAAGTTTTTTTCGGTTGCACATTAATTTTTTTTAACTTAAAATGTAGCTATGCTATTTTTAGTTGTACACTGATCTTTCTTAGTTAAAAATGTAACTGTTTGGTTACAAATTCATACATTTTGTTGAAAAATCATCTTTTTGGTTAAAAATTCGTTTTTTTCGTTGGAAATTCATGTATTTCATAGAAAATTCATTTATTTTATTGAAAAAATGGTTTTGTTTTCAAATTATTTTTCTGAGTTGAAAATTTATCTTTTTTTTGGTTAAAAATGAAACTATTTGGTTGAAAATCACTCTGTTTTGGTTGAGGATTCAACTATTTTGTTGAAAATTCCTTCTTTTCGTTTGAATATAACTGCATTTATTTTTAATTAAACATTTTTTACATTCTTTTTAGTTGTAAATTAATTTTTTTACATTTTCTCACATTTTTTTAGTTTTAAATTAATTTTTTTAATTACAATGAAACTACGCTATTTTTAGTTGTATATTAATCTTTTTTAGTTCAAACTTTAACTATTTGGTTGAAAATTTATGCTTTTTGTTAAAAATTTCTCTTTCGGACAGAAAATCAATCTTTTTGGTTGCGATTTCATTTTTTTGGTTGAAAATTCATGTATTTTGTTGAAAATTTTTTAATTTTATTGAAAAATATTGAAAAATTGTAAAATTAATCTTTTAAGTTAAAAATTAATATTTTTCTATTAAAGATAAAACTATTTGGTTAAAAATTATTCTGTTTTGGTTAAGGATTCAACTATTTTGTTGAACATTCGTCTTTTTAGCTGAATACAACTATTTTTTTTTTAATTTCTTTTTGGGATGTAATTTCATTTTTTGAACATAAAATGTAACTATGTCACTTTTGGTTCTATACTGATATTTTTTAGTTCATAATTTAACCATTTGGTTCAAAATTAATAGATTTTGTTGAAAATTCATGTTTTGAATATAAAATCGATCTTTTTTGTTGAAATTTCATCTTTTTGATTAAAAATTTATTTTTTTGGTTGAAAATTCATGTATTTTGTAGAATATTCTTTTATTTAATTAAATAATTAGATTTTGTGTAAAATTAATCTTCTAAATTAAAAATTTATCTAAATAGAATGCAGCTTTAATTTTATAAGTTAAAAAATGCAACTATTCGGTTGAAAATTATTCTGTTTTGGTTAATGAATCAACTTTCTTGTTAAAACTTCGTTTCTTTAACTAATTTTCTCATCTGAAAATTAACCTATATGCTTTTTGGTTGAAAATTATTTTATTTTATTTGAGCATTCAACTGTTAATAAAAATTCGTCTTTCTGTTTGAATTCTACTGTTTTTACTTATAATTGAAATATTTTTCGTTGAAAATTCATTTTTTTAAAGTGGATTTTTCAACTGAAAATATTAGTATGTCATTTTTTGTTGAAAATTAATCTTTTTAGTTGGTTAAAAATCAAGGTACATATTTTGTGAAAAATCCTTTTTTTTGTAAAAAATTAATCTTATAAGTCGAAAATTTTTCTTTTTTACATACCGTTGAAATAAACAAAATTCCTCGATGCCAAAAAACGTTAAAAATCGAATAATTTTAATTATTACTATTTTTATTCTTCAATTTCATAAATAATGTGGAATTTCCTCCTAAAAAAAGTGTGGAAAAAGTTTCCCCAAGTTTTTGTAATGCAGGCTATAAGAGATACAAAATAAAATTTTTCACTGCTAGGCTGTTTTTCATTTCCAATTTTTTTCACCTTCTCTAATAACCAGTCTGTAAAAATATTTTTTATACTAAAAGTTTATAATCTATTACTTTATTTATACAGCAAATTAAGTTATTTAGACACTCATATTAAAATATAAAATAAAATAGTCCTACAATTGCAGACATCTTTTTAGATTATAAAATAATGGAGGTCCTGTTTTAAAATTAAAGACCATCTTATACTCTTAAAGACAAGTAAAATCCCTTTAGAACTTCTTTGTCGACAAACTTCCGCACGAAAGAAGAAGAGCGTTTCTCTCAGGGTAATTTGCATTTAAATAAAGCCTCCTACAAGAAGTTGTCAACTGGGCCATTGCCGATGTCACGATTCTCTCGACTCACTCTAGCCTCTCCAAGAAGTTTCCCTATTCCCAAAGAAAGCAGATCAAATTTCACGAATTTTATTTTTAATATTTCTACTTGATGATTTTTCGAATTTCGCTATTAAGTCGATTACTTCAAGCAAATAATTTTTGAAGACAAAAAATCTGCCTCTGCCCGGATTTGAACCGAGAACGGTACTATGCATGAGTGGAGCGTTAACCAATCACGCCACCGAAGCCTCAGTAAATCCTTTCTTGTTTTTCGTAGATACCGTAATCCGGAATACCTTTCGTATTCAGAATTAATTATAGAATAATTGGTCCCAAATTACTCATGTTTGATTAAAAATTCGACTATTTAGTTACAAATTTTTATTATTTTGTTGAAAATGCAAAAATTCCATTTGAGCTATTTTTAACTATTCCATTTTTAAAAGCAAATTTAACTATATCATTTTTGATTGAAAAATTATCTTTTTTGTTAAAAATTCAACTGTTTAGTTGAAAATTGATCTTTTTTAGTTAAAAATTACTCTTCTTTGTTAAAAAATCAACTTTTTGGTAGGAAATTTGACTGTTTTGTTAAGAATTTTTTTTTAAGAACTTTCTGAACTGATAATATTTTATTGTAAATTGATGGTTTTTATTAGAAATTTCAAGTAATTGGGAAAGAGTTAAACACTGCTTTGTGGAAAAATCATTCTTTGGTTGAAGATATTTATATCTTTAATTAAAAATTTAATAAAAACTCTTTTTTTAAGGTGCATCTTCTTCATTAAATTTTTTTTTTTTTATTTGAAAATTCATCTTTCTTGGTTAAAAATGCAACTATTTGGTTGAAAATTCTTTTCTTTTGGTTAAAGATTCAACTGTTTTGTTGAAAATTCCTTTTTCATTTATTTAATTCAACTGTTTTTTTACTTAAAATAGAAATTTTCTTGGTTAAAAATTAGTTTTTTTGTTTGTTGAAAATTAATTTTTCAAACTAAAAATGTAAATACGCCATTTTTGGTACATACTTAATTTTTTTTAGTTGATAATTTAACTATTTTGTTAAAACTTTATGTTTTTGTTGAAAACTCGTCTTTCAGGTAAAAAATTAAATTTTTTATTGTTGAAATTTTATCTTTTTGTTGAAAATTAATTTATTTGGTTGAAAACTCATCTTCGTAGAATGGAAATTCATCTTTTATTATTTAAAAATGCAACTATTTGGTTGGAAATTACTTTAATTTGGTTGAGGATTTAATTATTTTCTTGATATAAAATTTTTTGTTGAAATTTTTTTTTTATTAATTTTTTTAACTGAAAATGTAACTACGACATTTTTGATAGAAAAATCATCTTTTTTAGTTAAAAATTCAACTATTTGGTTAAAAATGGATCTTTCTTAGTTGAAAATTAATCTCCTTGGTAGAAGAAATAAGTTTTTGGTTAAAAATTTAACTTTTTTGCTGAAAATTGGTTTTTTATTGGTAAAATTCAACTATTTTTGATTTTAAGTTAAAATATTTTTTTAGTTGAAACATTAACTATTACACTTTTTATTGAGAACAGATTTTTTTTCTTAACATTTTTTTTGTGGTTGTTGAAAATTCATCTGTTTGGTTCAAAGTTCAACTATTTTTTTAAAAAAACTCTTTAAAAAAAAAGAAGTTTCTGAAATTCACATTTTTTTATTAAAAATTTATTAAAAATTTGCTTAAAAACTTTTTTTTGTTTTAACAATAAATCTTTTTGGTTGTAATTTTATCTTATTTCATTAAAAATTTTTTTTTTTTGTTAAAAATTCAACTATTCGGTTGAATATTATTCTGTTTTAGTTGAGGATTCTACTATTTGTTAGAATATTCTTCTTTTATATTGAATTTATTTGTTTTTAATGCAAAATTAAAATCATTTTGGTTGAAAATTTGTTTTTAATGATCGAAAATTAATTTTTCAAACTGAAAATGTAACTACGCAATTTTATGTTCATAATTGAAGTTTTTAGTTGAAAATTCAACTATTTTGCTAAAACATTATGTATTCTGTTCAAATCTCTTTTTTTGTGTAGAAAATTAATATTTTTGTTTGAAATCTCACACTTTTGGTTGAAGTTTCATTTTTTTTTGGTTAAAAATTTATCATTATATAATAGAAATTCACCTTTTTCATTAAAACTGCAACTATTTGGTAGAAAATTAATCTGGTTTAGTTAAAAAATCACTTTTTTGGTTGAAAATTTACTTTATAGAATAAAAATTCATTTTTTTCTTTAGCAAAAATGCAACTATTTCGTTGAAAATTATTCTGTTTGAGTTGAGGAGTCAACTATTTTCTTGAAAATTCAACTTTTTTGGTTGAATTCAACTATTTTAGATTTTATAATAAAATATTTTTTGTTAAAAATTTTTTTATTGAAAATGAACTTTTTAACTGAAAATGTAACTTCTCGATTTTTTATTAAAAATTAATCATTTTTAGTTGAAAATTCAACTATTTGGTTGTTAATTCATGTATTCTTTTGTTGAAAATTCATATTTTGGTAGAAAATTAATCTTTCTGATTAAAATTTGATTTCTTTGGTTAAAAATTCATTTCTTTCATTGAAAATTCATGTATTTTGTAAAAAGTTCTTTTTTTTTTGTTGAAAATTAATGTTTTAGAAGAAAATTAATCTTCTGAGCTGAAAATTCATCGTTATACGTTAAAAGTGAAAATATTTAGTTAAAAATTATTTTCTATTGGTTTAGGAATCAACCATATTGTTGCCAATTTGTTTTTTTTGTGCATGAATTAAACTGCTTTTGATTTAAAGTTAAAATATTTTTTGATTAAGAACAATACGAATTAGTTGAAAGTGTAAAAAATAATTATTTTTTTTTTGGTTGAGGATTCAAAATTTTAGTTGAAAAATCATATCTTTATGTGAAACTTTGTTTTTTTCTTGAATATTAATTGTTTTTAGTAAAAATTAACTTTTTTCCTTTTTGGTTTCGAACTTATCTTTTTTAATTGAAAATTTAACTATATGGTTAAAAACCCATGTATTCTGTTAAAAAATCTTTTTTTTGCTCGAAAATTCAACTATTTATTTGAAAATTAGCTTTTTTATTAAAAAATTGGACTATTTGGTTACAATTTAATTATTTGGTATCTTTGTTGAAAATTAGCTTTTTTGTTTAAAAATTAATCTTTTCAAATTTAAAAGTTAATATTTTTCTAAAACAGTCTACCTTATAGCTTGAAAATTCAGCTTTTTAATTGAAAATTCAACTATTTTTTTGAAAATGCAATAAATTTTAATATTAGATTTAA
Source organism: Amphibolips quercusostensackenii (assembly GCA_032357855.1). NCBI lineage: Eukaryota > Metazoa > Arthropoda > Insecta > Hymenoptera > Cynipidae > Amphibolips > Amphibolips quercusostensackenii. The sequence goes on along the minus strand of JAUELO010000270.1, from coordinate 2,147,091 downwards.
TACGGCATCTACCCTAATTTTATTGAAAAGTATGTATTCCTTCATTATTTCCCTATTTTCGTTAGAAAAATCGCCTTACTTACCCAATTTTGAGAGCATTTCGGGCAGTAAAGTCTATAATAATTCTTCATTACTGACACTTGATATATATTTTGTTGATCTAAAATTTGGAAATTTGAATTTGAAATCGTCTTGATTGAAACTAAGAAAGAAAAAAAGTAGAATTCTTAAAAATAAATATTTCGATTTCGAACTGGATTATAAATAACAAACAAATAATTTTGCGTACAATTTTGTTTAGATTTTATCAAAATTTATATTTTTCCACAAAAAATATGTTGTTGTAATATATGTATTAGCTGGTGATAGCAGATTTTGAGGAATGCTCGAGGATAAAAAGCAATTGGGAGACAAAGATTCTTCAATAGGGATGAGATTCCGAAAATCGAAATTGTATCGAATCGAATTGCCGGAATTGTAGGTAGACAAAAACTGTCGTGAGATTCATCACTGATTCGTCCTCCTTTCTCAATCCCTCACAATCACAATCAGGCGTCGCGTATGCCTTCGGGTCCCCCTCGAGCCGCGGACCGCCATAAATCCACTTTCGATTATATTATCTAATGGGAGTATTATGCAACATGATTGCTGGCTTTAAGGTGCCATACCGCCGCACCAGTACAACACTAGGGGACATATACCATATTCATATTCTCGAATCTCGACTTCAAACTGGTGACCAGAGACGTTTTCGAGCCATTATAAAAATTAGGGGTGGATGGGATTTGTCAAAGTATTAAAAATGGATCTCGCTTTATCTCTGCGGCTTTATAAACCCAGTCTAGCATCTACTTGCACAAAAAACTATGTGCACATAAAACTGCTCATTACTGTTGGAAATTTCTGTGCTCGGAAAAAATTTTTCCTATAAAAAGTGTAGAACTCAGTCTGGGAATCTTGGATGGTACCAAAATGTTATGAGAATTAAAAAGCCTTCTTTTTTGAATTTTGCAAGATATTACAATCCTAAGTACAAGAAAAAACAACATAAAGTCCTGGACAGTATAGAAAATATTTATAAAACAAAAACAATTTGGAGACTCTAAAGTGTCTAAGGCAGTCTGGGAAAAAGTAGAGAGGCAGCGAATGTAATTTCCAAGACAATATGATAAAATATGAAGGGTTCTTAGAGCAAATAAAAAAAGACGTTCTGCGAAGCAGAGCACCAGATTTGTAGTCTTTTATTTACATTACAAGGTCAAACAGTTAACACACGAGAAACGTATTCTTCACGTATATCTAACGCATACAAACCTAATTCTATAACCTAACTGAACACTACTACATACAACGAAATTCCTTAAAGCACAACATCGCACGATGGGTACATCGGTCGAAATGGTCCTTATATACTTACCAGCAAAATTTTCAAAGCTTGTGAGAAATGACCGATGCCCGGACAAAAATTGGTAGTGCCCCCAAATGATATTTCATTTTCTTACTTTAACGTCCAATTTTTTTGTTTTGTTTAATATTTCGTTTAAATCTTTTATTATAAGCATCTCATTAAAATATTGTCAATGTTGAAAATATTTAATTTAATATGAATTTACTTTAAATTTATTGCTG
>JAUELO010000270.1:2115867-2127685 GCA_032357855.1 Amphibolips quercusostensackenii | reverse complement strand
ATTTCAACAGATTACTCTACCTAACCAAATATTTAAATTTTCAAACAAGAAGATTAATTTTCTGACGAAAAAAATGAATTTTAAATAATATACATAAATTTTCAACGAAGTAATTAAATTTTCAAATGAAAAAGATAAATTTAACAATAATAAGAAACAAATTTTCAACAAAGCAGTTACATTTTCCAACCCAGGGATGAGTTTTGAACTAAAGTCATAAATCTTCAAGTGATGTTGTTTTTATTTTCAGTTAAAAAATAAATTTTAAAACCAAAAACAACGAATTTGCAACAAATTAGTTAAATGTTAAAACAAAAATATGAAGTCTCAACAAAAAATCTAATAATTGATATTTTAACAAAAACCAATCTTAATTTTTAATAAGAAATAGTTAGAGACAACCAAAAAAAATAATTTTTAACAAAATATTGGACTTTTCATCAGCAAAGAATATCTTTGACAAAAGTTGTTTAATTTCCAATAAAGTAAATTTATTTTTATTAAAATAGTTGAATTTTCACCCGAAAACTTAAATTTTTAACTAAGATTTAACAAAATACATGAACTTTTACCAAGATTGATGAATTTTCAACAAATTAATTAAATTTTTATCTAAAAAAAATTAATGTACAATAATAAATAGTATAGTTAAATTTTTGGGTAAAAATATTAATTTTTGACAAAAGGGAAAAGAATTTTTTAACAAAACAATGAATTTGCAACCTAAAAAGATAAATTTACAATGAAAAATGGAAATAGTAAATTTTCAGTTACAAAAAATTACTGTTCACCCGGAAAAACGAGTTTTGAACAAAAAATTTTAATTCTTTGCTAAAATATTTAACTTATTAACCAAAAAATGAATTTTCTACCAAGAAGTTAAGATTTTAACCAAATACTTAAATTTTCAACCAAAAAAAAAAACATAAATTTGAAATAATAAATGGAAAAGTTAAATTTCCAGGTTGAAAAAAAATCATTTTTATCTAAATTGTTGAATTTTCAACTAAAGAAGATAACTTTAAAAAAAAAAATTATTTTTAACCAAAGAAATTAATTTTTAACCAAAAGAGATTATACTCTACGAAAAATATAATTTTTGTCATTTTAAACCACAAGAGACTTTAATTTTGAAAAAAAAGTTTAAAGTTGACCAAACGACTGAGAAAATTAATTTGCTACCGAAAAATTTATATTTTTAACTAATAGTTGAATTTTTATCTGAAAAAAGATAAATTTTCAACCAAAAATGAAATTGTTACATACATTTTTTTTTAAATTAATGGAAAATATCAAAAAAAGTAGTTACATTTTCTACCAAAAAGATTAATTATCTGCCTAAAAAGCGAAAATTTTTACAAGATACATGAATTTTTAAATAAATAGTTAAATTATAAACTAAAAATATGATATTTTAAGCAACAAGATAAATACTCTACAAAAATAAATAAATTTTTTAACAAATAGTTGCATTTTTAAGCAATAAAATCAATTTTCTACTAAAAAAGACGAATTTCTCACAAAATACATAAATTTTTAACCAAAACGTTGAATTTTCAACAAAAAATTTAAGTGTTCAACCCAAAAGATGAAATTTTGATCAAAGATCTTAATTTCATAAGAAAAAAAATGTGATTTCAACGAAATAGATGAATTTTCGACTAAGAAAAATAAATTTTCACCAAAACTGAAATTTTTCAGTGAAAAAAAGTTAATTTTTCAACAACAAAAAAAAAAAATTTTCAATAATATAGTTGAATTTCCTAAGAAAATGGTTTAATTTTCAACACAAAAAGATGAATTTTCAACACAACAGTTGAATTTTCAATCAAAAAATTACTTCAACAAAATTGTCAAATCTCCTGCCAAGCAGGTTACTTGTGAACCTAATAGTTGAATGTTTAAATAAAAAAGATAGATTTTAAAAAATGAAATAGATAAATCTGTAGCAAAAGCAAATAATTTTTCCACCAAAGATATGATTTTTAACGGAAATTATGAATCTTGAACTAGGTTAGTTGAATTTTCAATCGAAACAAATTTTTAACCAAAAAGCAACGATTTTAGTTAACCTTTTTTTGTTTTAATTGTATAATTTTATATAAACAAAATGAATTTTAAAAAATTAAAATAGGTAATTTTGTAGTAAAAAAAATTAATTTTCCAATCAAAAAGATGATTTCCTACTAAAATTATGAATCTTCAACTAAGTTCATTGATTTTTCAACAAAATAGTTTAATCCGGAACCAAAAAGACCCTTTTTCAGCAGAACTGTTGACTTTTCAACCTTACAAATTTTATTTCGAAATCTTTAAAAATCTACGTATTGTTTTAACTATTTCGAAATTTTTTCAAATTTAAAATTAATTTTGAAAATTATTTAACACTTTTTCAAAATTATTCCGAAATATTATTATTTGGAAATTTTCCAATTTGGGAATTTCACAGTGTCGGGAATTTTATTTTTTGGGATTTTTTAGTCGTCTCTTATAATTCGGGAATCTTTTAATTCGGGAATTTCATTATTAGGAAATTTTATTATTTGAAAATTTTATTACTTAGAAATTTTCCAATCCGGAAATTGTACATTTTTGGGAATTTTATTTTTCAGGATTTTCAAGTCATTCCTTATAACCCGGTAAGATTATTATTCAGGAATTTTTAAATTCAGAAATTTTATTATTCGGAAATTTGATTATTCGGAAATTTTATCATTCGGAAATTTCATTATTCGAAAATTTTATTATTTAAATATTTTATTATTCGGAAATTTTATGATTTGGAAATTTTCCAATTTTGGAATTTTATTTTTCTGAATTTTTTAGACGTCCCTTATAATTTGAGAATCTTCCAATTCAGGAATTTTATTATTCGGAAATTTTATCATTCGAATATTCTCTTATTTAAATATTTTCTTATTTGGCAATTTTATTCTTCGGAAATTTCCCAATTTGGGAATTTCACGGTGTCGGGAATTGGATTTTCCGGAATTTTTCAGTCGTCCCTCATAATTTAGGAATCTTCCAATTCAGAAATTTTATCATTCGGAAATTTTACTATTTAGAAATTTTTCAGTCTGGAAATTTCACAGTTTGGGGAATTTTATTTTTTTTATTTTTAAGTCATCCCTTACAATTCGGTAATATGATTATTCGGAAATTTTATTGTTCGAAAATTGTATTATTCGGAAATTTTATTATTCGAAAATTTTATTATTCGGAAATTTTATTATTCGAAAATTTTATTATTCGGAAATTTTATTGTTCGGAAATTTCATTATTCGGAAATTTTATTATTCGGAAATTTTTCAATTTGGGAATTTCACAGTGTCAAAAATTTGATTTTTCGAAATTTTTCAGTCGTCCCTTATAATTTGGGAATTTTCCAATTCGGGAATTTTACTATTAAGAAATTTTATTATTCAGAAATTTTTTTATTTGGGAGTTCTATTATTCGGAAATTTTATTATTCAAAAATTTTATTATTTAGAAATTTTTTAATCCGGAAATTTTACAGTTTGGGAAATTTTATTTTTTAGTATTTTCAAGTCATTCCTTATAATTCGGTAATATTATTAATTGGGAATTTTTTAATTCGGGAATTTTTCAATTCAGGAATTTCATTATTCCCGAATTTTATTATTCGGAAATTTTATTATATGAATATTTTCTTATTTGAATATTTTTTTATTTGAATATTTTTTTATTCGAAAATTTTATTGTTCGTAAATTTTCCAATTTGGGAATTTCACAGTGTCGGGAATTTTATTTTTCGGAATTTTTCAGTTGTCCCCTTATCATTCAGGAATCTTCCAATTCGGAATTTTTATCATTCGGAAATTTTATTATTTAGAAATTTTTCAATCCGGAAATTTCACAGTTTAGGGAATTTTGTTTTTCAGGATTTTTAAGTCATCCCTCATTATTCTTAAATTTTATTATTTGAATATTTTCTTATTTGAATATTTTCTTATTCGGGAATTTTATTATTCGCAAATTTTCTAATTTTGGAATTTCACAGTGTAAGAATTTTATTCTTCGTAATTTTTCAATCGTCCCTTATAATTCGGGAATCTTCCAAATCGGGAATTTTATTATTAGGAAATTTTATTATTTGGAAATTTGATTATTTGGGAGTTTTATTATTCGGAAATTTTATTATTCGAAAAATTTATTTTTTATAAATTTTTTAATCCGGAAATTTTACAGCTTAGGGAATTTTATTTTTCAGTATTTTTCAGTCATCCCTTATAATTCGGTAATATTATAATTCGGGAATTTTTCAATTCAGGAATTTTATTATACGGGAATTTTATTATTTGGAAATTTTATTATTTAAATATTTCCTTATTTGAATATTTTCTTATCAGAAATTGTATTGTTCAGAAATTTTCCAATTTAGGAATTTCACAGTATCGGGAATTTTATTTTTCGAAATTTTCCAGTCGTCCCTTATAATTCAGGAATCTTCCAATTCGAAAATTTTATAATTTGGAAATTTTATAATTCGGAAATTTAATTATTTGAAAATTTTTCGATCCAGAAATTTCACAGTTTGAGGAATTTTATTTTTTTAGGATTTTTAAGCCATCTCTTGTAATTCGTAAATTTCATTATTTGGATATTTTTTTATTTGAATATTTTCTTATTTTGGAATTTCATTGTTCGAAAATTTTCGAATTTGGGAATTACACAGTGTCGGGAGTTTTATTTTAAGGAATTTTTCAGTCGTCCCTTATAATTCAGGAATCTTCCAATTCGGAAATTTTATCATTCGCAAATTTTATTATTCAAAAATTTTTCGATCCAGGAATTTCACGGTTTGGGGAGTTTTATTTTTCAGGATTTTAAAATCATCCCTTATAATTCAGTAATATTATCATTTGGGAATTTTATTATTCGGGAATGTTATTATTTGCAGATTTTATCATTTGGATATTTTCTTATTTGAATACTTTCTTATTTAAAAAGTTTATTGTTCGGAAATTTTTCAATTTGGGAATTTCACAGTGTCGGGAATTTTATTTTGCGGAATTTTTTAGTCATCCCTTATAATTTAGGAACCTCCCGATTCGGAAATTTTATAATTTGAAAATTTTATTATTGAGAAATTTTCCATTCCAGAAATGTCACAGTTTGGGGAGTCTTATTTTTCAGGATTTTTAGTCATCCCTTATAATTCGGTAATATTATTATTCGGTAATATTATCATTCGGGAATTTCATTATTCGGAAATTTTATTATTGGAATATTTTCTTATTTGGAAATTTTATTATTCGGTAATTTTATTAATTTAGAAATTTTTCAATCCCGAAATTTCACAGTTTAAGGAATTTTATTTTTCAGGATTTTTAAGCCATCCCTTATGATTCGGTTATATTATTATTCGGGAGTTTTATGATTCGGAAACTATATTATTTGAATATTTTCTTATTTGATTATTTTTTTATTCGGAAATTTGATTATTAGGAAATTTTCCAATTTGGGAATTTCACAGTGTCAGGAACTTTATTTTTCGGAATTTTTCAGTCGTCCTTCATAATTCGGGAGTCTTTCAATTCGGACAATTTATTATTAGGAAATTTTATTATTCGGAAATTTTATTATTTGAATATTTTGTTATTTGGAAATTTTATTATTCTCAAATTTTATTATTTATAAATTTTTTAATCCGGAAATTTTACAGTTTGGTGAATTTTATTTTTCAGGATTTTTAAGTCCTAACTTATAATTCTGTAATATTATTATTCGGGAATTTTTTAATTCAGGAATTTTATAATTCGGAAATTTTATTATTCAAGAATTTTATTATTTTAAAATTTTATTATTTGAATATTTTCTTATTCGGAAATTTTATTATTTGGAAACTTTATTATTTGGAAATTTTATCATTCAGAAATCTTCCAATTTAGGAATTTTACTGTTTGGGGAATTTTATTTTTCGGGAGTTATCAGTCGTCCCCATTTTTTTCAATCTGTTGAAATATTTTAAAGTTAAAAATTATTCTTCTATATTTTTAAAACTGTTGCGAATATTTTAAGCTTTTTCAATTTTTTCTTAAATTCTGCTTTAAAATCGTTTGCAATATTTTTTAATTTTCTCTTGAAATTTATTTTCTAAAATAAAAAATTATTTGAAAATTTCCCAGAAATATTAAGACAAAACTTGTATTTTGATGAAACCTTTTAAAATTCTTACGAAGCTCCTTTTTTCGGAATCTTCATAAATTTACATTCTTTTTTAAACTTTTGGTAATTCTTAAAGATTTGAATTATTTTTAAATCTTTTAAAAACTTTAAAAACTTTGAAATATCTTTTAAAATAATTCAAAGTTTTGTTAAAATTGTTTAAAATTTTACACAATTAACAAAATGGTCTGGAAATCTTCCAGATTTTTTTTTGGCATATTCTGAAAACTTTAAAACTTGAAATTAATTTTTTTAAATAATACCTGAATCATTCACAATTACCCCAGAAATCTTTTTGACGGTATCCGTAATTTGTTGGTTATTGGTATCAAAATACAAAATGTTATGAACATAATTATTTCACAATATTAAAAAAAAACATTTACAATAAAAAATGCATAATTTTTTAATAACGTTTAGAAACATTCAGAAATAAATAAAATAAATAAAAATGTAATTTTTAAATCATGTTGTCAAACAGTTAAGAACTTAATTGTTGCCTTTATTTTTAAAGAATCAATTATGATTAGAATTTTCTCTTTTAGAAATAAAATGTTAAAATTAAAATTCCTCATTTCGAAATCGTCATCCAAAAATATAGTACATATTGATGCCTACATTTCGTACCGCTCCACGTCGCGTTCAGGCCGTGTACAGCGCTACGTTGCTTTTGGGCGGAGTACAGCTTTCTGTCGCGTTTGATCGCTCTACATCTCCAGGTCCTACAATTCTATACAGGACTTGGAGCTGTACAGCGACCACACGTGACGGTAAGCTGTACACCGCCTAAGCACGACGTGACGCTGTAAACCGCCTAAACGTGACATGGAGCAGTATGGAATGAAGGCATCGATATAAAAACCATATTCTAACAAAAAAAGGTATCTATTCAGCCATACATGATGTGTAGATTATTGCATTGTTTAATTTATTATTTATTTTATTTGTTTAAAATTACTCTTCTGACAACAGGAATATGAACAATATTTTTTGTAAATTTCACTTTTACTTCACAGCATCATAATTTTTACTGAATTGAAAATGATATTAGTATGGTAATTTTTTATCTAAAGTTTACAGTATATAAAGTCCAGACGTGTAATGCTCGATTTCCTGTCAGTGGTTTGTTTTAATAGACATATCACCAACACCTCCGATTGCGGTTCAAGCCAGTGGTTTTGCATCCACAGTTTTTCCTCCTTTTTTCATTCGGTTCGATACACAATCTTATATACCTTCTGAAGAACTTATTTTTTTTAAGATTTAAAAAATTTCAAATGATTAGAAAGATTTAAGGGTATTTTAAAAGATTAAAAAAATTTTCCAAAATTTCAAGGGATTTTAAATAATTTCAAAAAATGTATAAAGAATTTCAGGGAGTTAATGAAGTGGAATGAAATTTTACGGGACTTCTAAAATTTCAAAATATTTCCAGGGATATAATATTTGACGGATTTTAAACATTTCAAATTTTATAAACAAATTATATAAACAAATGCCATTTAAAGGCACAAGGAAATCATCTTTTTTCTTAATTTTGATAAAATTATGTTGTCAGTGATGTTTAATGGTGAAAATTTGTAATCCGAAATTTTTTATTGATTTTATAAATAAATTATATACGCAAATGACCAGTGTGGACATTAAAAGGCATAAAAAATGGCTAAAAAGTTATTTGAGAAAAACTGCTACTTAAAGTGATTTTTACAGAATTTGCCAGACTTGCAATTTTTTTCAAGATCCCCGACTTTTCCCTGATTTCCTGGTTTCCCCTGACATGCGACCACCCTGATTTATGTCCATAATAGGACGTTTCCCTGTTTTGACTATTTCTCAGATTTTCAGGTGCCCCAGATCCTCAGTGGGGTCCTCTGGAATCTTTTGACCCAATCTCTCGACTTTTTTTCTTGCGGACCCAACACCCGTTGCAGGGTAATATAACGGTAACCATTGTCTGGCAATAAATCAGAACCTAAGCTTTTTCGGGATTCCAAAATAAGCTAGACGTCTTTCTCAGGGAGATGAAATAACTGCCCATCTTTTTTGTTTCTGACTTCAAAAGCTATATTTTATTTACTTGGAACTAAAATAATTAAGGCACTGGATAAAATCGAGCGCGAAGCACGATATAAGTGATAAAAAAGTGTCCGTTAAAGCCCGAAGAGCTTTAACAAAAGAGAATTCACAATCATAAATTTAAAAAAGAATGTATCAAAATAGTGTCAAAATAGTGTCATAAAATTTGTTAAGCATTAAACTTATATTTCAATAGAAATAAAGAATAGAAGGATCTTTTATGTGAAAATGAACAATGTTTTTATTAAACACATTTTTTAAATTATTATAATTTTTTGTTTGATTCTAGTTTTTAAAAAGATTACATAGCACATTTTATATTAAATTCAATGCATGATTTTAATAAACTTTTATTTCTTCTAGAAGTAGATGGGAGAAATAAAAATGTCAGAATTCTTATAATTCTTCTAATCTTTTTGGTTGGAAATTCATCTTATGTTAGAAACTTTTTTTTTGAAGATTTATCATTTTTATTCATATTTTTTCTTTTATTAAAAATTTAACTATTTAATTTTTTTTTTGGAAAATTTATGTTTTTTAGTTGGAAATTTAACTATCCATATAAAAATAATTCATTAATTTTTTTAACATTCATCTTTTATAGTATTAATTGATCTTTGGTTGGAATTTTATCTTTTTTAATTTAAAATTCATGCATTTGGATAAAATTTTACCTTTTCTGGTAAAAAATTAATCATTTTTCAAAAAATTAATTTTCAGTTGTTTACAATTCATCATTTTTGTTAAAAATTTGTTTCTTTGATTTAAAATTAAACTATTTTTCCGAAAATTAATTTTTTTGACTGAAAATTAAACTATTTAATCTTTTTGGTAAATTTGTGTTTTTTATTTAACAATTTAACTATTCAGATTAAAATAATTCATGAATTTTGTTAAAGGTTCGTTCTTTATAGTAGAAAATTATCTTTGGTCAAAATTTTATCTTTTTTAGTGTTAATGTATGTATTTGCATAAAAATTTGCCTTTTTTGGTAGAAAATTAATGTTTTGTTCAAAAACTTATTTTTTCGTTGCTTAAAATCCATCATTTTTGTTAAAAACTTGTTTTTTGCTTCAAAATTTAACTACTTTTTCGAATATTCAACTCTTTTATCTCAAATTTATTTTTTTGACTGAAAACTTAACTATTCAGATAAAAATAATTGAAGTTTTTTGTTGAAAATTTGTCTTTTACAGCAAAAAATTATCTTCGGTTGAAATTTCATCTTTTTTAGATTAAAATTCATGTACTTGGATTAAATTTCGCCTTTTTTGGTAGAAAATAAATTATGGTTAAAAATTCTTTTTTTTATTAAAAATTTTATTGTTTGGTTTGAAAATGAACTATTTTGGTAAACATTCAACAAAATTTTGCTCAAGTCATATTTGTTGATGTAAAATTAAATTGTTTTGTTGAAAATTCATCTTTTTGTCTGAGAAGTTCAACAATTTGGGTAAAATTATTTTTCTTTCTTGACTAACAATTTTATTTTAATTTAAATATTTTGTTGAACATTCATCTTTTTAATGTGAAAATTAAGCAGTTTCTGTGGAAATTTAATATTTTTGTCTAAAAATGCGACTGTCTGGTTAAAAATTAATCTTTTCAGGCTAAAAGTAAACTTTTTTGTTGAAACTTCACATTTTTTTAGTTGATCATATTCATCTTTTTAATTTGAAAATTTTCCTTTTTCATTAAAGTTCATTTTTTTATTAAGGATGCTTGGATTTGAAAAATCGCGTTATTCTTGTGGTCAAAATAAATTTTTTTTACCTTAAAATTGAACTATTTTATTTAAAATTCAGTTCATTTGTTAAAAATTAAATTTGTTTGAAAACTCATATTCTTAGGTTAAAAATTCAACTGTTTTGTAAAAATTCGTATTTTTGGCTCGAAAATTAGCCAATTTATAATAGTACTTAAAAATTCGCGTCCTTTTTTTGGTTCACAGTGAAATTTTTGTACTGAAAATGTAACTATTTTTTCCAAAATTAACTTTTTTCTTGAAAATCCATAGTCTTGGGTTGAAAATTTAACTTTTTTGTAGGAAGATTCGTCCCTTTGACTCAAAAATTCAACAATTTCGTAAAAAAAGCTAGATCAAAAATTCAAATATTAAGTTGAAAAATTTTAGAAACAAAAAAATTATAAACTAAAAATTATTATATCAAATTTTAACTACCATCTTATCTATTGTTCGAACTTTTTGGTTGAGAATTCGTCTTCTTTGGTAAAATTTCAACTATTTGTTTATAAATAGTTTATGTAGTTTGTTGAAAATTTATCGTTTCTGGTAGAAAATTAATTTTTTTATTAAAAATTCATCTGTTTTGTAGAAAATTCGTTTTTTTTAAATTATTTTCTCAAGAGAAAATTTAAATGCTTCTTTGAAAATTTATATTTTCGAGTTGAAAATTTGACTTTTTTTGTAGAATAATAGTCTTTTCAGTACGACAATCTAACAATTTAGTAGAAAATTTTACTATTTATTTTTTTGGTCAAAAAAACATTTTTTGGTTATAAAGTCAACTATTTATGCTTGGTGTAAAGTTAAACTACTTTCTTCAAAGTTCATTTTTTTATTAACGACTTTTAATTGTAGTTGAAAATTCGCGTTCTTTTTTTTTTGGTCAAAATAAATTTTTTAAACTGAGGATACATATTTTCGTGTTAAGAATTGAACTTTTTGTAGAAGGTTTTGTAGAAAATTCATCTTCTTTGTTAAAAATTTAACCGTTTGGTTAGAAATTGATGTATTTTGTTGAAAATTCGTCTTTTCTGGTATAAAGTCAAATTTTTGGATTAAAAATTTAACTGTTTTGTTAGAAATTAATCAGTTTTGGTTGAAAAATTAACTATTTTGTTGAAAATTTTTCCGGAAATGAAAAATTTTTGGAGGGTGACTTGCCCTCTGGGGTGAAAAATTTTTGCAATGCTGCACTTTCAGTCGTAGAAACGTTATGTAATAAATCATAAAAAATAAACATAAGAGACTAAAAACTTTTAATACTATTATATATATATATATATATATATAGATGTCCGGCGACTAGTCGGCGGCGACTAGATGTCACGTACCGTTTGTACACAGACCTTTTAAAATTAAAGGTCAAAGCATCAGGAGCTGTGATTTAGTGATTGTCAATTTACTTTTGGCAAAGCTCCTTCGGCTTTAAAAAACACATTCTCATCACGTATCTCGTGCTTCGCACTCGATTTTGTCGAAAATGTTAACTTTTCTGCATTATCTTCAACGCTATTATATCAAATGTATATTACATTTATTTTTGTACCTCGGCCTGAGAATGCTAATTCAAATATTGCAAAATAAACTACAAAATTTATTTAGCATAAATACTTTAATACCTGTTTCTTATTTTGCATTAAATGTTATTCTTAGCTACCCTTAGCTATCCTCCCCATCATATTCAACCATTAAGCAGTGGGTTTCCGAGTTTAAAAAGGGTCGTGTGAGTACCTCTGATGAGCCTCGCTCAGGACGCCCTGTTGAGGTCACAACTCCAGGTATGATCGAAAAAATCCATCAAATAGT
>JAUELO010000270.1:2098608-2111990 GCA_032357855.1 Amphibolips quercusostensackenii | reverse complement strand
AGAGATTATAATTAACATTTGGAATTGAACGATTAAGTATGACTTAACACGACTTGGCACAACTAGACTTTTGCTGACGATGACCCAAAATCGTTCCTTTCGAGCCCACTTGAAAAGAATAACATCAATGCGCGTTCACAAACTAAACGTTTGCAAAGTAGGGCGCGCTTATTTGAAATGCTGAAAAATACAATTTTTTTATTTAATAATAATAATTAAAAATAATTATATTTTAACTTGGTCAAGTGGTACGTAGATGGTTTTTAATATATTCTGAGCATTAGGTAAAAAATAAAATAAGTATTCAGTAAATACAAAATATCATGTTATTTAATGTAATCTATTTTAATTTTTTTTTTAATTCTTGTCACTAATTTATGCATTTAAAATTTTGTATATTAATTAAAATTAATAAACGAAATTGATTACAGGTACAATTTGAAATATTTAACATTTATTTATCGAGGAATTCTAATTCAAATTTTATAAAAGTTAAATATTAAATGAAAACTCAGTCGAATTTATTTTAAAACGTACAGAAAAGTATATTGATTAAAGGAAAAACTTTTCGAATTATAAAATTTCCGAAGTAGAATATTCCTAAACTAAAACAGTTGAAAAAATAGTTTTTTAATAGACATTATTTATTTATTGAAAATACAATAATCAAATATTTTTACCTAAGGCAATTTTAAAAATGTTAATAGTTTTTTAACATTATTGTTTAAATAAAAATAACTATACATGTATAAAAATCGTATGAAGAATAAATTTCAACACACGTGCGAACAAACTTTGCAGAATTCCATTCAGCACTGATTTTTCTCTAAGTTTCTTTTCAATTTTTTTTCAAAATTATATTTTTGAAAACGTCTTTCCTAATTTTTGTACGCGCATCTTCAAACAAAATTGTTCTTTCAAAAATACATTTTTTTAAATATTGTTATTTTAAATTAAAACAATAATTTTTAAAAGCTTTAAACATAAAAAAAATTTGTCTCTTTGATAATAAATATTTGAGTCTTTTATTTTTAATAAATAAATAATTTTTAATTATAAACTTTTCAATTATTTATTTTTTTATTCATTATATTATTATTATTATTATTATTATACCATTAAGTCATTTCCCTTTCGGGATGGACGAGACTCACTCGGTGAAACCGAGAGAGTCGTATTAGTTAGAGTATACTGTGAAGGGCAATATGATAAATTTTTTATTATTATTGATTATAATATTATTATTAACTTTTAATTATAAGGAATTTCATAATTAGGAAATTTTCTAGTTCGGATATTTTATAATTCGGCAATTTTCTGTCGGATATTTTCCAATTCGTTATATTTTAATTTTGCCAATTTTATAATTCCGGAAATTTTATAATTGAGAAATTTTCCAACTCGGAAATTTCACAGTTTTGGGACAATTTTTATATTTTTCGCATCTTGAGAAGGAACTGAAAACCAATTCTAAATGCGTAGGTGCTTTATTATAAAAAATGAATTCAATATTTATGCTGGTAATTAACAAAACATATTTTAATTTTTTTTAATTATATTTATTATCTCTATTTTTATCATTTTCTATTTAATATTTACCTTTCATAAAATTCGAATTACAATTTTTCGATAAATATATATGAAATATTTCAAATTGTACCTGTAACAAAATTGTTTTGTCCATTTTAATTAATATACACAATTTTAAATGCATAAATTAGTCAGAATAATTAAAAAAATTAAAAAAGATTACTTTAAATAATATAATATTTTTCATTTACTGAATACTCATTTTATTTTGTATCTAATGCTCAAAATATATAAAGTAACTATCTACGTACCACTTGATCATCTTAAAATATAATTACTTTTAATTAATAATATTAAATAACCAAATTGTATTTTTGAACATTTAAAATAGGCGCGCCAATGACAGCAAATAAGGCGCCTCATGCAACGCATGCGCAGTAGAACAGAGGACCCGCATTAGCAGCACTGTCGATGATTCCGACGAAAAATTTCCTACATTTGAATACGCCTTTATGTTTACAACTTTGCTACGTAATCTGCAAATTATATTTATTAAAACCTTATATCTATTTTAATTGCAGTAATATTGTATTCTTTAATTCTTTTCATTGAGTTATGTTCATTAGAGTTCGATCATATTTGTGCTTTAAGGTAATAATTATGTTATTAATTAAACAAAATTTCGAAGCGGGCAAAGCACAAAATAGGTTCTTCATAAATAGCCTCAATTACAGTTGGGATCATTTAGAACCCCAATTGAGGTATCATTTAGAGCTTATTTATCGTTTTTAATTCCTTTTCAGCAAGTGGGATTCATTTTTGTTGCAGCTCCTTTGGAACCAAAAATTGCTTCCAATGGATCCCCCAAATTTTTCTGTGGGGGTCCTCATGAGCTGCTTTTCCGATTTCAAAAATTTTTTTTTGCTTCTTGTAATAAAATCATTAAAGTGATGCATAATTGATATATTAATGGAAATAATAATACTTCTTTTCACTTTTACCCCGTTTTATTCATAAAGCATATCAGACAAGTTCTTTTTTATGCGGTAGGAGTCGTATTTTCTTCCTTTTTCGTGTTAAAAGTAACATAACGGATCGTCTAGAGTCTAGAACTGAGACCAGGGCGAGATCACGGAGATAATTGTTAAATTATTATTTTTGCGGGGGCACAGGAGGTACCAGGACATAAATAACGTCCTGTCGGAAGAAGGTAAGCGGTAAGGCGAGGGTGACAACGAAGACCGGTCTCACTCTCTTTTTATTTTTATTTTTCTCTCGCACTCTCTTTCTCCTTTCTCTCTCCCTCCCTCTTTCTTTTTCCAGGGCCAGGGGCCAACTTGACACGTTTTTTTGACCTACCGACATGATATTCGGTTTGTTTGGTATATCACCAACAAGATCGACACAAGATCGTGAGATCGATTATTCTAAAGTGTTCTTTCTCAAAATGGAAAGGTGCAGAGGTTTCTTTTGGGGAGAAAGGCACCTCTCTCTAATATTTATACGCTTGTTGGGATGATTAGGCGAGAGCAATAAAAACAGGTACGGAAGTCCCATTCCGGGTGATTTAACTGCATTGTTTCCAGAAAACAGTAGAAAATCTGTTTAACTACCTTTCTTCTGATTTTTGATTCTATCTCTTGCTGAGAATTCTCTCTTTTATTGGTCATTATTTTTCTTTATTACTTATACCGAACAAGATAATTGGACAATTTTAAATCAGCAGTTTTTTGAGTCAAGGGATCTAAGACTGGACAATTTTTAAACTAAGGTTCTTTCAGAATTGACAAATTTTTATTAAGGGCCATCCATAAACTGCGTTACCAATTTTTAGCCATTTTCTAAACGCGGATTTTACGTTTATTCTGCGTTTTTTTTCTTTTAAAGGTAACTTTAACATCCGAGGTAAATTTTTAATAAAATAATTCAACTTTCTACAAAATGATAAAATTTGTAACCAAATAGTAGAATTTTTAAACCCAAAAATTTAAATTCTACCAAAAACAGTTGTATTTTTCAAAAAAAAAGGACGAATTTTAAGCAAAACAGTCGAATTTCAGACCAGGAAAGATGAATTTAACCAAATAGTTGAATTTTCAACAAAATAATTAAAATTTCAACAAAATAGTTAGATTTTTAACCCAAAAAGAAACATTTTCTACTGGTAGACGAATTTTCAATAAAATACATGAATTCTCAACTGAATAGTTGAATTCTGAACTAAAAAAGATAAGTTTTTAATTTTTATTCTAAAAAGTGAAATGTCTTAGAAAAGAGTTTTTTAAACCCGAAAAGATGAACTTTCAACAAGTGAGTTAATTTTCAATCAAGAAAGATGAATTTTTAACCAGAAAATTGAATTTTCAACTGAAAAAAAAACTTTTTAACCAAAAACACCATTTTTTAACAAAAAATTCAGTCTTTAAATTTTTAGTATAAAAAACTAATTTTCAACAAAAAAGACGAATTTTTAAGAAGTTTTATTCAACCAAAAACGATGATTTTTCAAAAGAATACATCAATTTGCTACAAAATAGTTCAATTTTTAACTTAAAAACGATAAATTTTTAACCAAAAATTGAATAGTTAAATTTTCACGTAAAAAATTAATTTTCAACAAAAAAACAATGTTTAAACAAAATACATAAATTTTCAACTAAACTGTAAAATTGGGAAGCCAAAAGACGTATTGTTTACAAAACAGTTGAATTTTCACCCCGTAAATATGTTTAACCAAGTAGTTGAATCTTTTACCAAATTGTCGATTTTTTAACCAAAAAGGATAACTTTCAAACCAAATGATTAATTTTCTACTAAACAGTTAAATTTGTAACTGAAAAAGATCATTTTTCAACAAAAAATTAAATAGTTAAATTTTCAGTTCAAAAAATTAATTTTTAATCAAAAAAAGAAACTTTTAATAGAATAGTTAAATTTTCAACTGAGGAGATGAATTTTCAACTTATATTATGAATCAAAAAAAAAATTCAACAAGAGTTCAACGTTCAACCAACTGGTGGCATTTTTACCCAAAAGTGTTATTTTTTAACCCAGAAGATTAATTTTTTACTGAAAAGACAAATTTTTAACAAAATAATTAAATTTTTAACTAAATAATATATTTTTAACCAAACGAGATGAATTCCGAGCCGAAAATATAATACTAGACTTTTAAACAAAAAGAATAAACTTTTACAGAATTCTTTTGAATAAAGAGAAAAAATAAGAGCTCCTGTGAAACGAGGAAAAGAGAGCAATTTTAAGCTAGAAACATGAAAAATTAAAAGATTAATTTTTTTTTAAACACTTCTTAATTGGAAGTTAAATTATTTTTATTTTAAGTAGTTTAAAAATTCTTAAAAAGTTTTAACATTTTAGGTCAAAATCTTAAAGAATCTACATGCTCTTTTAAATTTTTTCAAATCTTAACTTATATTTGAATTTTTTTAGAACTTTTAAATATATTTTTAAATGATTCGAGTTTTTCCTCAAACTTTTAAACAATCCTACCAAATTGAAAAAATTTGTTGTTTTTTATGCAAAATTCATTGTTTTTTATTAAAAATTAATTTTCTAGGATGAAAATTTAACTACTTTATTTTTGGTTCAAAACTGTTCTTTTTTAGTTCCAAATTCATCTTCATCAGTAGAAAATTAATCGTCTTTGTTAAATATAATTTTTATCGGTTGAAAATTGAACTATTATTGTAGAACATTTTTTTTTTGGTCAAAAATTAAACTATGTTGTTAAAAAAATTTGTTTGTTTGAAAATCAATGTTCTTAACTAAAAATTGAACTATTCTACTTTTTGTTGAAAATTTGTCTTTCTTCTTTAAGTATTCATTTACTTTGTTGAAATTGCGTTTTTTTTGTAGAAAATTATGTTTCTCGATTAAAAATAATTTTTTTTAACTAAAAATGCAATTGTTCAGATTATATTTTATCATTACTAAAAATTTAATCAATTGGTTAAAAAATAATCTAATTTGTAGAAAATCCAACATTTTTGAAAAAAAGTAATTTTCAGCTTGAAAATTCAACTATTTTGTTGAAAATTCGTCTTTTGGTGTTAAAATTTGACTATTTAGTTAAAAATTGGTTGTTTATTTGTTCAAAATTCCTTTTTTTTAAATTTAAAATCAATTTCCTCATATGAAAACTTAGCTTTTCAATGTTTAGCTAAAAATTGCTGGTTTTTAGTTGAAAATTCGTCTTCTTCGGTAGAAAATTAATCGCCTTCGTTGAATACTTATTTTTTTGGTTAAATATTCAACTATTTTGTTAGAAAAATAATTTTTTTTGGTTGGAAATTCAACTATATTGTTGAAAACTGCATTTTTCTTTTGTACGAAAATTATTATTTTTTTGATTGAAAATTCAACTATTCTATTTTCATTTGAAAATTTGTCTTTCGTCTTTAAATTTTATGTATTTTGTTAAAATTTCGTTTTTTGGTTGAAAATTTATTTTTTGTAGAAAATTAACCTTTTAGGTCGAAAATTAATTTTTTTATTGAAAATTTAATTAGATGGTGAAAAATTAATCTACTTTGTGGAAAATTGAACAATTTTGTGAAAAAGTAATTTCAATTTTAAAAATTTAGTTGTTTTGTTGAAAGTTCGTCTTTTTTCAGTAAAAAATTAATCTTTTAGGTCCAACGTTAGAAAAAAATTAAAAATTAAAAAAAATTAAAATTAAAAATTACATTAGAGAATATATTGGTTTTAACAATTTAACTATTAAAATAAAAATCGGTTCTCTAATTGTTCAAAATTCGTTTTTTTAATATAAAATCAATTATCTAAAATGAGAACTTAACTTTTCGATTTTTGGTTGAAAATTAATCTTTTTCAGTTAAGAATTCGTCTTTTTCGGTAGAAAATTAATCGCCTTCGTTGAATGCTAATTTTTTTGGTTAAAAATTCAACTATTTTGGTAGAAAAATAATTTTGTTGTTGTTGAAAATTTAACTATATTGTTGAAAATTGTTTTTTTTTTCTTTTGTACGATAATCATTATTTTTTAAATTGAAAATTGAACTATTCTATTTTCATTTGAAAATTTGTCTTTCGTTTTAAAAATTTTATTTATTTTGTTAAAATTTCGTTTTTTGGTTGAAAATTCTTTTTTTTTAATTGAAAATGTAGTTATTCCATTTTTGATTAAAAATTCATCTTTTACAATTGTAATTTCATCTATTTTGTTAAAAATTCGTTGTTTTTTGTAGAAAATTAACCTTTTAGGTCAAAAATTAATTTTTTTATTGAAAATTCAATTAGATAGTGAAAAATTAATCTACTTTGTAGAAAATTCAACAATTTTGTGAAAAATTAATTTTAATTTTGAAAATTCAGTTGTTTTGTTTGAAGTTCTTTTTTTCGGTAGAAAATTAATCTTTTAGGTCCAACGTTAGAAAAAAATTAGAAATTAAAAAAATTAAAATTAAAAATTACATAAGGGAATATATTGGTGTTAAAAATTCAACTATTTAGATGAAAATCTGTTCTTTTATTAATCAAAATTCGTTTTTGAAAGTATAATTTTTCCGGTTAAAAATTTAAATATATTGTTAAAAATTGTTTTTTTCTTTTGCACGAAAATTATTATTTGTTTAACTTGAAATTGCACTATTTCATTTTCAGTTAAAAATTTGTCATTCTTTTTTGAAAGTTTATATATTTTGTTTAAATTTCGTTTTTTGGTTGGAAATTAATTTTTTGAAGTGAACATGTAGTTATTCCATTTTTGATTGTAAATTTATCTTTTACATTAAAAAATTTAACTGCTTTGTTGAAAATCCGTCTATTTTCATTGGTAAATTAATCTTCTTGGTGGAAAATTAATCTTGTCGGTTGAAAGTTCATGTTTTTGATTGAAAATTTAATTTATTCGTAACAATTTAATTTTATTTGTAGACGATTCAAAAATTTTGTTAAAAGGTTTTTTGCTTAAAAATTCAACTGTTTTGTTGAATTCGGGAATAATTTTTCTACTGGCTAGAATAATTTAGAAACTTGTTATTATGTTACAAACAAATTAATAAGAAAAGGTTATTTTTGTGATCGGCAATGCTTAGCTCATTGAAATTTATAGATTTTGTATGAAATGTGAGTGAAATGAATGTTGCATTACTATTAATCAAGAAGAGATGCTTTTGCTAATTGTTTAAGTAATTTTTATAAACAAATTCACAGTTTGGCGATTTTTTGATGAATAGGCTCAATTTTTGTTCACGGAGTCAACTAGGTATGTCTTTCCGATGACTCTTTGATATGTTACTTTGTAAATTAACAACAATTATTCATTATTTAAACAATTTTTATTAACAAATTCACAGTTTAGCGATTTTTAATTGAATGGGCTCAATTTTTGTATACGGATTCAACTAAAAATGTCTTTCCGATGACTCTTTGCTATGATACTTTGCAAATTGACAACACCTATCCATTTCTTAAACAATTGTCATAAACAAATTCAAATTGCAACTATTTTTTCCAATTTCTTTGTCTACACTGCACTGTAAATAAAAGCCGACAAGTTTTACTTAATAATTGTTATCAATTTGCAAAGTATCATAGCAAAGAGTCATCGTAAAGACATCCTTAGTTGATTCCGTTAAAAAAATTGAGCTTATTCATTGGATAATTGCCAAACTGTAAATTTGTTAATGAAAATGGTTTAAATAATGAATAATCTTTGTCGATTTGCAAAGTATCATAGTAAAGAGTCATCGGAATGACACACCTAGTTGATTCCGTAATCAAAAATTGAGCCTATTCATTGAAAAAACGCCAAACTGTGAATTTGCTTATAAAAATTGTTTAAACAATTACCAAAAAGCATCTATTTTTAAATAATGCTAATGGAGCATTCTGTTAACTGCTCGGCGCTGCCCCTCCTTACCGTAATAGATATATATTATAGGTATTAGATTTGCATAGAATGTGCTTCTCTTTTTGAAAGATTGAAAAATTTTCCTGATAAAGTATCAAGAAGAAGCCAGTTGTAAGTGGTAAGTACGTGCAGGTAGCAATAGTCGTAATGGTAATATATAGGGGAGCCAACTTCGCGAGGTACAGAAGCAATGTGGTTTGTGGCTGGACGCTCCAATGGGCGACATAACGAGGAGTACAGCAATTTTCTACCACATACCGAAGTGTATAATGTATATTATATACGCACCTCCTAGCCACTGAATCTTAAATCATTCAAACCTATAGGGTGTCTTTGAAAATTATATGCAAACTTATGGACTTTCTAATTTTAAAACTGTCAAATTTTACCATAAATGAGATTCCAGTAACTAATTGAACAGATGCGAAGTTTGTCCGTAAAGTATCCGACCTTGTGCTCTAACTTTGTACCCAAATGTGCTATTGGCAAAAACAGGTATTTACCATTCAGGGTGAACCTCTGTGAGGCCCCCTACTAAGTATTATGGGCCTGCGAATCTTTCGTCGACTAGTGTACGCAGTTGCTTAAACGTACGCAACTGCCTACGTTTACGCGACGTACGCTTCGTATTTCAGGGTGACGGGACAAAAAGAACGCAGTAAATTCTGCTAAAAACGTGGCCATTTATTTTCAGAAATCATCGTTTTGATCCGGAAAGTGTATAATAATAAGTCTATGAGTGATACTCAAAATAAAGTGTGGCTTAGACGATTTAAAAGTGATTATTACTGAAAAGTGTTATCCAAAAAGTCAGACGGTAAACAAAGAATATTACCAAAGAAATTCTAAAGCGGCAGAAAACCGCCTTTCAAAGTCCAGCCGGTTTGTTTGACAGTCAAAACGCAAAAGAAAGTATTAAAGATGGTGGGTAATTTTACGATGGAATAAGTTGGAGAATAAGAATTAATTATTCGAGATGAAACTGCTCCTGAGTGGGAGGAAAAATACTTTTGAGCGAGTGCCCCTGGCGGGCATACAGATAAAATACAAGAGGTGGGTATACCTAGTGGAGTACCAAAGTAACGGCCTGTTAAAGATAAGGAAATGAGGTGTCGCAGGGTGCGATCTCGCCAAGACCGGAAGGGAAGGGAAGAGACCTTTTCTTTGCAAAAAGAGAGAAGAGAGTCGAGCACCCCTTGGGGATTTTATTTCCACTAGGCTGCGCTTCCATCCGAGCGTACAGCCGAGGCTTTTCGAATACCTTTACACTCGGACGCCCGACTGACCCCTCGTCTTTTATTTTCCTATTTTGCTTCTTTCTTACATCTCACCAATACGATGCGATAGAGTCGATCCCTCGTTTTCGTCTTTCCCATTTTCCCCTTTTTCGACTAAATAACCTGGATACCACGTCCAAACGCAAGTCAACTGTGTTAGGGGTGACCGGGGCAAAACGGGACGCCCGATTTTCTCGTAAGTTATACGGTTTCGGAACTGCTCTTTTTAGGGATAGGTAGATGAACTGATACGACAGTTCTAAAAAAACCAATAATAAAAATTTTTAATAGGGACACTGTTGCTGATAAGTTGAAACTATTTAATACCAGTATCCTGTTTTCAAGAAAATTCCCCTTTTTCTTGTTTTTTCGCTTAAATTTAAACTGAATTAATAGAACCCAATAACAAAATTCAACTATTCTTTTTTAACAGTTTTTTTGTTGGTTAAAAATTCCACTATTTGGTTAAAAATTGTATTATTTTGTTAAAAATGCAAGTATTTTTTTTAAAGTCGTATTTTTTGGTTAAAAATTCAATAACTCAATTGAAAGTTAAACTGACTTGTCAAAACAAGTAAAAATTGCATTTTCCCTAATTTTCTGAACATCGATCGTGATCAGACTTTGTATTTGTATTAATTGTGAAAGCAGAAATAGAATTTAAATGAGTACACCAGTTTAGGTCTGGCTTGTTGAAATTCGAGTCGTGAATTAATTTACAGAGAAGTCAAATTGCAATTACCGTTAAATGTCATAGTAATTGTCAGTTGATCAACTTGATCCCAAATTGGATCGAAATTATATGCAAAGCTTTTATGCAGATTTTGGATTTTTTAATTTAAGAAATAAATTGTGCAGGGAGGAGGAATGAGAAGAAATGAGGAAGAGAAAGTAGAGGACATGAGGGAAAATGAGAGAAAGGGAAATATGTGAAATGAGGAATGGAAAAGTGAAGTCAGATAAAATGAACGATAAGGATATTGAAGGAAATAAGGGAAAGGAAAAGTAGAGAAAATGAGAAGAAATGAGAAATGGCTTTTAAGGGAAGTAGGGGGAAATTATTGGAGTTCAAGTAGGGGAAGTGATGGGAATTAAGGGCTGGAGAAGTAGGGAAAATGAGGGATGGGAAAGTAGAAGAAGTGAAGAGCAATAAGGAGCGGAATGAAAAGTAGGGAAATAAAGATAAATGATGAGAGGAAGTATGTGACATGAGAGGAAATAATAGGAGGGGAAGTATGCGAAATGAGGGATGGAAAAGTGAAGTGAGAAAAAATGAGCAATGGGGAAATGAAGTTAAGGAAAAGTAGAGGCATTGAGAAGAAACTAGAGGTAGGTTAGTAGAGGAAATGGGGGAAAGTAGGGGAAATGTGAAGAGGGGAAGCGGTGGAATGTGTTTTAAGGAAAGTGGAGAGAAATTATGGGAGGATAAGTGGGTGAAGTGATGGGAATTGAGGATAGAAAATGTAGGGATAAAGAGACTTCATGCGGTGAGGTTGTAGGAGAAATTAGGGTGAGGAAGAATTAGGAGAAGTGAGGAAAAATGTTTAGGGAAATAAGGTGTGGGAAAAAGAGGAAAAATCAGAAGAGGGGGTGCATGTGGAATAAGGATTGGAATGTGAAAAGAGGTGAAAAAGTAGGGGATTTGAGGACGAAAGGAGGGGTGGGCAAGTGCGAAGAAAATAGGGTGAAGGAAGTAGTGAAATTGAGGAAAATGAGGGCAGGGAAAGTAAGGGGAAGTAGGAGAAATGAGAAGAAGGGAAAAGTAGAAGAAATGAGGTTTGGGTAAGTGGAGGAAACGAGGGGAAATGATTGGAAGTGAGGGATGTGAAGGGAGGGCTAGTAGGGTAGTGCGGGTGAGTAGGGAAGGGAAAGTGTTAGCGGTGGAAGTAAGGAGAGAAGAAGTAGATGAGAAAGGAGTTGTGGAAGGGATTGGTAGCAAAGAATAAATTGAGGGGAAAAGAAACACATTTTTGAGATTTCAAAGAATGATTATGAAATCCAAGAAGATTTATATCCTAATATAGGGATATTAGTAAAAAAAAATTTTTTCATTAAAAATTAATTTTTTAACTGAAAGTTTGAACTTTCAGCGAATTTTCTTTAGAATTCAAGTAGACGTCCTAAAAATTTGATAAATAAAATTATAGGATATACTTAATTTAAAATTAATAAAATTATTTTTTTACTAAATACTAAGGTATACATTTATTTTGTGTTTCAGGTACGTATGATTCATAGAGTGGATTATTTTCTATTTTAAAATAGGATTTGATGATCGTGTTGGTATGTAAACGATTTCATTGTGCTTATTGTTGATATGTTCATAAGCATAGTTATAAATATTAAGACGTAAGTAAATATGGTTGAAAAGGGGATTTGGGATTGTAAAAAGAGTCTGAGAGTATGGAAAAGGGGATTTTAGATTGCAAAAGGATTCTGTGCTTTTTTATAACTTTTTGTTCATTTTATTTATTGTTTATTATTGATTATTTTTTACTGTTTACTTTTCATTAATGATAAATTATAGAAGGTTTTTATATAATTCAACAGATTTATTTCATCAAAACGAATAAAGGGTCTAGG
Source organism: Amphibolips quercusostensackenii (assembly GCA_032357855.1). Lineage (NCBI taxonomy): Eukaryota > Metazoa > Arthropoda > Insecta > Hymenoptera > Cynipidae > Amphibolips > Amphibolips quercusostensackenii. The sequence continues at coordinate 2,099,705 of JAUELO010000270.1, read as the reverse complement.
GGGGTAAGCATGTAAAAATTGCTCTCGTACGTATCATGCTTATATTGGCACCATATATTGACATCTATGTGAATCATAAACACTGCAAATTTCAACAATAAACCTAATTATTTTCGGTCCTATTTAGTGTAAAAAAATATATACAGGGCACTTTTCTTGTAAATAGAGGAACTAATTTCGATGAAGAAAATGTATGTTATAGAGGTCAGTAGGACTAATCAAAATAAGGATTCTCATTTCCAGTCAGAAAAAAATTAATTTTCAAGTAACAGAGATGACTTTCCTATCATAAATGAGGGATTTTTAATTCAAAATGACAAATTTTTAACAAAACAGTTGAATTTTCGACCAAAAAGATGAATTTGTAATAAAATAGTTAAATTTTCAACCATATAGTTACACTTTCAACAAAATAGTTGAACTTTCGACTAAATAGGTGAATTTAAAAAAAATACAAAGATCAATTTTTAACCAAGAGAAATTATTTTCTACCAAGAAAATTAATTTTTTACCCAGAAGATTAACTTTCTACGAAAAGACGAATTTTCAACAAAGTACTTGAATTTTCAACCAAATTGTTAAATTCCGAACTAAAAAAGATAAGATCTCAATCAAAAATGCAACAGTTTAATTTGCAGTTAAAAAATAGGTTTCAACAAAAAAAAGCAACCGAATTATCCACCAGTTGAATCCAGTGGTAAAGAGAAAATTAATTTTCTACACAAATAGGGGTGTTTTAAATAAAATTGTTAATTTTTCAAACTAAAAAGGAAAATGTTTGAGAAAACAATTAACTTTTAAAACGAAAAAGAAGAATTTAGGACAAGAACGTTAATTTGTAATCAAGAAAGATTAAATTTCAACGAAATAGTTGAATTTTTAGATAGAAAAAAAAATTTATAAAATATTTATTTTTCAACAAAACGGTGAATCGTCAACCAAAACTAATTACTTTTTGACCAATTAGTTGCATTTTCAACCAACAAAGTTTAATTTTCGACCAAAAAGTGATTTTCTAACAAAGAATATTTACATTTTTAGTGAAGAAAATATGTTCTCATTTTCAGTATCACATTACATTTTAGGGGGGGGGGGGA
>JAUELO010000270.1:2080804-2093344 GCA_032357855.1 Amphibolips quercusostensackenii | reverse complement strand
TTTTGATTCTGATGTCAAACTGTTCCGCTTACTTAGTTTAAAACTTTTTGCAGGAACGAGAAAAATGATTGGAAAAAAAAAATTATCAGACCAAGTAATTGACGCAATATAATATCAAAAGTTAATTATTCACACTAGTCAATGAAATATCAGTATTTTAAATTATTTTGAAATTATTTTTTGAGCTTAAAATTGAACTATTCAGTTGAAAATCAAAGTATTTTCTTGACAATATTTCTATTTGGTATTTCTTTGTTTAAAATTTTTACAATTTCATTTAATTTTTTTTTTATTTATTTATTATTTTCATTAAAAATTCAACTTTTTAGTTAAAAACTAATATTTTTCTTTAAATATTCATTTTTTTGATTGGAAATTAAACTGTTTGATTGAAATTTTTTTTTGTTAAGAATTGATTTCTTAAACTGAAAATTTAACTTTTTAATTTTTTTGGAAATTTATGTATTTTGGGGAAAATTTGTCTGTTTTAGTATAAACTAAATCCTTTTGATTGAATATTCTTTTTTGATAGAAAATTAATCTTCTTGGTAGGAAGGTCATCTTTTTGATACAAAATTCAACTATTTGATTTAAGATTCATTTCTTTGTTCAAATATTCTTTTTTTTGTTGTTGAAAATTTACTATTTAATTGAAGATTCATTTTCATCTTTAAAATTATTTTATTATAACTGATAATTTAACTTTTAAATTTTTTCGACAATTGGACCTATTTTGGTGAAAATTCGTCTTTTTTAGTGGAAAATAAATTTTTTTGGTAAAAAACTTATCTTTATTAAAAATTTAACTATTTAGCTATTTTATTGAGAATTTAATTATTTGGGTGAAGATTCTTTTTTTGTGTTTAAAAATTATTTTTTAACTGAAAATGTCAATTTTCCATTTTTTGTTCAAATTTTATTTTGGTTAAAAATTTAACTTTTTGTTTGAAAATTAGCATATTTTCTTAAAAATTTGACTTTTTTGGTAGAAAATTAATCTTCTTTCCTGAAATTTTTGGAAGAAAATTAATATTCTTTCTTAGAAATTAATCTTTTTGGTTGAAAATTTATTTATTGAGTTTAAGATTAATAATTTAAATTTCAAATTCCTTTCTTTGATTTAAATTTAAACAATTCTATTGAAAAATTTTTTTGATTGAAATTTTATTTTTTTAATTGAAAATGTAACTATTCCATTCTTGCTGAAAATTTATCTTTTAGGTTTAAAAATTAAACTACTTGGTTGAAAGTTCATGCAGTTTGTTAAAAATTTATCTTCCTTGGAAGAAAATTGACCTTCTTGGTTGATTTTATCGAACCACTCCTCCTCCTCCTCACCAAATCTTCTCACGTAATTTGTGAATGACCCCGAAATCAAAGGCCAAAGAATATTTTTCAGAGTTCAAAAATTTTTCCTTTTAAGGAAAAAGATAGGGAAAAAGAAGTAGTATAAAAATTAGGATTTAACCTACCCCACCTAGATATCGATTTGAGAAATATGTTAATTCCTATTGACCGGAATGATCAGCTGTTGGCCCACATTTAATGCCTACCCATTGAGATTCTTCCCCAGCCAGTCACCGGCGGAGATAAAGACCCCGACGACCTCCCTTGGTCCCCAGGGAACTTTGCAGAACATTCGTTCTCTTACAAATATCACAGTTGCTCGTATCTGAAATGAGGCTGAAAACCGTCGCGAAATCAGTCCTGCCGGCTTATATCCGTGACGAATGACGAATCAGAAATCCCGTCGTTTTTCTTACCTCTTTACAAATACGTTTTTTATCTATACACCCCTGCAAATGATTCTCTTCTAGGAATGTCTTCATTAATTATCTTTCAGTTTTTCTGAGACAATTTATAATGTTTTTTAGAAAACAAAGCGTTTTAGCTTTTAAAATTAACAATAATCCTCCTCTCCACTCCACTCTTCTCAGCTCCTCTCCTCTACTCTTCTCTCCTCTACACTTCTCTCCTCTCATTTCCCCGTCTTTCCTCTCCTGCCCTATCCGATCCTATCTTATTTTATAATCTTTTACTTACTTTTTTATACTTCCTCTACCCGCTCCTCTTCTCTCCACTCTTCTCCTCTTGACTTCTGTACTCTCCTCTCCTTTCTCCGTCTCTCCTCTCCTGCCCTAACCGATCCAATCCTGTCTTATTATCTTATACTTACCTACTTTTTCATACTTCCTATACCCTCTCCTACTTCCCCCTTTCTCCAATAGCTTTCATTTTCCTTTATGACCCCTCTCCCTACACCCAGTCTCCTCTCCTCTACTCCCTCTTCCGACACTTCACACTTCGCTTCCTCTTTCTTCCCTAACTCCTTTTTCATCTACTTTCTTTTCTCCTCATTTGCTTACACATTTCCTCTTACTGCCTCTACGCCTTTTATTTCAACTTACTTTCCCTAGTTCCGCTCCTATCACTTTCCGTACTTTCCTTTACATTATTTCTCACCGCTTCTCCAACTTTCCCTTTCCTCATTTCTCTTCACTTTCACTACTTCCCCTATCTTAATTTCCCCTCATTTCCCATACTTACCTCCCTTTATTTCCCCTTAGTTCCCCTACTTCGACTTTCCTTGTGAGTTGTGAGTTCCCCTTACTTCCCCTTCTTGAAAAAAGTAATACGGACAGACACCGGACAGAAACTATAGGGGTTTCTGTCCGGGACTAGGGAACCCTAAAAATATGTTTGACCTTCAAAAATGAATGTCCAAAATAAGTTTCACTTTTCTCCAGGAAAATAATCGTGAATAAGTAGGGAGGGCGAATGAAAGTTAGAAGAGAGGACTGAAAGGAGGAGATTGTGAGTAGGGGTGTGAGTAGTGGAGGCAAGAGGCGGGAAAGTGATAATCGGGAAATAGGGGGGAGGCGGTCATATGATTAAGAAAGGAGGAGAAGAGGATGTAAAAATCGGATCGAATAGAAGAAGAGAGGATAGAGGAAGAAAGGAGAAGAGAAAGAGGAGTGATATGGGGGTAGGGTGAGTGGAGGGGAAGTAAGTAAGGGAAAGGAAAGTAGAAGAGTGAGGGTAAGGCTAAGGATTGAACAATGAAAGGTGGGGACCGGAGTAAGGGAAGGGTAAGCAGAGAGAAAGTAGGGCAAACAAGAAGTGAAGAATTGAGGGGAAGTAGGTTAGGGGTAGTAGAAGAGTGAAGGGGAAGTAGAATAGAGTTCGTAAGGTAGTGAAAAGTATTAGGGGAGGGAATTAAGTTCTTAATAGGCTGCGAAACCCTTTTTTATAGGCACATGGCGCCTACTTTGACTACTTCTTTTATTTATGAAAGTAAAGTTTTAGTTTTTAGACTTCAGATAGAAATTTCTTATTATACATTTTTAAATAATTTATGTTTTGATTACTAGAAAATAAAAGTCTGAATGAAAAGTATTTTCTGCTAGATAAAAATAAAATAATTTTTTCATCATTTACTCTTAAGCAGAGGAAAGTGTTTTTCTGTGGTCGGTTGAAATACCGCTGTCACTTTAATTAGAGGAGATTACTCTCAAATTCATCGGGACGTGGTGGTATATACGTAGCACCGGGTGAGGATAACTCAATTGCAGTAACCCGATCTCGTATGGTAATATGGAAGGCGGGCGTCTCCGAAACAATGTTTAACCTGGGCGACGGGGACGCGTATTGTTATTTTAATAGGTAATATTTGATTTTAAAGTTCAGTGAATGCCAGTGTGTTCTTGAAGGGAGATTTGATTGCTCCGATAGGGTCGAACCCTGTTATTTCGCTCCCCGATTCCCTTTTCCCTATTTTCTATCGACGCTTCTCTTCTCGGCCCGTGCCAAAGGAGAATCCATTCATTCTGGATTCGACATCTAGGAGCATCTTCTTATAAATCATCCATCCCAAAAATCGCTTTAGAAAAACTCACTTCTTTCAGAAAACTTGCACATTCAATATTAGAGAAATTTAAATTTCGCGCCTAGATCAAAGTTCTGTGACTAATTCTGGCGCGAGATTCAAAAAATGTTTTCTTGTAGACCTTTCTGAATATAATTTGAAAGTATATTTTACAGAAAACTTTTTTCTCAAGAGGAAAAATGGGGTGAGTGGTAGTAAGAAAAGTTAGAGGAGGAAAAGTAGTGGAAGCGAGGGAAACTAAGGGACGGTGAAGTATGGGAAATGAGAGATTGGTAAGTGAAGTGAAAGGAAATTAGGGGAAGGAAAACTTAGAGGAATTGAGAGGAAATTAGGGAAAGTTCAGTAGAAAAAGTGAGGAGAAATCAAGGAGGGGAAGTAGAGGAAGTAAAGGAAGGGCCAGTAGGGTAATGCGGGTTAGTAGGAGAGGGAAATTTATGGCTGGGGAAGGTTAGTAGAGGAGGGGCAGTGTTAGCTGTGGAAGTGAGGAGAGGTGGAAGTAGAGAAGGAAGAAGTTGTCGAAGTGAGGAGAGATGAAAGTAGAAGAGGAAGAAGTTGTAGAAGTGAGGAGAGGTGGAAGTAGAAACGGAAGCAGTTGTGGAAGGGATGAGTAGAGAGGGGGAGTAGGGGAGTAGGGGAGAGAAAATATTGGAGAGGGAGATTTGAACGACTTAATTAACGTCTGAATATAGTACGAAACCCAAAAATGTGTATTAATAATAAAAATTATTTAGAAAGAAAAATACAATATTGGGAGATAAGCATGCGGATAATCTAGAATTGAAAATCTGTCGGCGGATTGTCGAAAGTAAGCAGATTCGGGTTGAGGAGACGAAAGGGGGACTATAGGGTCTATGGTAGTTGATTGGCCACAAAGGGAGTGAAATAGGCTAAAGGAGAGCTGGAGGTTGGAGAGAGCCACTAAACTCGCCTTCTGTAAATAGAGTCTAATCAACTGTGCGAGGTCGGTCCGATCGGCCAGATTCCAGCCTAAAATGCTCCCTATCGCACCCCTACGATATAGTTATAGGCGTACGAGTATGTAGCGAGTCCCCTAACTCCTTCAACACCAGTTATTCTTGCTTGCAACTTTCAAAAAAAATAAAGCGTGTACTTATCGCTCAATATTCATTTATTGCATTGACAATAAGTATTTAAAGCAATTTAATTTCATAAATAAATAATAAATAAAAATAAATAAATTTAATTAGGGAAGTCTTAATTCTTTCCTTGTTTTTAAGAAACTCTCCTTTCTCCCACTCTTTTGCTTTTTGAACCTAATTAATAGAACCCAGTAAGAAATTTCAGCTATTTTTGGTTAAAACTTAATTTTTCTTGTTGAAAACTCTGCCATTAAATTTTTGTCCGGAATTCACCTCGTATGCTAAAAATTGTACTATCTGGTTAAAAATTTGATTATTTTGTTGACATTTAATTTATTTTAATAAAAAGTCATCTTTGTTGGTCAAAAATTTAACTACTTGGTTGAAAGTTAAACTATTTTGTTAAAAATTAATTTTTTTGTATTGAAGATTCATCTCTTTGATTGAAATTTAACTATTTTGTTAAAAGTTCGTTTTATTTTTTATTTGAAATAAGTGTCGTAACTGAAAATTTAACTATTTCATTTTCGGTTGAAATTTCATCTTTTTTAGATAAAAATTCAAGTACTTGGTTAAAAAATTATGTATTTTGTTGCAAATTCATCCATTTTCGTAGAAAATTAATCTTTTTGGTTTAAAACTAAACTTTTTTGTTTAAAATTTGCTTATTTGGTTAAAAATTAATGTATATTGTTAAGAATAATGTATGAGAAAATTCATATCTTTTATTTTAAAATTTAACTATTTTGCTGAAAATTTGTTTCTTTTTGTAGAAAATCAATTTTTTGAATTGAAAATGTAAAGGTTCCATTTTTGTGGAAAATTGGTCTTGTTCAACTTCAAAATTCAACTATTTAGTTTGAAAAATTTAGAAATGAAAATAATATTTGTTTATATAAAATGATTTTTTTGGTTGTTAAAAATGCAACTGCTTGTTTAAAAAACAATCTGTTTTCGTTAAGGATTCAACCATTTTGTTGAAAATTCATCGTTTTTGGTTAATTTCAACTATTTTTTATTTAAAATTATTCTTTTTTCTTTGAAACATAAATTATTATATTCTTCGTTGAGAATTCAACTTTTTTTATTGAAAATTCAACTATTTGGATGAAGTTTGAACTACTTCGTGAAAAAATCCATTTTTTTGGTGAAAATTTAAATATTTTGTTAAAAATTCTTTTCATTTTTGGTTGAAAATTGATTTTTTAAAATGAAAGTTTAACTATTTCATGGCTGATTGAAAATTTATATTTTCTAATTGAAAATTTTAAGTGTTCGGTTGAAATTTACGTATTTTATTAATAATTCATCTTTTTTTGTATAAAATTAATTATCTTAATTTAAAAATAAACTTTTGATGTAAATGAATTTTGTTGAAAATTTGTCTTTTTTAGTTGAAGGTTCCACTGTTTTGATGAAAATTTGTCATTGTAGCTTGAAAATTTAATAATTTGTTAGAAAATCAAATTATTTGGTTTAAACTTAATTTTTTTTTTAAATTCATATTTTTGGTTGAAAATTCATATTTTCGGTTGAAAATTCATATTTCTGGTTGAAAATTCAATTACTTTAGTAAAAAATTATACTATTGGTTGTAAAATTAAACTATTCATATTAAAATTTAACTAGTTAGTTGGAAATTCCTTTTTTTCTTGTACTTTTTTTCCTAAAACGTATGTTAAAAATTCAACTATTTGCCAGAAAATTAATGTATTTTTGTTAAAAATTTATATTTCTTTTGATTGGAAATTAATTTCATTTTTAAATATTCTTCTTTCCCGGTTTGAAAGGCACCTTTCTTCTATAATATATGAATTTCTAGTTTGAAAACTTAACTATTTTGTTGAAAATTCGCCTTTTTAGATAGAAAATTAATCTTGTTTTTTAAATTCTATTATTTTTGTTGAGGATTCAAGTATTTTCTTAAAAATTCGTATTTTTTAATTCAATTCGACAGGTTCAAAATTTTTTTCGATGTCGTTAAAAATTCGTTTTTCATACTTAAAATTTAACAATTTTACTTTTTGTTAGAAATCGATCTTCTTAGTTGAAAATTCAACTCTTTGGTCGAAAATTTAACTATTCGATAAAAAATTTAACTATTTTGTTGAAATTAAATTATTTTGTTGAAAATTAAACTATTTTGTTAAAGTTATCTTTTTTGGTCGAAAATTCAGCTGTTTTGTTGAACATTCGTTTTTTTGGATTGAAAACTCATTACTTATGGCAGAAAAGTCATCTGCCTTGGTTGAAAATTCACCTCTTCTGGCTGAAAGTAAACTTTTTTGTATAAAATTAAACTTTTTCTAAAAAATTCGTTTTTTTCCTTGAAAATTAAATATTTGGTTGGAAATACAATTTCATTTCATGAAAATTATTTTTTTGACTCAATAATCTTCACATTTATTGCAAAGAAATATTTTCTTGTATTAAAGAAATATCAGCAAATTAAATATTTCTTTAAGTCAAAGCGGGATTTTTTTGTCTCTAAACAATATTCACTCAACTGAAGTAAACAAATCCTTGGTTCAAAGAGAAGAAATCAAAGAAATGCATTTGCTTGGATCCCGTAATTTTTTTTTAGTTTAAGACAAGCCTGTCCAGCAAGGGAAATTCGAGAAATTTTCGTTGAAACGACTCAAATTGCCGATGTCAGTGTTCCCCCTCCACTCTCCACTTTCCATTATCCTTCTTTTCGCTCTTCACTTCCTATTCCACTTGACGAGAGTAACCACCCGAGTTCACTCGAGTGAGCAGAGAGAAGTGGAAGTGGAAATTCACCATCTGGAATTTGAGTAAATTTCTCCTCGCTGAATAAGCCTGCTCTATACCAGGCCTGTCTAGCGAGGAGAACTTCGAGAAATTTTCATCGAAACAACTTAAACCGCAGATGTGAGTTTTCTCCCTCCACTCTCCACTTTCCATTTCACTTTAGGAGAGTAACCACCACCCGATCTCTTTTGAGTAAATTTCTCATCACTGGATAGGTCTGCTCTATATCAGGCATATCTAGCAAGGAGAAATTCGAGAAATTTTAGTCGAAGCGACTTAAATCGCAGATGTGAGTTTTCTCCCTAAACTCTCCTCTTTCCATTCTCCTCCGATCCGCTCTTCACTTCTCATTTTCCTTCTCTCCGCTCTTCACTTCCTATTCTACTTGACGAGAGTAACCACCCGAGCTCACTCGAGTGAGCAGAGACAAGTGGAAGTGGAAATCCACCATCTGGAATTTGAGTAAATTTCTCCTCGCTGAATAGACCTGCTTTATACCAGGCCTGTCTAGCAAGGAGAAATTGAAATTTATTAATTAACAATTTTTTTGGATGTTCATTACTGAACCTTGACTTCGAATTATTATCACGGCACTGGTCTCTCTACCTTTGTCACCTCATCCAGTGGCAGCGAAGCCCTAGGGGGCACGAGGGGCAATGCCCCCTCCTAATAAACCAGGGTGGGCAAAGTATTTATTTGACCCTCCTCTGAAAACGAATAATTAAATTCATGGGATTGTTTGAGTTTTTCAAAAATCTACCTGAACTCTTTGTGTAATAATTTAAGTATTTGTGAAATCTTTTTGATCTGTTCGAAATCTTTGTAAAATTTTCGAAATCTTTAGAAAATCATTGTTATCTTTCTGAAATATTTAGTTATATTTGTAAAATTATTGAAATCTTTAAAAATCATTGAGATCTTCGTGCAATCTTTGAAATCTGTCTAATATCTTTGCAAAATATTTGAAATATTTGTAAAATCTTTGAAAACTTTAAGAAATATTTATAATATTTTTGAAATATCTGATAATATTTGTAAAATAATTGAAATCTTTAGGAAATCGTTGAATACTTGGTGCACTTTTAGAAATCTACTGGAAATCTTTATCAAATAATTGAAGAATTTGTAAAATCTTTAAAATCTATCCGAAATCTTTGCGAAAATTTGTGATATTTTGAAATGTTTAGAAAATTGTTCAAATTTTTGTGAAATCTTCGGAAATCTTTGCGAAATATTTAAAATATTTTTGAAATATTTTGTAATATTTGAGAAATTTGTGAAATCTTTGCAAAATCATTGAAGTCTTTGTAATATCTTTAAAATCTTTATGGAATCTTTAGGAAAATATCAAAATTTTCGTGCAGTCTTTGAAATTTATCTAAAATCTTTGCAAAATATTTTAAATTTTTGTGAAGTATTTGTAAATCTTTAAAATGTTCTTGAAATGTTTGATAATATTTTTCAAAAATTTTTAAATGTTTGTGAAATTCTTGGAAAATCATTAAAATCTTTGTGCGTTCTTTAAAATCTATTTGAAATTTTTGTGAAATAATTAAAATCTTTGAAATGCTTAGCAAATAATTGAAATCGTTTTAAAATCTTACTGATATCTAAGAAATCTTTTTAAAATATTTGCAATATTTTCTAAATATTTGGTAATATTTGTAAAATTATTAAAATCATTGAAGTCTTTATGAAATATTTAGGAAATCATTGAGATTATTGTGAAATTTTTCTGATATCTTTGGAAATCTTTTCAAAATATTTGAAATATTTTTTAAATATTTGGTAATATTTGTAAAATTATTATAATCTTTGGGAAGTCACTGAAATCTTTGTGCAGCCTTTGAAATCTATCTGAAATCTTTGCGAAATATTTGGAATCTTTGTAAAATTTTTGAAATTTTTGTAAAATCTTCCTGAAATCTTTGGAAATCTGTGCGACATATTTGAAAAATTTTTGATGTATCTAATAATAGTTGTGAAATTATTGAAATATTTGGGAAATCATTGAAATCTTTGTGTACTCTTTAAAATCTCTCTTAACATTTTTTTCAAATATTCTAAATCTATCCGAAATCTTTCCGAAATATTTTAAATCTTCGTAAAATCTTTTTGATATCTTTAGAAATCTGTGCAAAATATTCAGAATATTTTTTAAATACTTAATGTTATTTATGAAATTATTGAAATCTTTGCGAAATCACTAAAATCTTTATTCAATCTTTGAAATCTATCTGAAATCTTTGCGAAATATTTGAAATCTTTGTAAAATTTTAGAAATTTTCGTAAAATCTTCCTGAAATATTTAGAAATCTGTGCGACATATTTGAAACATTCTTGATATATCTAATAATATTTGTAAAATTATTGAAATATTTGTGAAATCTTTGGGAAATCATTGAAATCTTTGTGTACTCCTAGAAATCTCTCTTAACTTTTTTTTGAAATACTGTAAAACTATCCGAAATCTTTTCGAAATATTTTAAATCTTTGTAAAATATTTTTAAAATCTTTGGAAATCTGTTCAAAATATTTGAAATATTTTTTAAATATTTGATAATATTTGTGAAACTGGTTTCAAGTTGTTAATGTTTGAAATCACACCTTTATTTTAGATTAGTCAAAATAAAATAAATTTTAAAAATTTAAGAAACATAATAATTAAAAATGTTTTTCTAGTTTTTGATATTTTAAAACTTTGTTTAATTAGTGCAATTTCTGAAAGTTATATTTTAAAAGAGATTAATTTTAAGTTTTGAAGATATCAAAATATGTCGAAAAGGAATGTGAAAAATATTAGGACAATTTTTTTTTAATTGCGGAACTTAAACAAATTTTAGGAAAAACAAATTGTTTCAACAGATAATCAGAAGATTTGAAAGGAGTAGAAAATAATTTAATTGATGAGAATTTTGTAAGCTGTTAAGAGAATAAGAAAATTTCTTTAAATTGTAAGCAAAATTTTTCATGATTTTTCTCTTTTTAAAAATGAATTCTCAGAGAATATTTGAAAAGGTATGAAAAAATAAAAATTAACATTTCTGGGAAAATATGAAATAGTTTTTTAATTTGAAAATTCATTTTTCGAGAAACTTTCAACAGATTTTGAAAGGTTTCTAAAAATGTCGAAAAAATCTGGAAGATTTTATGGCTTAAGTGTCTTTTGAATCTTTTAAACGAATTCGAGATTTTCCTACTACTTTGTAAAATCCTGTAATCAAAAAAGTTTTTAAAAAATTTTCTACATTATTTTTCAATGCAACTGAAATTCTTCAAATTTTTTTTTTTTTATTTTCTCGAGAAACTTACGAAAATTATATTTATATAGTTAAAAACATAAACTGATAATATTAATTTTTTCGGTCCCTTGTACGGTCAATAAAATGTAAAAACTCTTAAATTATGAACTTTTAAATTGAAATTTTTGTATTTGAACGCTTAATAATTTAAATGTATAAAATTAAAGCTATTAACTCTTTTTAATCAAAAAATTTTTCATCAAGTGCATTTATACTGCAAAATAACATTTTTTTAAATTTTATAAATAGTACAGTTCAAAGATTTAGATTCAATTCAAGAAATATAAATCGACATTATCATTTTCAAAACTGTATGTTAAGGAATAAATCAATAAACTTGTAAATTTTTCAAATTATATCATTTAAAGCAATTTTAATCTAGAAAAATTAAAGAGTTGAACGATTAATTTTTTTCTTTAAACTAAAAACTTTTTAAATTCGAGTTTAAGTTAGAAGTTATATGATATTTTATGTAGTTGAAAAAAAAATTTTCAAGGAATATCAAGTAAGAATTTTTATCATTCTAAAGCTATTCAAAATCCTTCAAAAACTTCAACAATTTATTTGAAAATTTTAAAAAAACTTCAACATTTTGTTTTAAAATCTTTATAAAAATCTAAATTTTGTTTCAAATTTGTTGAAATCTTTTCTAATTTGTAATTATTTTAAAATTTTTTTTAAAACATCTAAATATCTTTAAAACGGATTCGATTTTTTCCTAAAATATTATTTTAATTCTAAAAAATAAATAAAATTTACTTAAAATCTTCCAGATTCTTTTTTGTCAATTTTGGGAATCTATTGAACTCTTGAAACATTCTTTTGAAATAAAATTTAAAAAAAAAAAATTTGATTTTCCTAGGAATCAGGATAAACTTTCTTTATGAAACATAATAATAATTATTATACTTACTTTGTATAGAAATTATTTATTTTTTAAAATATTTTATTTAATTATTTGAAACTCAATATTTCATTTTTATTTGCATATACATTTTGGTTTTAACCTCTGATGTCACTTTTTTCGTACAGGTTATTCAGCTGAAAAATCTCGCTATTTCGATTATAAAATGTGTTTATATGTTATTTCACCAATTAAAAAGTCTATAATATTATATCACTTTCCCGAAACCTATTAATCAACTAATTATATCCCGTTCTAACATTTTTGCAAGAGTATTGATCATTTTTATTCCGAAACGCTGTATATTTTGAGGTTAATATATTATTGCACGCTGTTTTTCCAAATCTCCCTTTGTTGCAAGCATGTGATTACTCTGGCGGGATAATGTTACCTGCTTCACTTGTAACATGTTACTGTTTCGAGTGGAAAATAAATTGTCACTGGGTGACCACCAGGGCAGTTACTAGTGACGGTTTTTGTGAATCTTATTATAAGCTTGTGACTAGAGTTCTTCTAGGAAGAGTTGTGTCACCGCTTACTCCGCTTCTGATTGGTGCCGCTAAAGCGGAATCGGAT
>JAUELO010000270.1:1798966-1812540 GCA_032357855.1 Amphibolips quercusostensackenii | reverse complement strand
TAAATTCGTTGTTTTGGCTTTCAAATCAAAAATTTTGTTGTAAATACATTTTTTTGATAAAAATTAATATTTTTTGGTTGAAGATTCAACCACTTGCGTAAAAGTTCAACTAATTTGTTGAAAATTTAATTTATTGTTTCAAGATTGAACTATTTTGGTGAAAATTGTTTTTTTTTGTTTAAAATTCTATTATTTTGATAAAGAATTCTACTTTTTGGTTGAAAATGATTTTTTTGTTGAAATTTAACAATTTGGTTGAAATTTTGTTAATGTCCTTTCTAAAAAAATCTTCCGTGGTGGAAACTTCGTCTTTTTGGCTTGGAAATTCATCTCTTTTGGTAGAAATTTATTCTTTTATGATTAAAAATGCAACTGTTTGATTAAAAATGTATCTATTTTGGTTGAGGATTGAATTAATCTGTTAAAATTTTGTCTTTGTTGTTTAAACTCAACTGGTTTTTATTTAAAATCAAAATGTTTTTCGTTGAAATATCAATTGTTACATTTTTTGTTCAGAATTCATCTTTTTTGGATGAAAATTCACTAATTGGTTGAAAGTTGATCTTCGTTACAAAATGATTTTATTATTTAACAATGTAACTGATTTGTTGAAATTTGTTTTTTTTTAATTAGTTTTTAACTGAAAATTTTGCTATTCCCTTTTTGGTTGAAAATTCATTTTATTAAATAAATAATCATCTTTTTGGTTGGAAACTGAACTATTGTGTTAACAATTATATTTTTTTTGTTCAAAATTAATTTTTTAACTGAAAATTGAACTATTCTAGTGTTACATAATATTTGATAATAATTTTTTAGTTGGAAATTCAATTATTTAGTAGAAAATTCGTGTACTTTGTTGAAAATTTGTCTTTTTTTATAAAAAATTAATCTCTTTGGTTCAAAATTGAACTATTTACTTTAAAATGAACTTTTTTTATTGAAAATTCAACAGCTTTGTACTACATTGGTCTTTTTGGCTTAGAAGTTTAATAATTTGGTTGGGAATTCATTAAGTTATTTTAAAAATCATTATTAAAAATGCTAAAAATTTAATTTTCGTTCCTATTTGGTTGCATTATAATGTTTTGCATCTGTCAATTCAATTTTAAATAACTTCTTATTTTACCGGTTGACATTTTTTTTCAGAATATTTTTAAGGTTATCATGTCAAAAAATCATTTTTTTGCGAATAATTGTGAAACATGACACCCTTTGATTCTACATTGATGAAACTTTTTGCTGTCTAGAGTCCTGTTTTTGACAACATTGAAAATATGTGAAATATTAATTTGTCGTGAAGAAGAACTTCGATGTGATCGAAAGTCACTTTTGATTGTTGAATAAAATTTCTGGGTTTGAAAATTATTTGCTTCTAAATTGTCAAAATTCAATTACCTCATTGGAATCGTAACCTCAACTAACCTGAACATTAAAAAATCTTAGTTTACGCAAAAATGATTTAAATACACAATTTTTACTTCTGTATACACTCTTTTATTCAAAAAAGGAGTAATGCGTAATAGTTTTAAAATATTTAATGCTAATATTTATTGAGTAAAATGAGGCAATTGATTTTTGAAGTCTAATTTTGCGGAGTTTTTATCATTAATTTGAGATTTTCATTTAGTTAATTGCTTGTAAAAGAAGAATACGCGAGGCTGGAATTCCTTAAGACGATGATTTAATTCGCATTTTAAGTTTTTGCATTATCATGATGATATCAACAGTCGATCAGACCTTTAATATTTCGTAAGTCGGTTTTTATTTTCGTTGTTTTTCACTATTTTTTATTTTATTTTCGTGGTCCCTGATCAGTTAACCATCAATTTTTTATATCCTTATCTCTTTAAAAAATAATTTGATTCCAAATAATTTTCCTTTTTATACTATTCTATCCTCTCAAAACTTTATGAACAATAAATTCGATAAAAATGGAATATTTTCTTTGTTTTAGGTTGGCTGAATTGAAAAAGGAAGAGGCTAATAAATTTTACGTAACGAAGGAATACAAAAAAGCTTTGGTAGGCTACAGTGAAGCTATCGGTAAGTATAAGTGCAGAGAATGAAAAAAAAGTGAGAATCCCGCCTAGATTTAATATTTTTAAACCGATATGACAATAGTCTATCATCTTTTAAAGACAGTTTTCTATAATTCAGGAGTAAAAATGTAAAATCCTTGGGTAAAACTAAATTATCTTGTTTTATTTTTTAGAATTATGTCCGAACATAGCAAGATATTATGGCAATCGATCAGCATGTTACATGATGTTGGGCCTCTATCGAGACGCCTTAAAAGATGCTCAAAAATGCATCGAATTAGACCCGAAATTCATAAAGGTAATTCAATTTTTGAGCCTAAATTATTTAACTCTTCAGGGTGACTAGAACCGGGAATTTCTCCAGTCCTGAAAACGGGAGAGAATTTATTTTTTGACTGACAATTTTATAAATTTTTAGAAGAGTTTTTTCAATTTAAAGAATTTTAAAATGCAGTTTTGAAGTCTTGAACAATTAAAAATTAAAAATGTTTGAATTAGAAGATTTGGGATAAAAAACGTTTTTAGTAACTGTAGTTTGAGTATTAAAAACTTAACAATAATTGATTTTAGAAGACGATTAAAAATTTGTTTAAAATCAAAGAATTAACAGATTTTAGCGTTGAAAATTAAACTGTTTCAATTCAAAAGCCTTAGTAGTGAAACAGATTTAAACCTCTGAATGAAACTTTCTAAACTTTTTTCAATTTAAAAATAATTTCATATTAATAGATTCATAATTAAATGCTTCTATTTAATTTAAAATACTATTTAAATAGTATTTCAGGCTGAAATATTACATTTTCAACCCATTCAATTTGAAATTTGTTATTATAAAAAATTTTTTTTTTAATATTCAGCAATAGTTGACTGTTATGTAAAATATTCAAGATTCGACAATTTAATTGGTCCATTTAACAAATGTTTAATTTGTGAATTAAGTTTTTGAATTTTTTGTGTCTAAATAACAAATGTACAATTATTAATTTTAAACGACCCTAAATTATAATTATCAAATTTAAAAAGATTTATGTATAAAAAAATGTTTAAATTTCACCATTCTTATTTTAACAGAAAGAGAAGAAATTTTTATATTTAATTTTTTCCGAATTGGAAGACGATCCTTTTTTAAATTTTTATTCAGTTTAAAATATGGAAATTTTTGTTTTTAATTTTTGTTGAATTGGCACGGGGACATTTTTTATTTTTAAGATTTTTGTCAACTTCGAGAGAAGCGGATTTTTTAATATTTTATTAATTGTAAGAAGGATAATTTTTTGTTAGCTGATTATTTATTTTAGTTGAAAATTCATGTCTTTGGTAGAAAATTGGACTATTTTTTTGAAAATAAGTTTTTTTTTTGGTACTAAAAACTAATTTTTGTACTGAAAGTTTAACTTTCACATTTTTCGTTGGAAATTAATTTTTTTTAGTTGAAAATTTATTTTTTTTAGTTGAAAATTCAAATATTTGTTTAAAAATTCATGTATTTTGTTTAAAATTCGTCTTCTTTTTGGGTTGAAATATCAACTATTACATTTTTTGTGGAGAATTTATATTTTTAATTTTAAAGTTCAACTATTTGGTTAAAAATCCAACTATTTTGTTGAAAATTCAACTCTTTTGGTGTAATTTAGTCTTTTTTGTTTGAAAATCCGACTATTTGGTTAAACATTCACCTTTGTGGGTAGAAAATTCAAGTATTTTGTTGAAAAGTCATCTTTTTGGTCAAAAATTCAACTGTTTTGTTAAAAATTTTTCATGGTAGAAAAGTCATATTTTTTGGTTTAAATTAAACAAGAAACAAGATTAATTTTTTTTCTGAATTGGAAGAGGGAAATTTTTTTATTTTTACCATTTTAAATTAGTTGGAAGGAAAGAAATTTTAGTTTTCTATTTTTTTCTGAATTTAAAGAGGGAAATTTTTTTATTTCTAACATTTGTATTGAGTTAGAAGGGATAAAATGTTAGTTATCTATGGATTTTTGTGATGTGTAGAAGCCATTATTCTATTGGGTGGAACAACTTAATTTCAATCTTTTTTTTTGTCATTGAAAGAGGCATTTTTTTCATTTATTTTTTTTTTATTGAGTTAAATGTGAGGAATTATGGATTTTCAATGTTTTCTGAATTGGAAGAGGGAAATTTTTTTGTTTTAGAGATTTTTATCGAGTTGGAAGAAAAAAATTTTTGCTTTATTTTTTTCAAAATTGGAAGATGAACTTTTTTCTTTTTAACATTTTTATCGATTTGGAAGAAATTTTTGTTATTAATTTTTTTTCTAAATTAGAAGAGGACAATTTTTTCTTTTTGATTTTTTATTGAGTATTTTTTGTACAAAAAAAAATTTGGTATTCTGAACATTCAGATGAAAGGCGGGAGCTTTTTACTTTCAGCTGGGTTCAATTTATAAAAGTTTAAAAATTTTGCAGTTCAACGGCTTTTAATTTAAAATTGTTAAATTGGAAAGTGTAAATACGTGTAAATTATTGAGGGTTTGAATACAATTTTTCTGAACTAAACCTTTTTAAACTTCGATTTTAAAAGTTTAAAATTTAAAAGAGTTCTTGGTCACCCTGTTCATATTTTGAGTAAAAAAAACCTATTTTGTAAATTCACATTTTGTTAAATTGTTTGAGGAAGTAGTTTTTCAAAATCTTTTGCTTTTTAGGCGTATTCTCGAGTAGTAAAATGCTCCTTAATCCTCGGCGATGTTGTGAACGCTGAATCTACATTAAACAAAATTAAAGAATTCGACCCCACTGGAACTTCAGTTGCTGCTGAGAAAAGAGATCTGGAACATTTGCGAAGATTCCTCGTTGAAGCTGAAGCTGCTTACGCAGCCAAAGATTACCGAAAAGTAATTTATACTTAATTAGGAATTTAATTTAAATTTTATCTATAAAAAATGGTTCTAATTCTAAATGTTATTAAATTTCCAGGTTGTTTATTGTATGGACCGTTGTTGTGATGTGAGCACGAGCTGCCCAAGATTTAAACTAACAAAGGCTGAATGTTTAACATTTTTGGGAAGATACCAGGAAGCCCAGGACATCGCAAAGTAACTTTCTTTTCATCATTTATTTTTTTAAAGGCCTTATAAAGCCTATTAACTTTGTTTATCTCGATGATTTAAAATTTTAAAAAATTATTTTTTCAGCGACGTTTTACACATCGATAAGCAAAATGCAGATGCAATTTACGTTCGTGGCATGTGCTTGTACTATCAAGACAATATCGATAGAGCTTTCTCTCATTTCCAACAGGTTCTTCGACTTGCACCCGATCACGGAAAAGCACTTGAAATATATAAGGTACCTATCCAATAAGTATTCGTATCAAAACTCAGACAGGTCAGGGAACAACTGGAAATCAGGGATTTTTGATTTTTGAAAATTCCTTGGGATTTTCAAGATCTTTAACAAGTTTTAAGGGATTTAAAAATATTTCAAAGGATTTAAAAATATTTCAAAGAATTTGAAATAGTTTTGGATATTTTTAAAGATTTCAAGTAATTAAAAATAGGTTTCAATAATTTGAAGGGATTTCAAAAGATTTTAAAAATTTCGCGGTATTTTTGAAAATTCCAAGAAATTTTCAAGAGCTTTAAAAAGTTACAAGAAATTCCAAAAGACTTCAAAGGAATAGAAATATTGTATGGTATTTGAAAAGATTTCGAGAAATTTGGAGTAGATTTCACTAATTTGAAGGATTCGAGACGATTTGAATTATTTTAGGATATTTTTAAAAATTTAAAGGGATTTTCAAGATCTTTATAAAGTTTCAAGAGATTTTGAAGGATTATAAATATTTTAGGGTATTTCAAAAAATTCCAAGGAATTTTTTCCATAGATTTCCATAATTTGAAGGTATTTCAAAGGATCATAAAAATTTTACGATATTTAAAAAAAATCCAAGGAATTTTTAAGAGCTTTAAAAAGTTTCAAAGGATTTTAAAGTATTTCAGAGTACTAGAAATATTTTAGGGTTTTTTGTAAGATTCCAAGGAATTTTAAGTATATTTCAGTAATTTGAAGGAATTTAAAAATATTTTAAAAAATTTACGGTATTTTTAAATAAGGATTTAAATAAGAATTTTAAATATTGTAAGGTGTTTTTAAAGATTCAAAGGTATTTTTAATAGATTTCAATAATTTCAAGAGATTTCAAAGAATTTAAAAAATGTTACGGTATTTTTAAATAAGGATTTTTAATATTGTAAGGTATTTTAATAGATTTCAATAATTTGAAGGGATCTCAAAGAATTTAAAAAATGTTACGGTATTTTTAAATAAGGATTTTCAATCTTGTAAGGTATTTTAAAAGATTCGAAGGTATCTTTAATATATTTCAATAATTTGAAGGGTTTTCAAAGGATTTAAAAAATGTTACGGTATTTTTAAATAAGGATTTTTAATATTGTAAGATATTTTAAAAGATTCCAAGATATTTGTAATAGATTTCAATAATTTGAAGGGATTTCAAAGGATTCAAAAAATTTTACGGTGTTTTTAACTAAGTATTTTAAATATTGTGAGGTATTTTTGAAGATTCCACCAAAAAAATAAATTTGCAATCAAAAAGGTGAATAAGCCACAATAAAGAATTATGTTCTACCACAAAATACAAAGTTTCAATGAAATACAGAAATTTTTAACTGAATAGATGAATTTTTAACTAAAGAAGATAAAAATGTGATGCCAAGCATGTAATAGTTAAATTTGCAGCTCAACTAATTAATTTCTACCAAAAAAAGAATTTTCAAAAAAAAAGAAGAGAATTTTCAACCCAAAAGATGAATTTCAACAAAATAGTGAAATTTTTAACCAAGAATATTAAATGTCTATCAAAAAAGATTACTTTTCGACAAAAAATGGAATAGTCAAATTATTTTCTGTGAAAAAGAAATAATTTTAAATTTAAAAAAACAAATTTTTAACCAAATAGTTCAATTTTAAACCAAAAAGATGAATTTTCAATACAGAAGGACGAAATTTTTTATTTAAAAAGGACGAATTTTCAACAAAACAGTTGAATTTTCAAATAAAAATGCTAAATTTTCAAGAAAAAATGAAATAGTTAAATTTTTATGTGAAAAAAAAAAATTTCAACAAAGTAGCTCAATTTTAAACCAGAAAGATGAATTTCCAATCCGAAAAGATTTCATTTCTTAAAAAACAAGAAAAAATTTTAGTAAAATGAAATAGTTAAACTTTAAGTTTAAAAAATTAATTTTTTATTAAAAAACTAATATTCAACAAAAGAAATTAAATTTCAATCAAAAAGATTAATTTTCTACGAAAAAAGAATAACTAAAAAAAGTGCATGAGTTTTCATCGAAATATTTTAACTTTTAAGGGACTTTGTAACCTAATAATTACATTTTTAATTAAAAATATTAATTTTCTACTAAGAAAAAGACGAATTTTCAACTAGAAAAGATAAATATTCAACAAAAAATAGAATTGTTTAATTTTCAGTTAAAGAAATAAGTTTTTAACCAAATAAAATAAATTTTCAACGGAATAGTTAAATTTTCAACCGGAAAGATGAATTTTTAACAAAACAGTTAAATTTTCAACCAAACTATCAGAAAAGATTAATTTTCGACAAAAAATAGAATAGTTAAGTTTTCGATAAAAAAAATTATTTTTAATAAAAGAAACTAATTTTCAATGAAAAAAAATGAATTGTCAACCAAGATTATTAATTTTCTACCAAAAAGATTGATTTTTAACTAACTATGAATTTTTTACAAGACTTCTAATTTTTAAAGGAATTTTAAAACTAATAGTTAAGTTTTTCACTACAAAAATTAATTTTCAACCAAAAAGGGGAATTAGCCACCATATAAAGATTAATGTCCTACCACAATAGACAAAATTCCAACAAAATACAGAAATGCTCAACTAAATAGATGAATTTTTGACTGAAGAAGATAAAAATGTTATACCAGGCATAGAATAGTTAAATTTGCAGTTTAAAAAATTAATTTTTAACAAAAAAAAGAATTTTCAGCGCACTAGTTAAATGTTCAACCCAATACATGAAGTTTTAACAAAATAGTTAAATTTTGAACCAACTAGATGAATTTTCAATCAAGAAGATTAAATATCTATCAAATTTAATTTTTAACACAGTAGATGAATTTTCAACAAAATAGTTAAGTTTTTAACCAAATATATGAATTTTCAGCCGAGAAGATTAAATTTCTATCAGAAAAGATTAATTTTTAATAAAAAAGACTAATTTTCTACCAAAAATATTGATTTGTATCTAAATAGTACATGAATTTTCTGTCAATTTTCGAATTTTTAAACTAGGAGTAAAGTTTTCCACCAAAAAAATAAATTGATAACCAAAAAAAAATGAATTTTCAACAAAAAAGGTGAATTAGCCACCAATTAGCTACCAAAAAAGACAAAGTTTCAACAAAATACAGAAATTTTCAACTCAAGAAGATAAATGTTGAACCAAACATGGAATACAAAATTTTCAGTTAGAAAATTATTTTACAAACAAATCTTAACAAAATAGTTAAATTGTTTAAAAAAGGGGTTTTCAGCTAATATGATTAATCGTCAACCAAAAAAATTAATTTTTAACAAAGTAGTTCCACTTTCAACTAAGTAGTTAAATTTTGAACTAAAAAAGTTTTTTTCTCTAAAGTGTCAACTTTTGAAGTAAAATTTGTCGTACTATCGGATCAAGGCATAAAGAGAAGCTGAAATTTTCAACAGTAATTAAAAATTATAATAAAATAAAAAATTCTTTCGGCTTCAACGAGAAAAGGCAGGAAAACTATTCTTATTTGTGAATAAATTTCTTTTTATAGAAAGCAAAATCTTTGAAGCTAAAGAAGGAGGAGGGAAATGTAGCATTCAAAGCGGACCGTTTTGAAGAAGCTTATAATCTCTACACAGAAGCTTTGCTTCTGGATCCACATAATGGAATGGCAAATGCGAAATTACATTTTAACAAAGCTACGGTCGCTGCAAAGGTAATTTTTCATCATTAAAAAATTATTTTAATCATCTTGTATCTTAAAATCTCCTAAAAATAAAAAATAAATTAATTCAAAATTTACTCTTTTAATAATACTTTTATTTTTAACAGCTTGGCAGGCTCAACGAGTCAATAACAGAATGCACAGAAGCATTAAGATTAGATGAAAATTATTTAAAAGCTTTACTCAGAAGAGCACAATGTTATACGGATCTTCAGGAATTCGAAGAAGCTGTGCGTGATTACGAAAAGGCGTACAAGATGAGCAAAACTCGAAGTAATTTCCTCAAATTATTAATTAATAATTAATAATCTTTACAATTTTTGAAAATTCTCTCATTATTGTTTTTCCTTTCAGACAATAAACGATTACTCTCGGAGGCTAAACTCGCTTTGAAGAAATCTCAAAGGAAAGATTATTATAAGATTCTCGGAATTGAGAAGAATGCTTCTACGGACGATATCAAGAAAGCTTACAGAAAAAGAGCCATGGTTCACCATCCAGGTACAAAAGTATTAATTAATTTTATCCCACATATCCAAAGTTCAGACTTCTCTGCCCAAAATGTTCAAAAAATAATTAATTTTCAACCAAACAGTTGCATTTACAACAAAAAAGTTAAATTTTTAACCAAATAATTAAATTTTCTACAAATTGGTTGAAATTTAAACCCAAAAAGATAAATTATTATTTATATTTTAGGGTTAAAAATTGAACTATTTGGTTAAAAATTAAACTGTTTTGTAGAAAAATTAATTAGTTTGCTGAAAATTTCAGTATTTTATTCAAATTTGATTTGGTTTTTATAAACATTCGTCCTTTTGGATTGAAAATTCATCTTTGTATAAAAGTTATCTTTCTTGATTGAAATTGAACTTTTTTGTTGTGAACTTAATTGGATTCTAAAAAAATTCAACTATTTCGTTTGAAATGCAGATGTTTCGTTAATAACTAATTCTTTAAAAAATAACTGAATTTCCAACCTACAAAGATGTATTTATAACCAAATAGTTAGATTTTGAAGACAGACAAATTTTTATAAGACAGTTTAATTTTCAACAAAAAACTTCATTTTAAACCAATAGAGATGAGTTTTTTACTGAACAAGATTAATTTGCAAATGAAAAGTATGAATATTCAACAAAACAGATGAATTTTACACTAAAAAAGATGTCTTAAAAAAAAATAGTTAAATTTTCAACCAAATAATTAAATTGTTTACAATAATGTTGAATTTTTCAAACTAAAAAGATTAATTATTCATCTCTTTAGGTTGAAGATTCAAGAAGTTGGTTAAAAATGGAACTATTTTGTAGAAAATTGATTGATTTTGCTAAAAGTTCCACTATTTTATTTAAGTGTTATCTTCTTTGGCCGAAAATTATACTGTTTTTATGAACATTGGACTTTTTGGATTAAAAATTCATTTCTGTTTGTGGCAAAATCACCTTTCTTTATTGAAATTCAAAATTTTTGTTGTGAATTCAACTGGCTTCTAAAAAAATTCGTCTTTTTGGCTTGAAAATCCAACAATAAGTATTTCAGGCAATGAAAATAAAAAAAAAATAAATAAAACGAATTTTCCACAAAATAGTTAGATTTTAACCCAAAAAGATGAATTTTCAACAAAACAGTCGAATTTTAAAATAAAAAAGTTGAATTTTCAAATAAAAAAGTTAAATTTTTAACAAAAAATTGAATAGTTAAATTTTTAGGCAAAAAAAATTTCAACAAAAAAAAAGAATTTCCAACATAATAGTTAAATTTAAAACAAAAAGATGAATTTTCATACCAAAAGGACGAAAGCTTTTTGAAAAAGAAGAATTTACAACAAAACATTTTAATTTTCAAATAAAAAAGCTAAATTTTCAACAAAAAAATCAAATAGCTGAATTTTCAGGTTAAAAAAAATTTCAACAAACAAAAACGATTTTTCAACAAAGTAGTTCAATTTTAAACCGAAAAGATGAATTTTCATTACAAATGGGCGAAATTTTAATTTAAAAAAATAAATTTTTAATAAAACAGTTGAGTTTTTAAATAAAAAAACTAAATTTTGAACAAAAAAATTGAATAATTGAATTTTCAAGTAAAAGAAAAATAAAATAATTTTCAACCGAAAAGAAAAACGAATTTTCAACAAAATAGTTCAATTTTAAACCAAAAAGATGAATTTTCAACAAAACAGTTGAATTTTCAAATAAAAAAGTTGAATTTTCAAATAAAAAAGCTAAATTTTCAACAAAAAAGGGAATAGTTAATTTTTTAGGTAAAAAAAAAATAATTTTCAATAACAAAAAAATGTCCAACAAAAAAGTTAAATTTTAAATAAAAAGATTAATTTTCATACCAAAAGGACGAAAGCTTTTTGAAAAAGAAGAATTTTCAACAGAACATTTTAATTTCTAAATAAAAAAGCTAAATTTTCAACAAAATAATTAAATTTTGAACCAAAAAGATGAATTTACAATCCAAATAGAGGAAATTTTTTCTTATGAAAGACGAATTTTCAACTAAATAGTTGAATTTTCAAATAAAAAAGCCAAATTTTCAACAAAAAATGGAATAGTTAAATTTTCTATGAAATAGTTAAATTTTAAACTAAAAACATGAATTTCCAATCCAAAAGGATGAAATTTTTATTTAAAAAGACAAATTTTCAATTAAAAATATTGAATTTTTAAATAAAAAAGCTAAATTTTCAAAAAATTGAATATTTAAATTTTCAGGTTAAAAAAATTTTTCAACAAAAAAAGAATTTTCAACAAAATAGTTGAATTTTAAAGCAAAAAAATGAATTTTTATTCCAGAAGGACGAAATTTTAATTAAAAAAGACGAATATCCAACAAAACAGTTGAGTTTCTAAATAAAAAAACTAAATTTTGAACAAAAAATTGAATAGTTAAATTTGCAAGTAAAAAAATAATAATTTTCAATCAAAAAGAAAAACGAATTTTCAATAAAATAGTTAAATTTTAAACCAAAAAGATAAATTTCCAATCGAAAGGACGAAATTTGTATTAAAAAAGACGAATTTTCAACAAAACAGTTTAATTTTCAAGTGAAAAAGCTCAATTTTTAACAAAATAGTTATATGCTTAACCAAAAAGATGAGTTTTCAATCAAAAAGGACGAAATTTTTATTTAAAAAGACGAATTGTCAAGAAAGCAGTTGAATTTTTAAATAAAAAAGCTAAATTTTCAACAAAAAATGGAATAGTTAAATTTTCAGGTAAAAAAAATTTTTAGCCCAAAAAAACGAATTTGCAAGAAAATAGTTCAATTTTAAACCAAAAATATGTATTTTCAATACAAAAGGACGAAATTTTTATTTAAAAAGACGAATTTTCAACAAAACAATTGAATCTCCAAATAAAAAAGCTAAATTTTGAACAAAATAGTTCAATTTTAAACCAAAAAGATGAATTTTGAATTCTAAAGGACGAAATTTTTATTTAAGAAGACGAATTTTTAACAAAACAGTTGAATTTTCTGCAAAAAAGTTGTCTTTTTAACAAAATAGTTAAATTTTCAACCAAATAATTAAATTTTCTACAAAATGGTTGAATTTTTGACCCAAAAAGATTAATTATTTCTTTTTTGTTAAAAATTCAACTATTAAGTGAAACATGAACTATTCTGTAGTAAATTTAGTTAATTTGTTAAAAATTCAACTGTTTTATCCAAAAGTCATCTTTTTCGTAGAAAATTATGTTTTTTATGAAAATTGGTCCTTTTGGATTAAAAATTCATCTGTGTAGAAAAGTCATCTTTTTTGGTTGAAATTAAACTTTTTTGTTGAGAATTCAATTTTCTTCTAAAAAAATTTTTTTTTGTCTTGAAAATTCTACTATTCGGTTGAAAATTTAACTATTTGGCAGGTCACTAATTTTTAACAAAATAGTTGAATTTTCAATTAAGTAGATGAATTTCCAACTAAAATTATGAATCCCTAATTTAAAAAAATGAATGTTTAACAAAAGAGTTAAACTTTCAACCTATTTGGTTAGATTTTGAACCAGAAGGAATTATTATCAACCAAGAAGGTTAATTTTCTATCAAAATAGAATAATTTTCAACATAATACATCAATTGTTAACCCGATAGTTGAATTCTTAACTAAAAAGAGAGAATTTTTTAACCTGTGATGTAATATTAAAAGTCCCACTTGAAAAAATGAACGTTTGAGGGAAAAAAACGAATTTTCAACTAGAATTATGAATTGAAATTTTTAACCAAAAAGATTGACTTGAAACCAAGAAATATGACTTTTCTACTAACAAAGATAAGTTTTCTATATATATAAACTTAAACAAAAAATGAAAAAGTTAAATTTTTAAGCTGAAAAAAATTAATTCGTAACCAAAAAACGACTTTTTAACAATGTAGTTCAATTTTAAACCAAAGAGATAAATTTTGAACTAAAATAATAAACCTTCAACCCAAAAAAAATGAATTTGTAACAAAGGACTACAACTTTCTACCAAGTAGTTGAATTTTCAACAAACAAAAATTAATTTTTTACAAA
>JAUELO010000270.1:1650518-1660824 GCA_032357855.1 Amphibolips quercusostensackenii | reverse complement strand
ACTTAATTTTGTTATTTTTAATTATTCAAAGAATATCTCAGACCCAATCTATATGTTTTCTTGCATATATTCGCTAAGTTTTCCTTTGGGGATCATTTTTTAGTGTTAGGGTTGATTTTGTAAAATAATTGTTGGGTGTTTTGGAGAGTCCAAAAATAGCCCAAAATTCTAAAATACTTATAGTTAGACCGAGTGCGTTAATTGATTTTAAGTGTAGATTTTATGTACTAGGAATGTTTTTTTTTAATTAAATTTTGAAGTTTTGGATAGCTTAAAAAAACCAAAAATTCTGGCGCGGTTGATTTTTAATTTCTGAAATTTTCTGTAGTGAAGGTGGACACTGCCAGCCCCTCCACCCGAAATTCGTTTTTTTTTGAGAAAAATAAAAGCCCAAAAATTGGCGTTGATGCCTAAAAGTAGCCCAAAATTAGGGCATAAAGAGAATGTCCAAACTCCATTGTGGAGGTGCTAGCGGAACAGACCACAAATTTTGTCCAGGTATAAGCATTTGGGGAACTCAACTTTACATTATTACTAATGTATACTAAAATATGGACCATATCCGTGCCGGGGTAGCATACACATACTTATTATGCTATGCCCTTTCCATTTTTTTTATGTACAGTTTCACGACGTAGGATTTAACAGCGTTGAGTTAAACTTTAATAAATTCAATTTGTTAAATAAATATGATTATGCAGAGTACCGGCGTGTAGAATTAACTGTGAGGACTTCCTAGGTGCTGATTTTAGTTTTGTAGATTTGATACCGCGGCATAAAAAATTATTATTTTGAATATTAGGCCTTACAAAACTGAAGAATTTTAAATTTTGGGCTTCAAGAATGAAACCATTTTAAAACTACTTATTAAAAACGGTATGATTTGAAATTGGAATTGTAGAAATTTTGAATGTGATAAAAATTAGATAATTTCTACTAGGAAACATTTCTGAATAATTGTATCTATAAATTAATCAAAATTAAGCAATTCAAAACAGGTTTAAAACTGCGGAATTTTGAAATTAGGATCGTGACATGAAATATTTAAATTGCTATTGCAAAATCATTAATTTTTTGTTTAAAAAGTTAAACATTTAAAACTTAAAGTCTCAAAGATTTTAAAGTGCCATTACTTCAAACTTTACAATTTAAACTTCTAGTACAATATATTTTAATAAGAAAATTAGTATTTTATGGACTTTAAAATCAAACTCAAAGGGACTGGATACTCACAAAAAAAAAACTTTTTTTTAACATAACAACAGACAGTTTCGTTGTCGCCAAATACATTGGAAAGCTGCGTAAAACAATTGATGTCAGCATTTTATCCGCTAATCGTTAAAAATGATCGGTTAGTGGAGAAAATTACTGTCAATTATTTAATACATCTTTCAAATTTATTTGACAGCGAATGAATATTATTTTTTTTGGGATTGAAATACTCTAACGAAACTATCTTAAATTAGGATAAAAAAAGTTCGGGGTTTTTCTGTGTAAGGTTTTCAACTAAAAATTTTTTTAATTCAGCTCATTTCCTGATAAATGTCCAGTTACATTTACGACTCTGAAAAAGTATTCTTGGTCTTTTTAGGTTAC
Source organism: Amphibolips quercusostensackenii (assembly GCA_032357855.1). NCBI lineage: Eukaryota > Metazoa > Arthropoda > Insecta > Hymenoptera > Cynipidae > Amphibolips > Amphibolips quercusostensackenii. Next base: position 1,659,228 of record JAUELO010000270.1, on the reverse strand, counting down.
TGTGCCTGCGAAACTACTCTCAAATGTACCATTGACAATGAGACATATGTTAAGGATGTTTGCATAAAATGTGTTGTCAAGAAAAGCAAAAAAATTGGGAAATGCAGAAAACGGTATTTGAGAGCACCACTCAGAGTGACAAAAGTCGAGTACAAAAAGTCGACGTATCTGGACCCACATCCAATAAAAGCTCTTCGAATAATGAAACATACCGTATGGAATACAGCGATTCACAATATTTCTCACGATCCATTTGGGTGTCACTTTTGGACTACTTATCAGAACCGCTTATACTTTAATTACGCCAGAAAGGAAGCATCAGATATTTCCTTGGGCGCAAGCGGCGGAATGATCAAGAGTTTCGAGGTTTTTGACGGAGTATCCACTGAACCTATTTTTTTATATTTGATTGTGGTGAATGAAGAAGCTGGCCAGTATGTTGTAGCTGCGATGATTAGCTCAACACACAACACGGTGGCTATTTTAAATTTTTTGAATGAGTGGGTTCGTCATGGTGCCCCACATCCAAAAGTCGTCAATTGTGATGGTTCCAGGGCATTGATAATAGCCACTATTAGAGCATTCACTCAATATGACAATCCTGCTGGTATCACAGTCTGAATTAGATGGGTGTTTGGTTGGTACCAATTAAAAGACGGACTGTGAGGAACAGCGGAATCTACTAAGAGGAATGATGGATCCTCGAGAATTAGAAGACAAACGCGAAGACATCGTGCCAGAAGAAAGTGTACCCGATCGTCCAGAAGACGAGAGCATTTTAGATGACGTGTACCAGAAGGATTATTCCAACTTCTGGACGACTTGGTTTAAAGCAATTAATGATGATGTGCAAGAAATTATCAAATCTCAAGAAGGCGAGCAAGATAATGCATATTATTTACCTAACCTTGCTAAGCGTCCTGAAAATGACATTAAGTGGTTGCCACTTTGGTCTTGTATTTTAAGAGATCAATTTGGTTACGGCAAGATTCCCGGTTCCAGCGCACCCTGCGAGTGTCAATTTAAAAATATCAAGCAGGATCTATTTCCCCGCAACACTTCTCCAATGAGACCAGACGAATTTGTGGATGTTTTTTACAATATCTTTCTGGTCGATCATTGCTAACCGAAGCAAAAGTCTTGGAAATAGAAAATGCTGAGATAAATGATTCGGAAGACGATTCTTACTTGAATCAGGAGACTTCCTTGAAAAAATTGTCAGAGGAAAATGACACTGAGAATATGATGAATGGTAAAAAAATAACAGTAATAGGATATCATATTCATGGAAATTCAGTTCATTTGAGCTGCCTTGACTTGCAATCATACTTTGTTAAGGGGTTATATCCAGTTATTTTAAGAGATTTTAAAGATTTTTTTTAGCAATGTTAATAAAATTTTATTAAAATGTACTTCATAGGATCTATTACTATATATTTATAGATACTTTTTTATTAAAAAATTTTGAAATCTGGGTGAGAAATGGCCACTGCCGCAAAACACGTTTTCTTATTTTTGTTTGCGGTGAGCATGATAACTCCAGAACGGATTATCTGAAACAAGAAGACCAACAAGATTTTATTAGTATATTTCTATGCGCAGTTCCTGAACGAAGGGTTTTCAAAAATATTGGTTAAAAAAAATAGCGATAATTTTTCCGGGTAGAAATTGCCTCTTTATGCCTAAACTACATATTGGCTCTTACGAGGCCGCAGCCAGATTTTCCAGCTAGAAAAATCTAGACTTTCCCTCTGCTGTCCCTTCACAGGTTATCGTCGTGTGCTACTTGTCTTAAATTATGTATACACTTATTTTTTAGCACTATATTTTTTATTAAAACTTGATATGAGACTTTATTCATTAAGATATATTTTAAAAACAATTTCTATTAATTAATTCTTTTCTTTTTGGACCTTGTAAAGCTCTTGACAGGCAAAACTAAATGCAGCTGTGAATGCAAAATAAAGTTGGCAGTGAGTTGAATATAATTCGATTTCGATTAAATCGAAGATGGTATGGTGGTGCTCTCCGTACTTCAGAAGGTGCGTATGATAATCACAGACATGACTTTGTATTTCATTTAAAGTTTTAAGTGAAGAAAATTATTTATAAGATTATAAGAAATGGATGGCCAAAAAAAAACTAAATCGCAGTAGGAGTCTAAAGTATAGGACGAGACGAAAAACCCTTCTTGAAGTTAACTCGTGTTCGGCAAGTGATTTGTTCGTCTCTTCAGCGTCAGGTTAGTAATAAATATTTCTAAATGATTTAGTTATGCAACGTAAATTTATAAATTCTTTAGTTAATCAATAATACTAGTTTTTGTACAAAAATTGTATCGGTCTAAATACACCACATTTTGCTTTGAAAACAAACTTTGAGGTTAAAGTAAGAAGAGTGTTTTTTATAACCAGAACTATAACTAAATTATAAAAAAGTATAACTTTTTAAAATAATAAGTCTAAATAGACTGATTGATTATCAAGTATGTTACGGTATGTGTTATAAATAAGGATAGTCAAGTTACCCAGTATAAAAATACTTTTATTACAAAACAACGATATTGTACACAATATTGAATCCATTTTAATTTAATGCTTTTCGATATTATCATGTACTCTTTTCTAAAAAATTTTGAAGTAAAAAAGCTTTTGAAACAGAGTATTGTGAGTGAAGTTAAAAATACCTAAGTCATTTCTGGATGAATTATTGAGTATTTTGCGAGAGAGATTGCTACCTTCTTTACCAAAGTCTTCAAAAACGTTCCTCAGAACAACAGATGCTAGGTATACTATTATTCCAATGGAAGATCAGAAGGGAATAATGGGAGAATTTTTTTACTTTGGTAACGAAGCTGGTCTACGAAACTGTGTAAATCCCGATATTCATAGAGAAAATCTAATTGCAATTCAAATTAATGTTGACGGCTTTCAACCATTTACTTCGTCATCAGTTGATTTGTGGACAATTCTAGGTAAAGTCCACTTTATTCCAGATGTCTACAAACTTTTTCCAACCGCAATCTTCTGCGGTACAACAAAACCTAGAAATCCTGATACTTTTCTGAATAACTTCGTAGAAGAATTGCATCAGCTCCAAACAAACGACATTACTATCTCAGAATGATATTTTCTTGTTCGATTAAAGTGCGTGATCTGCGATACGCCTGCCAGAGCGTTTTTAAAACAAACTGTGGGACACACTGGATTTTATGCCTGCGAAAAATGCACTATCAAGGCTCAATCAGTGGATCACACAAATGTTTATCCACCCTGTGAAGCTGAAGAAAAAACTGATGCTTCATTTCGAAGTAATGCCCAACCTAAACACCATCATGGGCCTTCACCTTTTATACGAATATTTCCGTATATAAATATGATTTTAAATTTATACTTAACTTTATGCATCTTTGTTGCGCAGGTACTATAAAAAAACTTCTGGAATACTGGCTTACGGGAAATTTAAATTGTAAGTTAAGGTTAAGAGAAAGAACGGAACTTTCTAGACGACTGCAAGATTTTTACGCGCAAATTCCATATGAGTTTCAACGAAAAACCACATCTGTAAATTTCTTTCAGAAATGGAAGGCCGTGGAATTGAGATTTTTTGCGCTTTACTGTGGTCCCGTAGCACTGAAAAATGTTTTGTCAACAAATTTGTATATTCATTTTCATTTATTTTTCACAGCGTGCAGAATATTATTTTCAGACGAACTATGTATTAGATATGCACGTCAAGCAAAAGCATATTTAAGAGCTTTCTTTGTTTCTCTGGCGGATTTATATGGAATTAAGTCATTCCTTATGAATGCTCACAACTTAATTTATATCGCTGACGATGTCATCTCAATAGGGCGCAGTTTGACAAGAATTACTGCATTCCCTTTTGAAAACCATTTAGGAAAATTAAAAAAATGAATTCGGAGTCCTAATTGAATTTTTGCTCAGATATGCCGTCGACTTTTCGAAAGAAAGTTTTTTAATAAAGATAAGGCAACAATATTACCAATTTTTGAGGTTCTCAAAAGAAAACAAGGTTTTACAACGCAAGTGAAGTACAAAGGATTTTTAATCTCCACTTCATGTCCACATAACGCTGTCATATTACAAGATGATAGTATTATAACAGTAGAATCTTTCTTGGAAACTCCTGAAGGCAATAAAATCCAAGGTCGACAATGGCGGGAGAAAAGGCCGCAACTGCATTTCTGATAAATTAGTCAAATTATCAACGTCTGTAAGGGAAAAATGAGGAAAAAAAAGTATTTGTGATTCCTCCTGTTTTTGATTATTTGAATAAGAAGTTGATTAATAACAAAATATGTGATTCAAACGTTGTAAAGTGTACTAAATATTTTTTTGTCAAAAATATTTAAGTAAAACGGTTTTTTCATTTTTTAAAGATCGTTCATCAGGAATTTTTGACATTAAAAATTTTTTATTTAAAATACGAGAGTAGGATATAAATATTTTATGCTGCACAGTTCGGATTTTCAAAAAATATTACTTCAGGTTTACATTGAAGCTAATTCTTGAAAAAAACAAATTCTATCAATAACGTTAGACACAAAAATTAACTAAAGTTTTTTCTTCCTAAAGGTTTTATAGAAATACTCAAAAAGATTTCTAATTTGTGATTGTAGTAATTGATTAATCCTGCCATGTCACTTTGTGTGTTTTTTGCAAATTTAAAAATGGCGCGCGCCGCGTTGTGCGGTATTTCCGCAGCAGAGAGACTCTGATTCGTAGTTGAAAATCACTGGTTACGTGACGAAAAGCAACACAAGGTTAACAAAATGGTGCACTGGTGATGTACATTTCAAGAATAATCGGCAATCAATCAGGATTTCGAATCTTTTTCTTATTTTGCCTATAACAGGCAGCGCGAAGTGCGAACACTGTTTTTTTTTATATAATTCAGTGAAGTTTATCTGTCGTGAGTGTTTTGCATTAGGATCTCCGCAAAATTGTAAGGTTATGTGTTTTGAAACTTTTTGAAGTTCTCCTATTTGGTATAGAATCACAATTTTTACAGTATAAATTAAAACAGGTAAGAGTATTTAAAACTTTTTTAGAATCGAGCTGCACTAAAATTACTCTGAACACACATGAAATATATAGTGACACGTGCATGTGTTCGTAAATGTATAACAACTATCAAGGCCAAAGGAGGGGTTTCGGTATAAATCCTAGTTTTTGACCCCAAACTTATTTGGTTTTCTTTTCGTATTTATGTGTCATTTTCGTCAAATTGACCGGAAAAATTGTAATTTTGCGTTAACGGTTTAGGGTTCAAATTTGCTAATTATCTGAAGACATATTAAGTTTTCAGTATACTTTTGATAACATGAATAGTTTTTGAGAAAAAATTGAAAACCCAGTTTTTTTATATCATGTTTCTAGTCTTGTTGTCAATACGAGCACGCATTCAAAACTTACATATTTTGTTTCTTATCGTAAAATGAAGCTTTCGAAAAATTATGGTACCAGAGTAAATATAACCCACTAATTGACACCTCTCCATTTGCTTGTTTAAGGAAGATTGTTTCCTTACTTAGTATCAAACATTGCCATTTTTGGACAGTGCATTATATTTATAAGAAGGAATGAATGAATTTGTAAAGTCTGTTTATGAATAAAAATATTTTTAATTTTCTATGTTAATAATGTCTTCAGACGATGAAGAATATTATTTTCAATTGGTGGAATTCATCATACCTGGGTATTGGCTTAGTTTTGTAAAAGGATGTGTGAAATCAAAATTTATCGACGATCCTATAACCTGAGAAGACCGAATTTTATTGCATGATCTTGCTTTGAACTCATCTTCAGCTCCTGAGGACTGGCCTTTATTTTCTGTCAAAGTTTTAGGTGGTGCTAGTATGTATACTATAAATTTATTGATAAAATTGTATTCGCGACTGTAATTATACCGTTTATAATTGAAAGTATTACGGTACATCAATTCGATTTTTTATATGCAGAAACGTACGTCGAAGCTGAGCTTCGATTGCAAAAGCTAGAAAAGCAGGTGTATGCATTTACAACTGATATGGAAAACCCTCCTGAAAAAAAGCTGCAGAGGTAGTAGAAAAGATTTAGTGCAAGAAATTAAGGATTACAGAAAGCACAAAACTAGCTATGGCAAACGTGCCATCATTAACAGAGACGGAAGCAAATTCCAGTAAGAAGCGTAACAGATCTTCCAGCGCCTTATCTTCCTTTACTTCGCATTCGACTGATCCATCCGATTCTTCTGACGATTTGGAAGAAAGACCTCAAAAACGTTTGAGAAAGAATAAAAAAACGAAAGGGAAAACTTTTCAATGATTCAATTTTTTAAAAGTTTTTATAATTCTTTTAGCCACTTTAATTTATTTCTTAAATTATCAAACTACTTATTTATCGGTTTTTAATACTTTATACTTTTATTTCAAATTGTTTAATTAAAGACAATTTCGATTAAAAGTGTCCCATATGTTAAAAATATGCAATTTTTGTAAATATTTAAAATTTAAAAACAGTTATTCAATTAAATTTCTTCATTTCAATTAAAGATTTTTCAAATAGTGAAGCTTCTTGACATATAAAATATGTATGATTTTTGAAGTATTCAAAATTGCTAAATTGTGAACCACAATTATTTTCCATAACTTATTCACAGTTTTTATCTAATTTCATTTACTTCAAGATGTGAAATTGTTCTAAATTTAGTCTGCTGAAATTTTAAAACATTGCCTGCATCAACCCTACCGGATATTATATCAACGGTTATTAATTTTTTCTTTCTAGTAATATTGTTTTCTTTTTCTCATAGGAAAACAAAATTATTCTTCCATAGTGACAACTCAAAAGCAAGTTGAACAGTCTCGACAAAGCTTCGAAAACGAGGAAAACGAATTTGAAACGTTTGAAGACAGTGTCCAACTAAAAATGAATTTGCAACAGATGAACGAAAAGTCAGATAAGAAAGAATCTGATTATTCTGATTCTTATCGAAAAACTGGTATAAAGAAACTGGCTGCTGCAATCACGGGACAGTCTGAACCTGGCAACAGTAATTAGGTTAATCATACTTGAAGTAATGTTACTTTTAGCTTCTTGTATGGTAGAATAGTCATATTTGTATTTCCTAAAAAGTTTAATAATGGAAATTTAATATTTATTGACAAACGCTTGAACACATTTTTAAATTTAATTTCTATGGTTTTAAATTTAATCTTAAAATTACAGAACAAATCACAACGTGTAGAAACTTTCCGGGAACTCAATTATTCATGTTTTTATTTCAAGTGTATTGGTTTTTTTTGCAGACAAACGATGTAGCTCTTCTCGAGAGATAATCTTACACGAAGTCGATAATACGCTTCAAAAGATCGTCATACAGAATTCCAGCAAAGCCGCTAGTGGAAAAGTACCAGATTATGATAAAAGGACTCATGGAAAAGAAGTAGATGTAGCAATGAAGGGAAAATCCAAATTTGTCAGCGGTAATTTTACAACAATGCTTTTTAATTTATAAAAATTCTTATCTCGTTCTTTGAGTCCTATTTATAATTGCACTGAATTTTGTATACAATACCTATAATTAACCGTTTTTTACAGAAATAGTTTTAAAAAAACTAGATGGGATAGAAGTCGATTTAAAAGAAATAAAAGCTAATCAAAAGGTCTTACTTGCAGATGCACAAGGCGCGCACTCTCAGATTAGCAGATGTGATTTTATTACTGAACATCAGCTTGAAGTACCGTTTAATGACCTAATTAAATTCAAAGTTTTCGATGCTCAACTTCTAGATAAAGAATTTAAAAAAGATTTCGTAAGTAAATTAATTCATTTTGGTTACTTTGCTTGAAATTTACTTTGAAATATTAATTTTCATTTACTTCAATTAGGAGGCTACTTTGCCGTTTTATTTTGACAGACAACTAAACATTAGAAGAAGCTCATCCAATATATTAAAAAAATTCTTGAGCAAAACACTGGTGATGCAATTTACGGCATCCAGGAAAAGCAAGAAGGGAGAAAAAAAAAGTTTGTTTAATGAGACGCAAATGTTTAGAAGCATGTTTGGTAAGCTTACATTCTAAACATTTTTATCTATATAATTAATTACTTTGTATAGTTCGCTAATATATTTATATATTTTACTGTTTGCAGATGTGTTGAGAAAAACTCATATTGATAGCATATCTAAACAAGAGGTAACAGAAAAACACCTTACTCAAGAATTGGGTATTGTCATCTCGGGAGCCAAAGACTGAGATGGAGGAAGAAAGGCTAGAGCGAATGTTGGAAAAGAAAAGGGAAACGACCACGAAGAAAATGATAAAAAAATACTATAAATATGTTTGATAAGCATGCTAGTTCTAATCTTGAAATATAATGTCTCTGTTTCAAGGTAGGATTGTATTTATTTCTTTTGCATTGCTTCCTTTTTACGTACAGAAAACGCATTTCTGACAAGCACATTTTATTTGATATAAAAAATTGAAGCAGTTGTAAATTCTAAATAAATACAGAATTTTGAATGCCCATTATTGATTTCAACATATACAGCAATAATAATGGAACAAACAAAAAGTAAAATAATAAGTTTAAAACATTTGCGTTCATGATTATTTTACTTTACCTTAAATTCTTATTCTAACTGTATATGTAGAAAACATTACCGTCCAATTAAAATTCTTTATTTATTAAGAATTTACTG
>JAUELO010000270.1:1613065-1623126 GCA_032357855.1 Amphibolips quercusostensackenii | reverse complement strand
ATGCATGAACAAAATAGGTAAAGCAAATCTTAGATGACTCAAAGAGGGGGCTCGAAAAATCTGGTTAAGCTAGAGATAGATTCTTTTGCTCTAAAGAACAATAGAAAATGCGATTCTTACTGCGTTTGGCACAAAACTTCTGGAACTGACTTCATTGATGCGTTTACGGAAAACTTAAACCACTGGTTTTTTTTACGCTTTTCCGACATTTGCATTAATGTTCGACTTCTCTGGGCCGCTTAACCCTGGTTTTTACTTTTTTTGCCAATGCTGACAGAAAAACCGATGATATTAGAACCAGCAACTTATCTACTAGTATTTTAATTCAATACCCATGTCTGGCGTCAAAGCTTTCACAAGTGGCAAAAACAGTACCTTCGAAGCCTTCAAGAAAAAAGGTCTTCCGGCAGAGACACCAAAGGTAATGCTCTCATCCCTTGCACTATCTACAATAAAGCAGTATGGGTCTGCTTTGAGACCTTGGTACAATTTTTGCAACAAGAGGAATTTGGATTCTTTTTAGGGGAGTGAAAACTTTGTACTAGGATTCCTTACAAAAAACACAAATAAAGCGCAGCCTACGGTTCCCTGAATTTAATGAGGTCAAATATACCATTAATTTTTAGGCGAAAGCTCTAAAACAACGCAAACCTCGAAAGATATTTTAAAGGAATATACCTTAATCTGAGTCAACTCACTCAAAAACTGATCATGCTTCTGGCTTTGTCAAATGCACAAGGAGTGCAAGCCGTAACTGCCATTAAGGAACAAAATCATAAAAAGACTGACTACGATTTAAAAATGTGAATTCAGGATCTCATAAAAACCTCAAAACTAGGCAGACGTCTGCCGCTGCTTACACTCGCTTTCTTTTGAGAATCCCTAGAGTGGTGCATGGCTCACACACTAAAAAGGTACATACAGGTGAAAAGCAGTATCGGGAACAGCACTACGAACCTGCTAATCACGAAGAAAAAGTCTCGCACTGCAATGACTGCTGAAACGATAAGCAGATAGCTTGAGCTGAATCTACAAGAAACTGGATCAGAAAACTTTTAAGGACATAGCAACAGCCACGCAGCAGCATTGGCAGCCATCAAAAAAAGACTAAACATTAACGTTTTAAAGAGCGCAGCTGGATGGTTGAAGAAATCACAGACTTTCGACATCTTCTATAATAAACCAATAGCCATACCAGCCAAAAGCGTAGCAACATAAGTGCTGGTAAGGGCTATTACGAGAACGCGTGATAAGCGAAATATACATCAGAAATAACGCTTCATTTTTTCTGTTCTTTTTTGGATAATCAAGAAAAAAAAATTGCTTTAACTCTGAACATCTACGTACGAAAAAGTTGATCGAACGAGCAAACAAACTCACCTGAGTAAAGTTTGATCGCAATTATGCGATCGCCTCGTTCAAGAAAATTACTACCCACCCATACTGAAAAAACCCAACCCTACATAACAGATTTTTCATATCCTCATCACCTCTAAGTGTTGTGAAGCTATGATCACAAAACACAAAAGAGACAGAGAGGAAAGTAGGTGTCTTTTTTTGTGCTATATTTGCAAAAGTTGTGGAGCATCGCGAAGTGGAGAGATGCTACGTACGTAATCATCTCGAACGAGGCGACCGTATAATTGCGATCGAACTTCACTTAGGTAAGTTCATGTGATCGATATATTTTTCAGGTCAATAAACCTACATTATGCATATAAGCGTTTGTCCAGGTTATGTATCGCCTTATGGAAAGAAATTGTAAATAAAATAGTAATCAACTCAAATAATTAAATTTTTTCATTCATAATTAACACTGAATTTTTATACACCTAATTTGTCGCCTTAAGGTTAGGACTTCGTAAAATTCTTGCTACACAGGTGTACAAGATAACTTCAAAGTTTTCATGATTGCCTATGATTTTCATAATTAAAAAAAGAAACGATAAACCTACGTCAATTTTGTCGGAAAAGTTCCGGACTCTTACAGTTGCTCGTCACAAATCATGACGGTCCACTATTGTCTTGATTATTTGCATGCGATGAGGGAAAAGTGTCAGCTAATTATTAATTTCTTTGCACCTATTTCGGGTTAAGTTTTCCACTTCTAAAGAAAAATTTTTCTGTATATTCGAGCTCTAAAAATAATTCGAAAAGTTTTGATTTTTAAGTAACATTTATTGAAATATTTTGTGTTTACCTTTTCTCAAGTTTATGGGCTTAATTTTTTTGATTGATTACAAAAGAAATTGAATGAATAACAGAAAGACATTTTATTGCCCTACATTTAAACATTCAATGCGGCTTCCTTGTTTACAGTTGTTACTGGAATGTACTAAAATTAAGTATAATATTAAATACATCTTTCTAATGGTCTGCACGAAAATTTAGAAAATATTATAGTCAATATTCCAGTAACAATTGTAAAAGTCGAAATCAGTTTGACAGTTAAAAAGTAGTCTAATAAAATCTATATCTCTGATTTTTTTGTTTAAATAATTTAAAAAACACAAAACTGAACCAAAAATTAACACAGAATGTTCAATTAAATATTTCTAGAATACGAATAATTTTCTGGACTATTTATGTACTCGAATGAAAAGAAAATTGGGTAGGCTTGGAAATATCATATTGAAAAGCTTGGGCTGTGAAAGGTAAACAAAATTAAAAGGAGTAGCTAACCCTTTTCCCTTATCACAGGCAAATAATCGACGTAGTGTCCAAACATCAAACAAAAGTTCAAACCAAAATTAAATTTCCTACTTAATGCTTGATTTTTCCTTTAAAAAAACAACTCAACAACCTCAACCTAAAGACATACATTTTTAACCAGAATATTTATTTTTAATTAAAAAGACAAATTTATAACCAAGAAGATTAATTTACTACCAATGTTTGTGCTAAAAAAAACAAATTTACTGCAAAACAGTTTTATTTCTAACCCAAAAATATTAATTTTTGATGAGAGACTTAAGTTTTAACTGAGTATTTAAACTTTCTAAAAGGGATAAATCATGAACTGCGAGTGTCAAATGGCATCTGAAAATGAATTTAAAAAATTTTCATGAGGTTCTGGAGGAATAGACTAATTCGATAATTGATGAATTCTTAAAATTATTATCAAAAACTATTAAAGCGTGATGCCATACAAATTTGACTTGTTTTTCTCCTTTCGCGTTCAAGATGAGTAAAGAAAAATAATCATTAATTGCGTAGTTATAAACAAATTAAAATTATCACTACTCAATGTGTGAAAAAGTCGATTTGCTCGCACAATGAGATTATTCTTTTCTAAATTTCAAGTATTGTAATATATAACTTTTTAAAATAATTAAGCCATGTCTAATAAAATAAAGATCAATTATTCAATATCTTAAACACATGTTGCAAACGTTGAATATTAGAAAAATTTGCAAAAGAAACTCAACACTCTAATTTTTGCCGTTTAAAATTAAGAAATTTCCTACGGTGAATATATCGAATAATATATCTTTGTAATTAAAATATTATAAATGAAATACATTCAAATTTATATTTTTTGGAAATATTACGGTAAATCTCAACAAATTTAAGAACTAACAATACTATATTTCAATTTTTTATGAATTTCTAAACGTTATTCAAAAAATTGTCGAATTTCAAATTTAAAATGTTTGAAAGTAAGAACTTTTAATTTTTTTCAATATATAATTTAATATATGTAGAGTTTTAAGATTGACATTTGAAAAATCTGTAATTCTGATGATTTTTCTTTGAAATTTGATTAATTTGGAAGATACGGAATTAAAAACTGTTGACCTTTAATACTCTTAATAATCCAAAATTAGGAGCGTGTATTTGCACATCTTTAAAACTAAAGAGGTCTTACTCATAAATCATTAAAATAAAACTTCTAAAAAGATTTTTGATACCATTATTATAAATTATACACACTGAAAATTGTAAAATCATAAATTTTTAATATTAAATATTCAGAAATTTTCAATTCTGTATTTCCAAAATAAAAAAATTTTCAAATAACACTTCAAAATTGCAAAACTTTAATCTCTCAATCTTTAGAATTAACAATAAACAATAAAGAAATGAGAGTTTTAGGTTTTTAATAAAAAAGTATATTATTTTACGGTCTTAAAATTACATTCCTGTGACTTTATAGATTTAGCATTAAAGAATGCACAGTTTTGATTTCCAAAATTATTCAAATCAAGGAATTTGTATTGATATCTTCTCAATTAAACTGAATATTGTAAGCATATACGATAAGAATCACATAATAATAAACTATTAGCATTACAAGCTGGTCAGTGTTTAATTGTTAATCTTAAAAATTGAATAATTTTTAATTTTGTGTTTTTAAAATTCAAGGATTTTGCATTTTATTTCTTTAAAATTGGAAATCATTGCATTATAAGTCTTCAAAAAGTAATAGTTTATAATTTTTAAATTAAAAAAAAATGACTTTGGTGATTTATATTAAATATTTGTTCAATTTGCAAGATTAGGAATTGTGAGTATGGATCTTTTCTTCTTAAAATCATTTAAATTTCAGATTCCAGAAATATCGAGAAAAATATTTTTTTTTTATTAAAGAAAAATAATTTTCAACCAAAATTTTATTAATTAAAACGTGAATTTACGTAGTTGTTAATTCTAGTGAAACCAACACCACGTTTATTCAACATAATAATTTTTTATTATTACTATGTCAATCTCTGTTTCTCGTATCAATGATTTTAATGTCATTATGAAGATTTGAATATTGATATAGTCACATTAGTATTTAAATTATTTGCCACACTTTCTCAATTTATAGGAAAATATCTATATAAACACATTTTTTCAAAAACAATTGTAATTTTTGTTATCTTTAAAATTATTTTAAATATTTTCTTCTCACCAGGCTTTGCAATATTTAACAATTTCTAAATTTAACGACAGATCAAACATGAAGCAAGAATATTCAAAATAAAAAATAAAAAAATTCTATCGTTAAAATTATTGTTGAAAATATAAAGTTGTGATTCTTTAACGGAATAATACAACTTTCATCTACAGAATATAAATTTTTAACAAGAGAAAGAATAGTCTAATTTTCAATTACTGTATAAACTATAAAAAACTAATTTTCTACTGTATAGTTCAATTTCCGAACAAATCATTGCATTCAGAACTAAAAAAGATTAATTTTGACAACAAATTTTCGTCGGAAATTCATATTTTCCGTTAAATAAAAATCAAGTACTTGATTCGAAGCTAAACTACTTTGTCAAAAATGTATTTTATTTGTAATATTGTCCTCCTACGTTAAAAATTCAACTATTTTGTTGCAAATTTGTTCACTTTTTTACAGTATAAACTATAAAAAACTAATTTTCTACTGTATGGTTCAATTTCCGAACAAATCATTGCATTCAGAACTGAAAAAGATTAATTTTGACAACAAATTTTCGTCGAAAATTCATATTTCTCGTTAAATAAAAATCAAGTACTTGATTTGAAGCTAAACTACTTTGTCAAAAATGTATTTTATTTGTAATATTGTCCTCCTAAGTTAAAAATTTAACTTTTTTGTTGTAAATTTGTTCACTTTTTTACATCAATATTTTATTTAGAAATTTAAATATTCCATTTTTGTTTGGAAATTTATCATTATTAAGTAGACAATTCTACAATGTGAAAAAAGAATGTTGGCGTAATTTATTTCAAATAAAAATATTTAATATTTCAGCGCAAATTATGTGAAAAATTAAAAACAAAATTCTGTTGAAAAGTAACGCACAAAGATCCTAAATGAGCATTATTAAAAAGTATAGCCCACTGATCTATTGCAACTAAAAAATCTGTATTTTTTCTTATCTTTGTGACAACGAAGAGGAGGCGATAATTCAATAATGGAAATAAAATAAATCGCGGTAATAATTTTAAAATGTAGCCTTTTAATTGTGTCAAGAGAATCAAGAATGTGTCATCAACGCCTTGTTTTATTAAACGTTTCTATATTTTACGTTTTTCATGCTTATAATTTTTTTAATTAATGTAGACATTCTCGAATAAGTTTGTATAATTTTATTTAACAATTATTTGTGATTCACTAGAAAGTTAGGAGTTATCGTAACTAATTGAGATAGTAATTTTATACTTATTTTTAGCAAACAAATTTTTGCTGGTAAAATTTCTAAGGTTTTACTTGTGATTAGTTTAGTTTTAAAAATTTCAATTCAGAGTTTGCTACATAATTGCAATTTCCTACAAAAAATTAAAAAAATGTCAAATCGAAACAAATTAAAAAAAAAGAAAAATGGAATTCTGTTAAATAGTAGCGTTTGAGGACAGTAAATATGCATAATTATTTGAAAGCCCATTCATTTATCATAATTTAAAAAAATTCTCATTTTCAATTTTTCTTAACAATCATAAGGCGATGTTCCTAAATTGGAGACAAGCTAATTCAGGTTCACAATTTTAAAATATGACCTTCCAATTGTTTTAATAGAGATAAGAATGTCATGCTATTGCGTTACTTTTCTGGAACATTTTTATTTCCTACGTTTTTTTTTAAATAGCCTTTATTTAATTATTATATAGAGTCGTAAGTAAATATATTTATTTGTATCCAGCAATTAGTTGCTTGCCACTATTGTATTATGAGGTATATAGTTTAATCGTGTAATAATTTTTTACGAATCCTATGTAGCCGACTTTTTCATAATCGAATCTGTAAAATTTCAATAACAATTAGTAAAATGCTACCAATTTTGATTTAAAACACAAAGTAACCTTTCTTTGGCACCTAACTTCATACTTGTTGAGGGTGATGCTCATTTAAATTAAATAAGTTTTACTAAGTTTACTGAATAATTTTAATTTTCATAAAATAAAGAATAATTTTTAATCGGAAAAATGTTTACCAATCAATAATAGAACTCGATTAAAAAGAAGCGCATGAGTGATAAGTCTCCTACGGTCGATAAGGAGGAAAGCGCAAGCTAATTGAACGATGTTATACTATAATTACACCAAACTACCTTGCCACCCGCAACACAGAAATGTTTAGGTTATTTAATTACCTTAAGAACTATGTATTATAGTATTTTAGCAAAGATTGACGATATGATGTATTATTATAGAATAAAGACTAATTATTATTAAAGAGATGCACAAATAGCAATTATTAATGTAACAAAGACAAATGCAAACATATATTACATGTTTCAGCATATACAGCCTAGAAGAAAGAACCAGGCATGAAAGAGCAAGAAAAGAGTAAAAGAACCAATTATCTGTCTGTAATTGATATATGTACCGATGAAAACTGTTCTACAGTGAAAGGAGATTAAATTAACTTAACATCCGGCAGAGTTCCGGCGCTGCTCTACAATTGCACGAAAATAAAATCGACATAACGTCCGGTAGAGTTTTATCGCTGTTGTAAAAACTGTATGGAAATGAAATCGACAGATCAATCTGCTCTAGCCCTTTCATAACTAAAAGGTAACGTAAGTTTTTATATTGTAATTGCTGTAATCTTTTCCCATATCTGTATTGTTGTCACAAAAATCTACTTTTGTATTAACTGTTTTATTTCTAAATTTTTGCAATCCCCGTAAAATTGATAAAGTGACAACGAATCTTATTTTAATCATTGTCAGGCCTTAGCACGCTGACTTATTCAGCCCTTTCGCCTTCCTTACCTATCACCAAACTACGAGTACACTTGACTTTGCTCGGGACTTCACAATATTGAATAATTTTTAAAACTATCCCAATCAACTTTTTGATGAGACCAAAATTCAAAAAGTAAGCATTATTAGCTATATTAATGCAATTTTATTATTAGGCAAAAAGTCAAAAAGTAACAGCATTTTTAAAATAATAAATTTTAAAAAAATTAAGGAAATCTCAGTAAAGTTTCTGGAACATAATAAAACTTACAAATTCTCGATATTGAATTCACGTTTTTCAAGTTCTGTGCAGAAATCTGTCAATTTTAGTGACAATTGTAAATAAGGAAATCGCTATAACAGTCACAAAGTGGCTTAATAAAATCTTTTTTTCCTATGTTTTGTAATCAAAACCCCCCAGTAAAATCTGAAAAAAATAAGCACAAAATACCTATGCAAATATTTCTTGAAAAAGAAAACTTTCCTAAACTATTTCTGTACTCGACTGAACATTAAATTTTGTCTAGCACCTACGCGAAATACACGACTTTTTTCGTCGAAAATTAATAAACAGAAAAAGCGATAATTCAATCGTTAAAGATAGTATAATGCTTGATTTTTTTCACCGATAAAGAAAAAATATTGGGAAAATGTATGTAAAAAAGTTAGAGAAAATAATGTTTATTTGTAATATTGTGTTTGAAGAAGCTGTCACGTGGAGCTATCTACAATTTAGATTAGCGCTTTGTAGCAGACTCAATGTAGTCCACTATCGTCAGACAAAAAAAGGAGTCTTCTTTGCGTAGTTGTTGGACAGAATAGTGTGTGCTACTCGTGGAAAATCGTCGCGTGTGACATTGAAATGCTTCAAATCTAACTAGTCTTCGTCTTAGCAATCCTCCAAATCTTAGTTCAGAAAAAAGGTTTAAAAAGTCAACAAACTCATCATATTCTACAATAGCTAACGTCAGCGCAATTTCAGAGCAGCCAGTGAAGGAACAACCGTCTAAAGAGCAGCTCATAAAGAAACCATTTCAGGAAAGAAAGTGCTTTTTCTGACGTGAACTGCATTATCTGATGTCGCTCCAAGTATTTGTGTCAGATTTTATAGGCGAAGCATTATATGATAATGCGTGATCTATATTTAAGCTTGATACAGTCATCTTTGATGATGATAACAACATCTTTAGCGTCGCATCAAGCACAATCTTTCTATGCGGTTTCAGTCATACAGATATCTCAGAACAAAGCTCAGAGGTGTCCATAATCTCTGAGTCCCTTGATTAAAGTCTTCAACTTTCTTGTATCAAAGGACCTATTGTTTTCTTAGGAGTTAAAGAAAGTAAGTCAGGAATATCTCGTGAATCAGTCAACGTCGTTTACTCACCAAAGTTTAAGTCGAGCTTTAAACTTCAACTCCAGGTTTTTGTTCTGACGAAATTTATTTTCAAACGTCCAAAGCATTAAATGAGTCTTAAGAAATAGCATCATCTTATTGGTATTCAATTAGCAGATCTGAACTTCAGTGCAAGTGATCTAAACGATTAAATTTAAGAAGCAGATGTCTATTCTTTATTATCATAACAATGTGTTTGGAATAGTCCCCCGGGCTCTTCTGTAGCTCAAAATAACGCTTTCGGGTAGATTTTTGGTGAACGTACAAAAAACAGTTCATCGTTGGATTCATCTACAGCTAATATGTTTCATTGTTCTAAGAGTAACAAACTTTTCTTTGACCTTCGCGAATTCCGAAAGGATTTAGAAGTCGTGCCTCCTAAATCTGTTCAGACAGCTAAGGAAGAAAAATGTGAAAAACATTCGGAAAACACTCACTTTAGGACTCAAGATAGGAAATAGGACGTGCATCTTCTAATCAAGAGTGACGTCACCTCGTTAGAAGATTCTTATTATTCAGCACTTTGCATGTTACTTTATATGTAACAAAAGTTCAAACAAGATCATCATCTTTACGAAGCTTATATGAAATTCATGTAAAAATACCATCAACTTCAGCATATAAAGTCCGTCAACATCCCTGCAGATCTAAGGAGCATCTGACGGTCATTTTTCCCACCGCTTATGAAGTTTAGCGTAAAACTAGTTAACCACAAAACTACGAATAGTTTTTAATGGGCTTTGGCGATCAAGTAAAGGCATTTCATAGAGCAAGTGTCTTCACGCAGGGCCGGCACTGCAGTTAAATATTTTTGCTGTCTTGATGGAGTGGCTTCTTTACTTCATCGTCTTTTCTGAGGATTTCAAGAATTTGCATCGACAGATCATCGTCCACTAGCACGATCAGCTTTTTCAACTTATTCTGCAGCGCGAAAGCAAAAATAAGCCAGGTAAAGTATTTTGACGTAGCACTGTTACTTATGGTCTGACTTTTGGTTTATTTCT
>JAUELO010000270.1:1496581-1509138 GCA_032357855.1 Amphibolips quercusostensackenii | reverse complement strand
TGTTCCTTTTTCCCGTTTAAAATAAAAAGTCTGCAAACTTCAGGTTTATGAGAAATGTAAGGTTATCTAAATAATATATTCAAGTATGATAATAATCAATGGAACAAAGTTTTAAAGTGTTTCAAGAGATTCATGGAATAATTTATTTTTTGCTTTGAAAAATTAATTTCAAGAGAGTATTTCAAAAGACTTTAAACCATTACAAAAGACTTCCAAAACTGTCAAAAAAGAATCTGGTAGATTCGTAGGCATTTATTTTTTATTTTTAATAATTTGAAAAAATTGGAAACATTTAAATAATTGTAAAAGATAATTAGAAGGTTTAAATGTTGTAGAAATGATTAAAAAATAATTCAAAATTTTCAAAAGATTTACAGAAATTCAAAACAAAATGTAAATTTTTTGAAGATTTCGAAAAACAATTTTGAAACTTTTTAAGAAGTTCGAAAGGCTTCAAGAAAATAAAAATCTTTGCTTAATATTCCTGGGAACATTTTTAACCTTTTTTTTTTTTTTTGAAAAGTTAATTTTCAAAGAAAATTTAAATTGGTATTTAAAATATTTCAAAAGATTTCTACAAATGTTGAAAATAGCTGGAAGATCTAAGGGCAATTTTTTAAATTTTGAAGTATTTTTCAAAATTTTAGGAATAGCGTGAGTCGGTTTAAAAGATATTTTCTAAAATTCTAAAAGCCTATGTATCTCTTAAACTTACTCGAATTTTTCCTAAAGTTTTTTAAAATCCTGAAAAATAAAAAAATTATACTTTTCCGACATCCAGTTAATAGCTCGAATCTTAAGTTTTTTTTTAATTTCCTCCAAAATCTTATAATAATGATAAATATTTATAACTCCAAAAACAAATTAACAAATAAACTTAAAAAATAAATTTTAATTTCAATTTTAATTTTTTATTCAAAACTATTTTCTTAAATTATAATTGGGTGAATTTTTTTTCTTTCGTGACTGAAAATTTTTTTTTCGTTTAAAATTGAAGAATTTGATTGAAAATTGGTTCGTTCTTCTGGGTGAAAATGCAACTGGTTACAAATTACTCTTTTTTTTATTAAAGATGCATTATTTCAGTTAAAAATTCATCTCTTGGGTTGACAATGTAACTATTTCGTTGAAAAGTTAATCTTTTCTCGTTAAAAATGCAGCTGGTGAAAATTTTGGTTCTTTACGATTCAGCTATTTTGTAGAAGATTTGTCTTTTGAGGTTGAATTTACCTTTTTTTTTATTAAAAAAAAAATTAAATAATTAAAAAATTAAAACATGTTCAGTTTTAAACTAAAAATGAAATAGTTTAATTTTCAGTTCAAAAAATTAATTTTCTAGCAAATAAAATTCAACGAAATGAATAAATGAATCTTCAACTGGAATAGTTAAATTTTCAACGAGAAAGAATTATAGTCAACAAAAAATTTAATAGTAGAATTTTTAGTTAAAAAAAATTAATGCTTAGCCAAAGAGATGAATTTCCAACTAAAATGATGAAATATTCAGTTGCAATAGTTAAATTTACAGTTGAAAAAATATAATTTTCAACCAAACAAAAAAACATAATTAAAAAAAATAGTTACATTTTCAAATAAAGTGACTAATGTTCAACTACAGTAATGAATTTTGAACTGGATAGTTACATTTATAATTTTAAAAAAATTTTCAACCAAAGACATGAATTTTTAACTTAAATTATGTAATATTCCACTAAAATAGATGCTTTTTGAGTTAAAAAAAAAAATTCAACAAGGTAGTTAAAGTTTTAACATTATAAATCTTCACACCAAAAAAAATTAATTTTATAAAAAAGCGTTCAACTTTAAACCAAGTAATTAAATTTTCATTCCAAAAAAGATAAATTCTGAACGTAAAATGTAGTATTTGATATTGCAACCAAAAAAGATTTTGAATTTTCAATCAAAAACAGTTGAATTTAACCAAAAAGACGACTTTTCTAAATAGGTAAAATTTTCAACTATTGAGGATTTTTCGCATTCAAGAGAAAAAATGCATTAACAAATTGTTGAATTTTCAAGGGAAAAAATTAATTTTCAACAAAGAAGATTCATTTCCTTCCAAAAAAAAACGAATTTTCAACAAAATACATGAATTTTCAGCTAAAAACGACCATTTTTCAACCAAAATTAAAATTAATTTTTCAGTTAATACATTTAATTTTAACAACAACAAAAAACAAATTTTTGACAAAAAAGTTAATTACAGTAATATAAAGACACTTCACAAATAAAAAATCATTGTTACTTTATGTTTAACTTTTTTTTTTAAATTAAGCACGCTTTCAAAAAAATGTCCAGTTTTTCCAGGTGTATAAAAATTTCCTGCCAATTCCAGGTTTTCTGGGTAGGGCTGTAAGGGAATAAAAATTAAACTTGTTAGTGTAAAGATGTTTCTTGTTTCTAAAAATTGTTATTGTTGACCCGCAAAGTTAAATATGTTTTTCGCAATTTCTAAAAGCATGCATGCGCGCGCGTAGCGCGCTTTTGCTACTTGTCAAATTATTAAAAAGGGCATGGCGCCATTTTCGATTATTTCTCGAAACCATATCAAAATTACTCGAAACAATTTGAAACTATTGTTGTTGGGAAACCCATGTTCGTAATTGGTTGAAGATTGCATTTTTTGCCATTTAAAGCACAAAATCTGCAAACTTAATATATTCTGTAATAATAATCAATGAAACTAAAATGTTCAGCACTCCGATATACATAATGTAATGTGTAGATTTTTAAATGTTTCAAAAATAAATTTTTTCAAAATTTTAAATGGTTTTAAGATAATAAAAATAATTACTTAAAATTCAAATTTTTCAATTAGCTAGATTACAAAGTTCTACAAAAAAAATCTATTGGGTTTAGAAGACATTTAGAGTTTTAAAAAGATTTAAAATTAATTTCAAAATGGAGAACATTTTAAAGAAGTAAGAAAAAACTTAAATTTTTAAAAATTTGAAAATAAAAATTTTAAAGCTTCTTAAGAATTAAAAAATGTTTCACGATAACTAAGAGTATATATGTTTTTAATTCGTGGGATAATTTAGGCTGATTTTTCATTTTTAAAAATTAATGATGTACAATATTGTCATAACAGAATCGGGAGGTTTTGAAGGCATTTTTTTAATTTCTCAGAATTTAAAGAAACATTTTAGAAAAATTCAAATAATTTTAAAAGATATTTAGAAGGTTTAAAAGTTTAGGAAATGATTTAAAAAAATTGTAATTTGAAAAGATTTTCAAAAATTTCAAACAAAAATTTAATGTTAATGTTCTTCAATGACTTTTTATTTCGAAAATTTTATTTTTAAAGAGAATTCAAAAAGGTGTCAAAAGATTTCAACAATTGTCTAAAATATCTAAAAGATTTAAGGGCACTTTTTAAAATTTTGAAATATTTCTCAAAATTGTAGGAATAGTTCGAGTCAGTTTAAAAGATATTTATCTTTGAAACTTCTTAAAGTCCAAAATATCTTTTAAACGGACTCGAATTTTTTATTTTTTTATTTTTTAAATCCGACACAATTTATGTTACAAGATATTCTTAAATATGATAGCACCGTGATTAATTAAATAATTAAATAATACTAGAAACGTAAGTAAACATTTCTCGAATTCATCTTTAAAGTTCGTGAATCTGAATAACAATTCAAACTAATTTTTATTTCATCTTATACTTTAAATTCTGTGCATATTTGAATAAAATTATTGTGGGCTCTATGTCAAATTAAATTTAAACGGTTTTAAATTTCTAACTGTTTTGGTTAAAATAATGCATTTTTAACAAGTAAAATAAATTTTTAAACAAATCAAATTATTTTTAAACAAAATATATGCATACTTAAATAGATAGTATAATCTTAAACCAAAAAATATCAATTTATAACCAAATAGTTGAATTTTTAACTTAAAAAGATATTTTTTCAACCAAAAAATTGAATAGTTAAATGTTTAGTTGAAGAAATTAATTTTTTACGCAACAAATTTTAACCAGTGATGAATTTTCAACCAAAATAATGAATCTTCAACTGGAACAGATAAATTTTAAACCAAAAAGATAAATTTTTAACAAAAGAGTTGAACTTTTAATCGAGTAGTTTTATTGTCAACCAGAATGATAAATTTTTAACTAAAATGATGAATATTTAACTGGAATACCTGAGTTTTGAAACGAAAAGTTCAATTTTCAAAGAAGAAGATTAATTTTTAAAGAAAAAGATTAATTTTCTACTAAAGATACGATTTTTCAACAAAATACATGAATATTCAACGAAATAAATCATTTTTAATTAAAAAAATACAATTTTTCGTACAAGTAGTTGATTTTAAACTAAAGAAGATCAATTTTTAGTTAAAAATGGAATAGTTAAATTTTTAACCAACTTGATGAATTTATAACGAAATTGTTGAATCTTAAACTAAAATAGATGAATTTTCAATCAATTGATGATTTTAACTGGAATAGTTTAAATTCTAATGAAAAAATAAATAAATTTTTGACCAAGAACATTAATTACTAACAAAAAGATTATTTTTAACAGAATCACATTTTTAAAAAACATTAATTTACAGTTTAAAATATATTTTCAGCTAATAAAATTAATTTCTAGTTAAAAAAACTAATTTTCAGTAAAAAATTATAATTTCGCCCAAAGAGATATAATTGAAATTTGTACCAAAAAGATTAATTTTCAACGAAGAAGATTAATTTCGATCAAACAAGACGAATTTTTAACTGAAAACACATAACTTTTCAACCAAAAATTAAATACTTACATTTTTTGTTTGAAAAAATTTAAGTTCAGCTAAAGAGATACATTTTTAACTAAAATGATAGAACATGTAACCGAAATAGTTACATTTTCAATTAAAACAAATTAATATTTAACCAAACAAAAAACCAAATTTTCAAAAAAATATTTTTAACTGAAATTTTTAAATTCTCAGATAAAATTAATTTTCAGCCAAAAAAAATAATAAATTTTAACAAAAGAGTTTAACTTTAAATCAATGAAATTTTCATTTGAAAAAAAGATGTATTTTGAACCAAAAATGTATTATTTGATATTTCAACAATAAAAGATTTTAATTTTTAATCACAAACAGTTGAATTTAACAAAAAAGACGACTTTTCAATTAAGAAAGATATTTTAGTCAAGAGAGAGAGAAAAAAGTATTGAATTTTTAAACGAAAAGCTCTATTTTCAATCCAAAAGATCAATTTTCTATAAAAAAGAACGAATTCTCAACAAAGTACATGAATTTTCTACCAAATACTCGAATTTTACACCAAAAATATAACAGTTCAATTTTCAGTTTAAAAAATTAATTTCGAACAAAAAAACGGATTTTCGAGAAAATAGTTGATTACAGTAACATAAAGCTACTTTCACCAAAAAAAATCTAATATTATCTAATTTTATATTGAAATTTAAAGAAAAAATTTCCTCAAAATTCAAGGTTTTCCAGGGTTTTTAGGCAGAGTAGACAACTAGATACCCTGTTTTAAGGGACCAAATATTAAAAGTTTTTGGTGTAAATACGTTTTTTATTTCCGAAAATTGTTATTCTTCATCCATAAAATTAAATATCTTCTTCTAAGCGTCTGAATACATGCATGTGCGCGCGTAGCGCGCTTTTGCTACTTGTCCAATTATTAAAAAGTGAATGGCGGCATTTTCGATTAATATCTCGAAATTATCGCAATCTCAAAACTATTGTCGGTAAACCCGCGTTTATGATTGGATGAAGCTGTTATTCCTTTTTCCCGTTTAAAATAAAAAGTCTGCAAACTTCAGGCTTATGAGAAATTTTAGTTGATCTAAATAAGATATTCAATGCTAATAACAATAATCAATGGAACAAAGGTGCCCAGCACTTTGATATAAACCATGTAATGTGTAGATTTTTTAAGATTTCTTAAAATTTCTGCGAAAATTTAAACTGATTTTTTATTTAAAAAAGTAAATTCTAAGAAAAAATCGACGAAGATTTCAAAACATTTAAAATTATTTCCTAAAATTACGAAAAATAAAATGGACGATTTTAAAGCAAAAAAGTTCAGTCAGTAAGATTACATAGTTTTATAAAAAAATTCAATCAAATTTAAGAGACATTTAGAAATTTTAAAAAGATTCAAAATTAATTTAAAACTTGAAAATATTTTTAAAAATTTACAAAAACCGTACGTTTTTGAATATTTGAAAACAGAAATTTTGAAGCTTAAAGATTTCGAAAGGTTTCACGATAATAAAAAGATTGCTAAAAATTCCTGGCAGAATTTGGACTGTTTGGATTAAAATTAATCTGTTTTGTTTGAGTATTCAACTTTTTTATTGAACATTGGTCTTTTTGGCTGCAAAATTCGTGCTCTTTAACTGTAAATTGAACTGCCTTCTAAAAAAATTCGTCTCTTTGTTTTAAAAATGTAACTAATTGGTTGGAAAAACAACTGTTTTTGGTTAAAGTTTTTTCTCGAAAATTCGACCGTTTGGTTGAAAAATTAACTTTTAATGTAAAAGTAACTTTTCGGTCAATAATTATCATCATTACTTCTTGGTTAAAAATTAAATTGAAGTCAACTATTCTGTTGAAAATTAAACTTTTATATTTTGTGGAAAATTCGTTTTTTTGGCTTAAAAATTCAGCAGTTTAGTTAAAAAAATTCTTTTTTGACTGAAACCTACATCTTGGTTTAAAATTCAATTTTTGTTGAAAATTTGTCTTTTTAGTTTAAAAATTCAGATCTTTGGCTAAAAATTTTAACTTTTTTGATTAAATATACAACTGCTTGGTTTCAAATAATCTATTTTGGTTGAGGATTCAACTATTTTCTTGAAAATACGTCTTTTTCGGTTGAAATATTAATTATTATTTTGTTTTTCGGCAAAAAAATTGATCTTCTTGGTTAAAGATTCAAATATTTTCTTGATAGTTTGTCACTTTTGGTTGAATTCGACTATTTTGGATTTAACATTAAATTATTTTTTTATTGAAATATCAATTATTACATTTTTCTTCGAGAATTCATCTTTCTTGTTTGAAAATTCAACTACTGAGTTGAAAGTTGAATTGTTTTGTTGTAAAATATTTTTTTGGTGTGTTAATTTTTTTGATTAAAGATTTCAATATTTTCGTGGAAATTTATCTTTGTGGGTTGAAATTAACTGTTCCAGATACAAAATTAAAATCTTTTTTGGTTGAGTATTCAATTACTGGATTATGAGTTGAATTACCTTGTTAAAAAATAATTTTTTGGTTGAAAATGCAACTGTTTGGTTTAAAATAATTTGTTTAATAATATATAATAATAACAAATAAAAATAATTTGTTAATTTGTTTATTATTATAGTAGTACTTGGTTGAAAGTTGAACAACTTTGGTAAAAATTAATTTTTTGCTGAAGATTCATCTTTCTGGTGTAAATGTTAACTGTTTCATTGAAAATTTTTTCGTTGAAAATTCAACTACTGGGATGATAATTGAACTGCTTTGTTGAAAATTAATTTTTTCGGTTGAAGATTTTTCTCTTTGTTTGTAATGCTAACTATTTTGTTGGAAATTTCTTTTTCGGCAGAAAATTAATCTTCTTGGTTGGGTATTTAACTATTTTATTGAAAATCGTTCTTTTTTTCATTGAATTCAACTGTTTTTGATATGAAATTGAAATCTTATTTGATTGAAATATCAATTATCACGTTTTTCGTCGAGAATTCATCTTTTTTGTTTGAAAATCCAGCTACTGGGGAAATCCAATTACTGTGTTAAAAGTTGAACTGTTTTGTTAAAAATATTTTTTCGGTTGAAAATTCATCTCCTGGTTTGAAATTTCAACTGTTTTGTTAAAAAAAAAAATTTGTCAGTAAATTAATCTTTTTGGTTAAAGATTCAAATATTTCCATGAAAATTCATCTTTTTGGTTTGAAATTAACTGTTTTTGATTCAAAATATTATCTTTCTGGTTGAAATATCAATTATTACATTTTCCCATGAGAATTCTTTTTTTTTTGGTTGAAAATTAAACTACTGGGTTAAAAGATGAACTACTTTGTTGAAAATTAATTTTTTGTCTCAAGATTCATATCTTTGGTTGAAATGTTATATATTTTGTTGAAAATTTGTTGTTTTTCTTAACAGGAAATTAATTTTTTTGGTTGAAGATTCAAATGTTGTCTTGAAAATTCTTCTTTTTTGTTGAATTCAACTCTTTTAGGTTTAAAATGAAAATATTTTTTGATTGAAATATCAATAATTATTACATTTTTCGTCGAGAATTCATCTTTTTTGTTTGAAAATTCAACTACTAGGTTGAAAGTTGAACTACTTTCTGAAAAATAATTTTTTTTATTGAAGGTTCATCCTTTGATCGAAATTTTAACTATTTTCTCAAAAATTTATTTTTCGGCAGAAAATTAATCTTCTTGGTTGAAGATTCATTTATTTGGTTAAAACTTAATATCTTTTGTCGAAAATGCAATATTTTTAGTTGAAGTGTTAGAAACTTAAAGCGTTTGAAATTAGATATGATATAGTATTCACATTAATGATATTCAAAAGAATTTTTTCCTCTATTTTCGTTAAATATCTCCTTATTTCTTCTATTTTAAGAGCATTTTGGCCTCTGAAGCTTATTATTGATACACTTGAAAAATATTTTTGGGGTTATTCTTATAATTGGGGCTTCAACGTATAAAAGGTGTGTGATCCGAAATTTGAAACATTTTAGGGCTTGACTAATTTTGAATTTGTTCCGATTGTTTCAGAGAAAAGCAACTGGAGATAAAAAAGTGGCAAGTAAAGGAAGCGGAAAAGCAGCGAGTGGTAAAACTAAGTGCCACCGAATGGCTGGACCATCCCGATCGATATTTGTTAGAGTTAGGAGGTAGGCAAACGTACAATAATTCCAGCAGTTGAAGAACCGAAAGTGATCATCTTAAATTGTAAATATGTAAATATCAATTCGAGTGTTGGTAGTGATTGTTACCAACACGCAAATGTTCATTTCTGAATGAAAGGAACAAGTAATTCATCCCTCAGCTTTAAGATCTCGAAAGTATATTTTATTAACAATGTTATTTTTTTTCAAAAGAGTAGTTCGAGATCTAAGGGGTTAATTGCGCACTTAGATATTAGATTTTAAAGTGCCTAAATGTGTCAGCTTCTAGACGGAAGTTTCTCAAGTGCCAAGAAAAAAGTAGTCATCAGAATTAACTTTAAAAATCACTCCTTTTCGAAGGATCAATTTTATCTTTTTAATAAGATTTGAATGTAAATTAGTTTGCAACGTTGTGGACATGCGACGCTTGATTTCGAGATTATAAAAACGGTACAAGACTGGTGCGGCCAAAAACAGGTTGTTTAAGCTTGAGATATTAAAACTAAAAAAAATGTTGCTAATCTTTTGAATAGCAACTGTAGGTTAGTAATGTATTTTTTAAAAAGCTGTTTAGAGCTTTTTCTTAGAATTGTTACAACCACGCACAAAATATCTTAGAGGTAGTGTATTCACTCTTAATTTTGTAGAATTATGGTGTTTACAGCCGATAGTGGTTTTTATAGAGGAATATTTTTTAAGAAGTTACTTAAATGGAAAAAATGTTGGCAGTATTTTCTCTTGGATTGTACGAAACCTGTTTTTGGTCTTGAAAACTCGGCGCAGGAAATTATCCATATAATTTATTTTTAAAATACGTTTTGTTTTAGATGTAGGATAGAATGTAAATAGAACTTGTACTTAAACAAGTATTACAACCCGATTACTTAAAAGCTCGACTGTGAAGTCAATGTTTTAACGTCGAACGCGAAAGGTCTGGAATTTAATTTGAAGTTGATGGATCATTTGTTAAAGTAAAAAAATATTTGGTTCATTAGGGAGCGTTTATTAATTATATAAGGCTTTTTCGGTGGGTGGGTGGAGGGAGGTCCTAAAGCATTTCTTAAATAAGTTTCATCTACTTATTTTTTTAAATATTAATTAATACCTGTTTTGGCTGTTGAAATGACTTTTTATACTATTCTGCCGTGCAAAACAAGAAAACGCGAGCATTTGAAATTTGGCCCCTGATTTACAATTATTTCTAATATTTTTGAATAGCAAACAATTGTGAATCAGGTGACAAATTCCTAATTCAGTTACCGTTTTCTTGTTTTGCACGGCAGCATTATACGCATTATATCAATATTTGTTTTATTTCTTTTTTGGGGAATTCCTGGAATTTTTTGCAATCCCTTGAAATTCTGTAAATTATTTTGAAAATTTTGTAAATCCTCTAAAATTTTAAATATCATGTGAAAATTCTTTGAAATCATTTAAAATGAATGAGCTCCCTGAAAATCCCTTAAATCCTTTAAAAACGGCCTAAATCTTAAAAATCTCTTATAATCCGTAGAAATCGGTAAAAATACTTGAAATTCCGTGAAATATATTCCGAATTTCTTAAAATCCCTTTTAATATGCTAAAATCTTTTGAAAGCCATTACAGTTTCTCAAAATCTCTTGAATTCCATTATGATATTCGGAAATTCTTTCAAAATCTTACGAAATCCTCTCAAATCCTTGGATATATTTTGGAAACTTTTGAAATTTCTTGAAATCCTTTGAAATCATCGAAACCCTTTTATATCTCTTAAAGTCCCATAAAATCCTTGGATATTATTTACTTTAGAATCTTATGAAATTCCTTAAATTCTTCGAAATCTCATCAAATTAAATTAAAAATCTCATTAAATCTCAGTCAGGCGAAAATTAACATTTCGCGCCAAAAATGTTTTTGACAATAAACGCTTTAGAATCACGTGATATTGTCAGGTTCAATGTTTTTGGGCTCGCTGAATCCAAATCTGATGTTGGATCTCCAAAATTCAAAATGGCGGATCCAATATGGCGGACATGGTAAACATGATTGGTTCTGGATGAAATTAGTGATAATCAGGTTTTTGGGGTCGCTGAATTCGAATCTAAAACTAGATCTTCAAAATGTCGGATTCAATAAGGTGTTCATGAATTATGGGTAATGTCCGGATATTTATGAAATTGGTGATACATAGGTTTTTTGCGTCACTGAATCGAAATCGTTACTAGATTTTCCAAAATCAAAATAGCGGATCCAATATGGCGGGCATTAATTATTAAAATTTTTCGGATGTTGATAAAATTGGTGATACTTAGGTTTTTAGGGTCTTTGATTCGAAATCTGATATTTGATTTAAAAAATTCAAAATCGCGGGTCCAATATGGCTGACCAAAATTGTCAAAAATGTTTAGAACTTGATCGGATTGTTCATATTTACGTTTTTGGGTTCATTGAAATGACATCTGATGTTAGATTTCAAAAATTCAATATGGCGGACATGAAATAATAAAAATGATCAGACCTGGATAAAATTGACGATACGACCCGCCATATTGGATCTGCGATGTTGAATTTTGGAAATCTACCACCAGATTTCGATTATGCAATCTCAAAAGCATAAGTATCATACATTTCATTAAGATCCGAACATTTTTAATAATTCATAGCCGCCATATCGAATTCATTCTGAATTTAAAAAAATCAACATCAGATTTGAAGTCAGCGACCCTAAGCACCTGTGTATAACGAATTTCATCAAGGTCCGATGATTTTTGATCATTTATGTCACCATGTTGGGATTTACTCTTTTAAATTTCAAAAATCCAACATCAAATTTGAAATCAGCGGCCCCGAAAACCTACTTATCACCAATTTTATCAAGATCCAAAATTTTTTAATAATTTATATCTGCCATATTAGATCCGCCATTTTCAATTTTAAAAATAACATCATATTTGAATTTAGCGACCCCAAAAACCCTGATATACCCAAGAAAAATAAAATTAGAACACGTTAAATAATTTCATTTTGAGATGCTCACATATGTGTTATGATGCAAAAGTGGCACGACTTTTTTGCCCATATATGTCACACTGACAGTGAAGGGGTTAAAATCTCCCGATATCCTTTAAAATTTGTAAAAAGACATCGGTATGACATAAAATCCCTTAAGATCCTGTGACTTTTGTCAAAATCTCTTAAAATCCTCTATAATATCAATTCATTCTCTGTAATCTTACGGAATCTTCTAAAATCCGTGGATATACTTGGAATATTTTGAAATGTCTTAAAATCTGTTGAAATCACCGAAACCCTTTTGTATCACTTAAAGTCCTTTGAAATCCCTTTAGAAATCCCCGTATAGATTTCCTTTAAAATTCGTGAAAGTACTTCGGTACCACCTAAAATCCTTTGAAATTCTGTGATTCTTTTTTCGATTCTCTTAAAATCCGTTGATTTACTTTGGAATCTTTTGAAATGTCTTGAAAATCCCGAAAAATACTTGATACTTTACTACTGCCACATACTATTCTTTGAAATCCTGTGATTTTTTCATAATCTCATGAAATCCTCAATAATATTTGCAAAACCTTTGAAATCTTGCGGAACCCCTTTATGTCTTTTAAAATCCCTTGAAATTATTACAAATCTGTGAAAACTCATTAAAATCCTTGGAAATCCCGTTAGTTT
>JAUELO010000270.1:1304487-1317712 GCA_032357855.1 Amphibolips quercusostensackenii | reverse complement strand
AAATTATTAGTGGGATTTTTCAAAATTTTTTAACCAAATTTTTTAACTTCTCCCGAAGAAGGAGGAGGGAAAGAAAAGTTAGGAAAAGGAGAAGGATGAAAAGAAGAGGGAGGAAGAGGACAATAAGGAAAAGAAGAGGCAGGTAAAGGAAAATGAATTTAAAAAATGAGAAGAAGGAAAAGGAGGAAAAGTAAAATGAGGAAAAGGAGGAAGAAGAAAAAGATAAGGAGGAAAATTAGAAGGAAAAGGGGAATGAGGAGAAGGAGGAAAAAAAGAAGGATGAAAAGGAGGGAACGGAGAAGGAAGAACAGGGAAACAAGGAAAAGGAAAAGGAGGAAGGAGGAAAAGAAGAAAAAGAGGAAAAGAAGAAGGAGGAGGAAAGGAGAAGGAGGATAAGCAGAAGGAGCAGAAGCAGGAGGAGGATGAGAGAAAGAAAAGGCAGGAAAAGGAGGAGCAGGTAGTGGAAAAGCAGAAAAAGAACAAGGAGGAGAAAAGAAGAAGGAGAAGGCGGAAAAGAGAAGGAGGAAAAGGAGGAGGAAAAGGAAATGGAGAGGGAGGAAAAGGAGGAGGCAGAGGAGAAGGAGGAAAAGGAAAAAGGAAAAAAAGGAAAAGGAATTGAATTATTTATTTTATTCAACTTGAGGAGTTGAATCTTCAGTTGTTGAAAATAGAATCATTAAAAATTGTAGCAAATTAAAAGTTCAATTTAAAAAAAAATTCAATTTCATTCTAAAAAAATTCCAACTATAGAAAATTGAACTTTTGAAAATTGAGCAGTTGAAACCTTAAATGTGCTCCATTTTCGGCAGCTGAATTTTCCATTTTCTACTATTTTTAACTGTTGAGAATCGAATTGTTAGCGGCTTAATTTTCAGCTTTTGCAAATTAAATATTCAACAGTTCAGTTTTTAATTTTCTGTTGTCTACAATTTTCAGCAGTTAAAAATTCGATTTTATTTAAACTTTAGCAATTTAAACTTTAATTTTGTTCCATTTTCAACAGTTAAAAATTCAATTATCTCTAATTTTCAGTATTTGAAAGTTCAATATTTTTCAATTTTCTAGAGTTAAAAATTGAAGGAAGGAGGAAAAGGAGAATAAGGAGGAAAAGGAGAATAAGGAGGAAAAGGATAAGGAAGAGAATGAAAAGGAGTAGAAGAAAAAGAAGAACGAGAAGGAGGAACGGAGAAGGAGGAAAAAGAAAAGGAGAAAAAGGAGGAGGAGAAACTTAATTTTTGGTAAAAATTGGTCATTCTCTTTTCCACTTGTCTGCTGAAAGTGAAATTTCTTTTTGGAATTTCATCTTTTTTGCAAAAACTGATTCTGCCCGGCAGACATGAATGCTTATTTCTAATTAAAATATTTATAGAATCGTCTGTATTAAAAAAAAATGTGAAATGAAAAGTTAGATTTTTTAGCAAGTTATTTTTGTTCAAATTTTGATTTTCTTTGTGGAGATTTTGAGAATCTTATTTGGTGCGGTCATGGTTTGTTTCGGAGTTTTTAATTTTACTTTTTGGATCACAGCCAAGTTGGGCCGAGAATATATATATATTACACACCTGAACTTATACTGACAGTGCTGGGATATTTCCGTCGCTATTCGTGAAAATTCGGCAAAACTCGGAATCAAATTATCAATCAAACCACAAATTTCATCTTTCAGTTTCTCTGATTTTTCAATAAGACCTTGGATTATATGTAAATTTATACGACCTTAATCATAAAAATAAATACAGATTCATACAATTTCTTAATTCGTTTCCGATCTAATCTAGAATTAAATTTTTTTTTAAATTTGAATAATTTATTTAAAACTTTGATTTTCGGGGTAAAAAAATTTATTTTAGAATTGATTTAAGACTTTGCAGTTTAAAAAACTTTATTTGAAGTTCGATTTTTTATTCGGAAATTGAAGAAAATAAATATCACGTGATAAACAATACAAAATAGACAGCATTCGATTTTTTTGAATTGGCAGCCAATCACATGCAACATCCACTTCTCGTTGTTGCACATGCGCACTTACGATTTTTGCAAATGAAAAAATCAACTAACAGGGGTCGTAAAGTTAACCTTGAAATTCGTTTTCTAGACTAAATAATTAAATGTATATGATTGTGACAAGTTCTATGTGTTCAATTAAAGTCTCCAACTTTATTCATGATTTACATTATTAAAATCGAAGCTGCTGAAGCTGTCGAATTACAAAAGAAGTGCTGGACTTTAATTATGTGACCTAACCTCAAAATATTTCGATTTTTTCTGGATTTTAGTTTTTATTTGAAAAAATCGTTTGTTTCCGGCATGATTAAACGAATTATAATTATGAAGGGAGATTTATAAAATGTGTGTGAGATGATTTGGAAAAGAATCATGTTATTTCCTGTCATTCATCAAAAAAAGAGAGAGATGGCTGTGGTATTCAAACGTCAAATTTCGCTGATTCACCGGTAATATTGAGTTATTATATTGATATTCTTGTTAAATAATACCTGATCAACAAAGAGTAGGAATTACATTTCTCAGAGACTTTTAAAACTCAGTAATTTTATATTATCAGACTTGACACTCTTCGCTATTCCCTTCTTTTTCCTTTTTTTCAAGAATTACTCATTTTCCCTAGCTTTCATAAAACTTCCCCTTTTTCTCATTTTTTCGCTTAAATGCTACTGGAATTAATAGAATCCGTTAATAGAATTCATTAAGAAAATCCAAGTCTTTTTGTTTGAAAAGTTTACTACTGTATTTATCGATCAGAATTAATCTTTCTTGGTTGCAAAAATTTAATTATTTTGTTGGAAATTCAAATATTTGGCCAAAAAGTCATCTTTTTGCTCAGAAATTCTACTGTTTTGTAAATGATTCGTCTTTTTGGATAGGAAGTTCTTCCTTTTCGATTAAAAAATCATCTTTTTTGGTAGAAAACTCATCTTTCTGGGTTGCAAATTTAACTATTTTCTTGTAAATCCAATTGTTTGGTTAAAAATTATTTTTCTGTTCTGATAATTCAACTATTTTGTTGAAAATTCATCAATTTTTGTTAAAAATGATCTTTTTTTTTGAAAATTCGTCCTTTTGGTTTTAAAATTCATCTTTTTAGGTAAAAAAGTCATTTTCATTGTTTGCAAATTCAACTATTTTCTTGTAAATCCAACTATTTGGTTGAAAATTATCTTTCTTGGTGAAAATTCGTCCTTTTTTATTAAAATTTTTTTTTTTTGTGGCTGAAAATAATAAAATTTTTTGAAAATGATAAATTTTTTTGGAAATTCATCGTTTAGGGAAAAAGTTAATCTTTTTTGATTGCAAATTAAACTATTTTCTTGTAAATCCTCCTATTTGATTGAAAATTAATCTTTTTTGGTTAAAAATAATAAATTTTTTTTTAAATTCATCGTTTAGGGAAAAAGGTCATTTTTCTTGTTTGAAAATTTAACTATTTCCTTGTAAATCCAACTATTTGGTTAAAAACTATTTTTCTGTCTTAATAAATCAACTATTTTGTTGAAAATTCGTCATTTTTGCTTTAAAATTATATTTTTTATTGAAAATTCGTCTTTTTTGGTAGAAAAGCCATATTTATTTGTTACAAATTCAACTAGTTTTTTGTAAATCTAACTATTTGGTTCAAAATGATTTGACTATTTTGATAATTTAACTATTTTATTGAAAAATTCATCATTCTTGGTTGAAAATAATCTTTTTTATTAGAAATTCGTCCTTTTGGAATGAAATTTTATCTTTTTCGGTGAAAAAGTCATATTTATTGGTTCAAAATTCAATTATTTTTTTGTAAATCCAAATATTCGGTTGAAAATTATTTTTCTGTTTTGATAGTTTTACTATTTTGTTAAAAATTATCTTTCTCGTTGAAAATTCGTTCCTTTCGGGTTAAAAATTAAATTTTTTTTTAGGAAAAAAGGTCGTCTTTCTTGCTTACCAATTCAACTATTTTCTTGTAAATCCAACTATTAGTGGAAAGTGATTTTTTCATTTTGATAATTCAACTATTTTGTTGACAATTCATCATTCTTGGTTAAAAAATATCTTTCCCGTTAAAAGTTCGTTTCTTTTAATTGAGAATTCATCTTTTGTGGTTAAAAATAATAAATTTTTTCAAAAGTTCATCTTTTCAGGAAAAAAGGTCGTCTTTCCTGCTTACAAATTCAACTATTTTTTAGCAAATACAACTATGTGGTTAAAAATTATGTTTCTGTTTTAATAATTCAACTATTTTCTTGAAAATTCATCATTCTTGGTTGAATTTTTTTTTTTTTTATTGAAAATTCATCTTTTTTGGTAGAAAAGCTGCAAAGTCAACTATTTTCTTGTAAATCCAACTATTTGGTAAAAAATGTTTTTTCTGTTTTGATAATTCAACTATTTTGTTGAAAATTCATCATAATTAGTTAAAAATTATCTTTCTTGTTCAATATTTGTCCTTTTTTTTTTGAAAATTCATCTTTTTTGGGTAAAAATAATACATTTTTTTGAAAATTCACCTTTTCAGGAAAAAAGGTCGTCTTTCTTGCTTACAAATTCAACTATTTTCTTGTAAATCCAACAGCGTGTCTACTCACGTGGAAAACCTGGGAAACCTGGAATTATCAGGGAATGTGAAAAATCGCTTTTTAAAGTCAGGAATTTTGTTCGAGAACGTGCTTAATCTTTTTTTTAAATTCGTTATATAAAATAAAGTAACAATGTTTCATTTGTAAAAGTAGCTTTATATTACTGGATTTAGCTGCTTTGTGGGAAATTAACTTTTTTAATTGAAAATTTAACTATGTATTTTGTTGAAAATTCAACAGTTTAAATTTTTTTCCCCTCTTGATTGAAAGATCTTTCTTAGTAGAAAATTTGTATTTTTTTGTTGAATTCATATGTTTTTAATATAAAATTACAGTCTTATTTAGTTGAAATATCAACTATTAATTTTTTGATTAAAAATTCATAATTTTAATTGAAAATTCATCTTTCTGGTTAATAAAAGAATTAAATTTGGTTAAAATTCGATTTTTGTTGTTGTTGAAAATTAAGTTTTTTAAATGAAAATTCAAATACTCCTGTTGAAAATTCATCACTTCGATTGAAAATTTAACTATTTTGTTGAAAATAGTTCTTTTTATTGTTCAAAACTAATCCCTTTCCACTGAAAATTTAATTATTACATTTTTTATTCGAAAATTCAACTATTTGGTTAAAAATTCATGTAATTTTTGAAAAATCATTTTTTCTATAGAAAATTAATCTTCTTGTTTGAAAATTTAACTATTCCAGTTAGAGAATTATTATTTGATTTAAAAATTCATCACTTTGGTTCAAAATTTAACTATTTTGTGAAAAATTCGCTTTCTTCTTTTTGAAAATCAATTTTTTCAACTGAAAATTGAAGTATTCAATTTTTGGTTGAAAATTTATCTTTTTCAGTTGCAAATTCATCTTTTTGGTTAAAAATTCAGAAGGGTTTAACTTCAAACCAATCAGTTTAATTTTCAACAAAAATCATGGATTTTCAACTAAGATGAATCTTTAACTGGAATAGTTGAATTTTCAACTAAAAAAGATCAATTATCTAGTAAATAATTGAATTTCGTACTGAAACATATCAATTTTCAACAAAAAAATAGAATAGTTCAATTTTCAGTTAAAAAAATTAATCATTAACTAAGCAAAAAAAAAATTCCAACAAAACAGTTAAATTTTCAATCGAAGTGATGAATTTTAAATTAAAATGATAAATATTTAACTAGAATAGTTGAATTTTAAACTAAAAAGATGGATTTTCAACTGAAAAAGATAAATTTTAAACCAAAAATTGAGTACCTAAATTTTCAATTAAAAAAATTAATTTTCAACAGAAAATGCACATTTTAAAAAAAATAGTTGAATTTATTAGGATTTACTTAGGTAATGAATCTTGAACTGCAATAGTTATATTTTTAACTAAACAAGAAACATTTTACAGAAAATAGTTAAATTTACAGAAAATAATTCAAGTTTTAACTGAAAAAGGTCAATTTTCAACTAAGAATGAAATAATTAAATTTTCAGCTAAAAAATTAATTATGAACTAAGAAAAAAAAAGATTTTCAACAAAATAGTTAAATTTTTGGTTCAAAATTCAACTATTTCAGTTAGAGAATTAAGGATTTACCATTTTAGTTAAAAATTCATCACTTTCGTTGAAAATTTAACTATTCGATTTTTGGTTGAAAATTGATCTTTTTTAGTTTAAAGTTTAATTATTTGATTGGAAATTTATCTTCTTTAGTTGAAAATTCAACTGTTTGGTTAAGAATTCATCTATCTTATTGAAAAATCGTCTTTTTGTAGATAATTAATCTTTTTGGTTGAAAATTCAATGTGTTTACTTGAAAAGTAGGGAATTTCAAGCGTTTTAAATTAAATTTTATATAGTATCCACATTAATTTTACACAAATATGCATTAAATTAAAAGTATAGGAAGATAAAATAAAAATTTATTTTAATTATTATTTAAATTCGTGGACATTAAGTGCAAGTTAAAGAATCAATTAATTATTTTTTTAGCGTTATTTATTTCAAACCTTTCTGAATTAAATATATTTATTGAATCCCTAGAAACTTGTACCATTAGGAAAATACATATCCTTTAATAAATTTACTTCCTCAAATGAAAAAACAAGTTATTTAATATCACATATGAATAATAATATTTTTACACATTTAGATATATTAAAAAAATTGAAGAAAAAACATGATTTATTATAAACTTGCTTTAAAATATGCGAAATACTTGAATGGTTCCGTACTATGAAAAATTATACCTGGAAAAAACCGGGAATTGTCCGAGAATTTTTTTTAGGGTTTGAGCAGACACCCTGATACAACTATTTGGTTGAAAATGATTTTTCTACATTGATAATTCAAACATTTTATTCAACATTCATCATTCTTTGTTTAAAATGATATTTTTTATTGAAAAATCGTCCTTTTGGATTGAAAAATCATCTTTTTCGGTAGAAAAGTCATCTTTATTTTTTGCAAATTCAACTGTTTTCTTGTAAATCCAACTATTTGTTTGAAAATGATTTTTCCGTTTTGATAATTCAACTATTTTGTTGAAAATTTATCATTCTTGGTTGAAAATTTAACTATTTGGTTAAAAAATTTTGTTTTGTTCTTTTGGATTGAAGATTCATCTTAAAAAATTCTGTTTCGTCCTTTTGGATGCGACTATTTGGTTAAAATTATTTTGCTGTAAATCCAACTGCTTGGTTGAAAGTAATTTTTTTGTTTTGAAAATTATTTTATTGTTTTGAAAATTTAACTATTTAGTTAAAAATCCATCTTTCTTGGTTGAATAAGAATATTGTTTAAAATTCATCTGCTTTCTAAAAAATTCCTCTTTTCGGCTCCTAAAATGAACTATTTGGTTAAAAATTCAAGTATTTTGTTAAAAATTGAAATATTTTATTTCGTTTTTTCGGATTAAAAATTTATTTTGCTTGGTTGAAAATTATTTTTTTTTGTTAAAAATTCGTCCTTTTGGATTCAAAATTCATATATATTTTTTGTTGTTGAGAAAAGTCATCTCTTGGTTGAAAATTCAAATATTTGGGTAAAAATTCCAGTATTTTGTTGAAAATTCAATTATTTTGTTTCGTCTTTTCGGATCGAAAGTTCATCTTGCTTGGTTAAAAATTAATTTTTTTTTGGTTAAAACAAGTTTATTATTGAAAGTTCAATTGTCTTTTAAAAAAATCGTCTTTTTGTCTTTAAAATTAAAAAAAAAACTATTTGGCTGCAAATTCTACTATTTTCTTGTAAATCGAACTGTTTGATTGAAAATGATTTTTTTTTTGTTTTGATAATTTAACTATTTTTTTGAAAGTTTACCATTCTTGATGCAAAATGATTTTTTTGTTTAAAATTTGTCCTTTTGGATTGAAAATTAATCTTTTTTGTTAGAGAAGTCGTCTTTCCTATTTGAAAATTCAACTATTTGTTCCAAAATTCATGTATTTTGTTGAAAATTTAATTGCTACATTTCTTCCTTTCGGATTAAAAATTCATTTGTTTGGTAGAAAAGTTATCTTTTTTGGTTGCAAATTCATTTATCTTGGTTGAAACGAGAATTTGTTGAAAATTCATCTGTCGTCTAATAAAGTTGTCTTTTTAGCTTCAAAAATCATCTATTTGGTTAAAAACTCAACTATTTTGGTAGAAAATTCTACTATTTGGTTGAAATTTAACTATTTAGTTGAAAATGATTTTTTAAAATAAACTAATTGGTAGAAATTCATCTTTCTCGGCTGAAAGTCTTCTAAAAAAATTGTCTTTTAAGCTTTAAAATTCAACTATTGGGTCGCAAATTCAACTATCTTGTTGTAAATGCCACTGTTTGATGAATTTTTTTTTTTTTCGATAATTGAACTATTAAATCGAAAATTCATCATTCTTGGTTAAAAATTCAACTATTTGTTAAAAAATTCATGTATTTTGTTGAAAATTTATTATTTCGGGTTAAAAAGTCACCTGTTTGATTGAAAATTAATTTCTCACGGTTATCTTTTTTAGTTAAAAATTCAATTATTTGGTTAAAAATTTATGTATTTTATTTAACATTCGTTCTTTTGGTATAAAATTAATATTATGTTTGAAATCTTTTTTCTTGGTTAAAAATTCAACTATTTGGCTGAACATTTGTCTTTTTGGTTAGATGATTCGTCCTATCGGATTGAATCTTTTTTCTTTATCTATCATATTTTTTGGTAGAAAAGTCATCTTTCTCGGTTAAAAATGAACTTTTTTTTGAAAAGCCAACTTTTCTGATTAAAAATTCAATTGATTTCTAAAATTCATATTTTTTTATTGAAAATTCAACTATGTGGTTAAAAGTCCAATTATTTTGTTGCAAATTAATGAATTTATTTTATTGAAAATTTAAATATTTTATCAAAAAGTTATAGAAAATTTAACTATTCTGTTAAACATTTATCTTTTTGGATAGAAATTTCATCTTTTTTCATTAAAAATTCATGTTTTTTCGTAAAAGTCTTCTTTCTTGAAAAAAATTTATTTTTTTGGTAGAAAGCCAATTTTTATGATTAAAAATTGTATTTTTGTCTTGAAAATTCCACTGTTTTTTTGAAAGTGCAACGTTTTGTAGTTAAAGTGTAATTTTTTTTGTTTAAAAATTCGATCATTTGGTTAAAAATTCACGTATTTGGTTGAATATTGATTTTCTTGTTGCAAATGTATTTTTTTTTTGAAAATTAACTTTTTTGATTGAAAATGCAGTTGTTTTTGTATGAAGTTATATTTTTTGTTTGACAATTCGTTCAGTTGTTAGAAAATTCATCTTTTTATGTTAAAAATTCAAATATTTTGTTGAAAATTTAATTATTTTGTTAAAATTTTATTGAAAGTTCATCTCTTTATGGTAAAAGTCATCTTTCTTGATTCAAAATTAATTTTTCTGTTGGAAGGTAAACTTTTCTGATTTAAACTTTAAATAAATTTTAAAATTTCGCCTTTTTGGCGTAAAAATTTAACTGTTTTGTTAAAAATGTAACTGCTTTTGGTTGAAGCGTAATCTTTTTTTTTTTTTTGAAAATTCGACCATTTAGTTGAAAATTCATGCATTTCAGTCAAAAATTGACTTTTTTTATTCAAAATGAAATTGTTTTTGGTTCAAGCTTAACCTTTTTTGTTGGAAAATTCGATAATTAAGTAAAAAATTTATTTTTATTGAAAATTGGACCATCTGGTTGGAAACTTTTTTTTTCTTTTGGTTGAATATTAACTTTTTTTTTAAATTCGTTTATTTGGTAGAAAATTCATCTTTCTATGTTAAAAATTAAAATATTTGGGTAAAATTCAACTGTTTTGTTGAAAATTTAATTATTTTGTTGGAAATTCAATATCTTTTTTTAAATTCATTTTTCGGCGAATTTTTAAGTATGTTATTGAAAATCCTAAAGCCATCTTTTTTGGATAAAAATTAAACTGTTTTGTTAAAAATTGGTCTTTCTGATATAAAATTTCGGCTTTTTTTATTGAAAATTCATCTTTTTTGTAAAAGACATCTTTCTAGGTTAAAAATTTAACTGACTTCCAAAAAAATTCGTATTTATGGCTTAAAAATTCACTTATTTGATCAAAAATAATTTTTTTAAATTTAACTATTTTTTTGAAAATTTATCTTTGTTACTCTCTTTTTTTGTTTGAAATTCTCCTTTTCTTTTTGCAAATTAATTTGTTTTCTAGAAGATTTTACTTTTTATCTTGAAAATTTACATGTTTCCTTGAAAATCATATGTTAAATTCAATATGGAATCTACATTAATTTAATTTAAAAGAATTTATTATTAATTAAAAATTTCTCGAAATCGTATAAAAATAACTTTCAATTTTGAAAGATTAAGAATTGTGATTATTTTGGATTAAACTTTCCACAGACGAAACCTTGGCGCGTTTGATGCATCGAAACTGAGACCTGAACATGTTCTTGGCAAGGAGAACCGAGCTGCCTGTATCCAAAAATTAAAATTGTACAAAGTCCCGAAAAATTCGGAATTGAGACCACAGAAACAAGCAGCAATACTCGCACCTTTGTGCACTTATAAAGGCGACC
Organism: Amphibolips quercusostensackenii; assembly: GCA_032357855.1. NCBI lineage: Eukaryota > Metazoa > Arthropoda > Insecta > Hymenoptera > Cynipidae > Amphibolips > Amphibolips quercusostensackenii. The sequence continues at coordinate 1,307,087 of JAUELO010000270.1, read as the reverse complement.
TTGGATTTCTCTATACTCTTCGCTCAACAAAAGTCAGTTCCAATCAGGGTCAAGTTTCATTTCCTGGTGGAATGCACGATGAAAATGATCCCAGTTTAATCGACACTGCCTTAAGAGAGACTTGGGAAGAACTTCGGATTCCGCAAAAGGATGTGGACGTCTGGACGAGTACAGATTTGTTTATAAGAAAAGACGTAAGTGTGATGCCAGTCCTCGGTTACGTCGGGGAAATTGACCCAGAAACGCTCAAAATCAACACCCACGAAGTTGAGGAAGCCTTCGTGCTCACACTAAAAAATTTATGCGAACCTTCTTTGTGTCGTTTTACTCAATTTCGGAATAACTTTACTCTGCCGACCTATCTTGGAGGTAAACATCGAATTTGGGGACTCACTGCCGCGATAACGCACATGATAATGAATTCTCTTGTGTCTGATTGCTACACTCACAAAATTAAGTACCTGCAACCTATTGATAAAACAATGCAAGTCGAAAGATAAGTTTAATCAATTTTCTAGATAGTTGTGAATTTTAGGTTTTCTTTCTTGGAGAGGTAGGAACTAGGATCATGTATTTTGTTTTATCCGAGGCAATTTTTAAGAATAAAGTACAATATTTTTGTTTACTTTTAGTGGCTGGTACTTTTTTTAAGACCAATTTTGTTACGGGGTGTGTATCCTACCTGGAAAACCTGGAATTGTCAGGGAATTTTATATGCCTGGAAGAACCTGGAAATGTCGCGGAATTCCCTTTTCCCCTTCCAATTTCTTTTGCCTTTCTCCCTTTCCTTTTCCCATTTCCTTCTTCCTCTTTCCTTCTTCCCCTTTCTTTTCCCCCATTCCCCCTTTCTTTCCCCCTTTCCATTTCCCCCTTCTCATTTTCCCTTTCCTTTTTCCTTTTTCCTTTCCCTGTCCCTTTTCTAAAATAGGCCCTTTTCATTTTCCCTTTCTCCCCTTTCTGTTTTACTTTTCCCCTTCTCCTATCGCTTTTCCCCTTTCCTTCTTCCCTTTCCCCTTTATTTGCCCCCTTTGCCCGTTATTTCCCCCTTTCGTATTCTCTTTATTTCCCCATTTTCCATTTTCCCCTTTCATCTTTCCTTGTCCCCTTTCATTTTTCCTTTTCCTTTTCCTCCTTTCTTTTTCTCTTTTCCCCTTTTTTTCTTCCCTTTTCTTTTCCCCCTTCCATTTCTTCTTTCCCCTTTTCTTTCCCCCCTTTCCTATTCCGATTTTTCCCCTTTCCCCCTTAGGTTTTTCCTCTTTTATTTTCTCCTTTTCTTTTCCTCTTCCCCTGCCCCCCTTTTCCCTTTTCGTTTAGCTTGTCACCTTTTCCTTTTTCCTCTTTCTTTTTTCCCCTTTCCCTGTTCCTCTTCTTTCCCCCTTTTTTCCTTCTCTTTCTCACTTTTTTCTTTTTGTTGTCACTTTACGTGCCGCTCGTGGCGGTACCACGCACATTGGGTCAAAAAAAAAAAACGTTCGTGGACAAATTGATTTTTAGAAAACAATTATTATCCGATTTCAACGTTTTTAAAAAATGAAAGCTAATAAAATTTTGCATCGAACTGTCATGGCCGATTTTTAAATTTGTGTTTATTAAATGACAAAAATGGAAAAAAAATTTTGACTTGAAGTATACCGGTTTTTGAAAAATGCTTTGATTCAATCGAAAATACCTAGAAAACTAAAAGAAATTATCTAAAAAAGATGTCCAATAGCAATAAAAATGTTAAAAAATTTATTGAATTTGTTATAAACAAATAAGTGGATGAAAATGGTTTCGTGGGGATTGGCGGCGATTCGTCACTTGATTCGCACAAAATTTGTACAAATTATGGACAAAAAGAGTTTTTTAGTTGAATTAATAAAAGTTAATAAATAATTTTTTATTTTAAAAGCAATTTTTATAAACAAATATCCATATCAGGTTTTTTGGATGGAATAAATCAAGTTTTTTCTATGCAATTGATCACATATTACTTGAAAATAAAACCTTAGTATAATATTTTTCCACCGAATGAAAATTAATAATTGTTTGAACTACCTTAATTAACAAATGCACTATGTGGCTATTTTTGGAGGTACAAACTTGATTTTTTCAATGCAATTAACTGTAAATAACTAACTTCTGAATTTTTAAGAACATTTTGATGACAGTAGAGAATTTATTACCGTGTACAACAATTGTTTGAACAAATTTTTATCATTTTATGTATTTATGAATTAAATACCGCTTTTTTAACGGAATTAATAGTTAGTTATTTAACAATGAATTTTTGCTATGAATCGATAACATTTGATCATTGTTTAACCAAACTTAATTAACAAATGCATTATTTGGCTATTTTTCAGCATTTAAACTTGTTTTTTATGCAATCAACTGTTAATAACACATTTTTAAAACTTTTTTAAATAGTTCGATAACGATTCACTCTTTTTATTTTTATTAACATTTTAATTAACGTAGCCATACACGGTATATATTATAAGATTTTTACAAGTATTTCACATTCGGGGATATTATTATAAAATCAAACTAATCCTAAAAAAAACACTTTCTGTTTTACTGATATCGTCGAAACTGCATGTAATACACTTACATCCTGA
>JAUELO010000270.1:1266879-1293884 GCA_032357855.1 Amphibolips quercusostensackenii | reverse complement strand
AATTAATCTTTTTGGCTGAAAATTGAACTTCTTAGATTAAAATTTAAATATTTCAGTTAAAGATTCATGGATTTTGTTGAAAATTCGTTTTTTCTGGTCAAAAATTAATCTTCTTAGTTAAAAGTTAATTTTTTTGTTGAATGAAAATTTAATTACTTTGTGGAAAGTTAAACTCTCTTGTTAAAAATTAATTTTTTCGGTTAATAATTGATCATTTTAATTAAAAATTCATCTCTTTGCTTAAAACTTTTTTTTTTAGCAAATAATTTAGCTTTTTTGTTAAAAATTAATTTTTTCGGTCGAAGATTTATCATTTTAATTGAAAATTCATCTCTTTGGTCAAAAATGAGTAATTTTGTTGAAAATTGCAAATTTTTTGTTTGGAAGATAATTAGTTTTTTTTACTGAAAATTTAACTATTCTAGTTAAAATTTTAAATATTTTGTTCAAAATTCGTTTGTAGCGTAGAATTAATTTTTTTAAACTGAAAATGTGACTATTCCTATTGAATATTCCATGATATTAGTTGAAAATTCATCTCTTTAGTTGATAATTAATTTTTTTAACTGAAAATTTAACTATTTAATTTTTATTTGACGATTTATTTTTTTTTTAGTTGAAAATTCGTCTTTTATTATAGAAATTAATCTTCTTGGTTTCAAATTTTTTTTCATCAGTGGAAATTCATCTTTTTGGTTTAAGATTCAACTATTCCGGTTAAAACTTCATCATTTATTGGAAAATTCGTCAATTTGATTAAAAATTAATTTTTTTTCTTACTAAAAATTTAACTATTGTATTTTTGGTAAAAAATTTATCTTATTAGGTCCAAAATTCAACTATTTCGTTGAAAATTTGTCTTTTTTAATTGAAGATTCAACTGTTTCGCGAAAAATTCATGTATTCTCTTGAAAAATCACCTTTTTGATAGAAAATTAATTTTCTTGTTTAAAAATTAATTTTTTAGGTTAAAAATTCAAGTATTCCACTTAAATATTTATTATTTTTAGTTCAAAGATCTTTTTTCTGGTTGAAAATAAAACTACTTGGCACAAAGTTAAACTCTTTTTAAAAAAATTCAGCTTGCTGGCTTACAATTTTAAATAAAAATTCATCTCTTTGGTTGAAAATTTATTTTTTTACTGGTAAATTAAACTTTTACTAGAAATTAATGTGCTTGGTTAAAAATGCATGTTTTTGTTTGAAAATTTATCTTTTTCGTTAAAAATAAAACTACTTGGTTGGAACCTGAACTTTTTTTTATTAAAAATTGATCTTTTTGGTTTTAAATTCATCTATTCCAGTTCAAGATTCATAATTTTAGTTGAAAAATTAATTTTTTTAACTGATAATTAAAATTTTTGCTAGAAATTAATCTTCTTGGTTAAAAATTAATGTTTTTGGTTAAAAATTCATCTTTTTTGTTTAAAATTTAACTATTCCAGTTAAAGATTCATCATTTTAGTCGAAAATTAATTAGTTTGTTTGTTTGAACATTATTTTTTTCAACTGAAAATTTAACTATTCCATTTTTGGTTGAAAATTTGTCTTTTTCGTTGAAAATTCATCTTTTTGGTAAAAAAATAAAACTAATTGGTTGAAATTTGAACTTTTCTGTTGAAAATTCATAATTTTAATTGAAAATTCATTTCTTTGGTTGAAAATAAATTTTTTTACTGATAAATTAAACTTTTGGTAGCAATTATTCTTCTTGGTTAAAAATGCATGTTTTTGGTTAAACATTTATCTTTTTAGTTTAAAATTCAACTATTTCAGTTGAAGATTCATCATTTCAATTGAAAATTATTAGTTTGTTTGGAAATTATTTTTTTCAACTGAAAATTTAACTATTCTATTTTTGGTTGAAAATTTGTCTTTTTTATTGAAAATTCATCTTTTTGGTTGTAAAATTCAACTCTTTTAATAAAAGATTTATCATTTTAGTTCAATATTCATCTTTTTTGTTCAAAATTCAACTATTCGAGTTGAAGATTCATAATTTTAGTTGAAAATTAATTAGCTTGGTTAAAAATTATTTTCTTCAACTGAAAATTTAACTATTCCATTTTTGTTTGAATATTCATCTTTTTCGCTAAAAATTTATCTTTTTGGTGAAAAATAAAACTACTGGGTTGAAATTTGAACTATTTTGTTAAAAAACCATCTTTTTGGTTTAAAATTCATCATTTTTAATGAAAATTCATCTCTTTGTTTAGAAATTAATTTTTTCACTGATAAATTAAACTTTTGGTAGAAATTAATCTTTTTGGTTGAAAATGCATGTTTTTGGTTGAAAATTTATCTTTTTTGTTTGAAATTCAACTATTTCAGTTAAAGAATTATCATTTTAGTTAAAAATTAATAAGTTTGTTTGAAAATTAGTTTTTTCAACTGAAAATTTAACTGTTCTATTTTTAGTTGAAAATTTGTCTTTTTCGTTGAGAATTCATCTTTTTGGTTAAAAATAAAATTACTTGGTTGGAACTTGAACTTTTTAATTAAAAATTGATCTTTTGGGTTTTGAATTCATCTTTTTTGTTTAAAATTTAATTATGTCAGTTCAAGATTCATTATTTCAGTTAAAAATTAATTATTTTGTTTGAACATTATTTCTTTCAACTGAAAATTTAACTATTCCATTTTTGGTTAAAAATTTGTCCTTTTCGTTAGAAACTCATCTTTTTGGTAAAAAATAAAACTACTTGGTTAAAATTTACACTTTTTTGTTAAAAATTGATCTTTTTGGTTTAGAATTCATCTATTCCAGTTGAAGATTCATCATTTTAGTCGGAAATTAATTAGTTTGGTTGAAAATTATTTTTTTCAACTGCAAAAATAAGTATTCCATTTTTTGTTGAAAATTTGACTTTTTCATTATAAATTTATCTTTTTGATTAAAAATAAAACTACTTGGTGGAAATTTGAACTTTTTTTATTGAAAATTGATCTTTTTGGTTTTAAGTTCATCTATTCTAATTGAAGATTCATGATTTTAGTTGAATATTAATTTTTAAAACTGATAATTTAAATTTTTACTTGAAATTAATCTTCTTGGTTAAAAATTAATGGTTTTGGTTGAAAATTTATCTTTTTTGTTTAAAAGTCAACTATTTCAGTTAAAGATTCATCATTTTAGTTGAAAATTAATTAGCTTGGTTGAAAATTATTTTCTTCAACTAAAAATTTAAATATTCCATTTTTTGTTGAAAATTTGTCTTTTTCATTGAAAACTCATCTTTTTGGTAGAAAATCAAACTACTTGGTTAAAATTTGAACTTTTTTGTTAATTTTTCATCTTTTTGGTTTAAAATTCATTATTTTCATTTAAAAAATTCATCTCTTTGGTTAAAAATGCATGTTTCTCGTTGAAAATTCATATATTTTTTTAAATACAACTACTTCAGTTGAAGATTCATTATTTTAGTTAAAAATTAATTAGTTTGGTTAAAAATTTATTAGTTTGGTTAAAAATTATTTTTTTTTAATGAAAATTTAACTATTCCATTTTTTGTTGAAAATTTGTCTTTTACGTTGAAAATTAATCTTTTTGGTTAATAATAAAACAATTCGGTTGAAATTTAATCTCTTTTGTTAAAATTTATCTTTTTGATTTAAAATTCACCATTTTAATTGGAAATTTATCTCTTTGGTTAAAAATTAATTTTTTTACTGAAAAATTAAACTTTTGGTAGAAATTAATCTTCTTGGTTACAAATGCATGTTTTTGGTTAATAATTCATCTTTTTTCTTTAAAATTTAACTATTTTAGTTGAAGATTCATTATTTTAGTTGAAAATTACTAGTTTGTTTGAAAATTTTTTTTTTCAACTGAAAATTTAACTATTTCATTTTTGGTTGAAAATTTGTCTTTTTCGTTGAGAATTCATCTTTTTGGTTAATAATAAAACAATTTGGTTGAAATTTAAACTTTTTTGTTGAAATTTATCTTTTTGGTTTAAAATTCATCTCTTCAGTTGAAAATTAATTATTTTACTGATAAATTAAAACCTTTAGTAGAAATTAATCTTCTTGGTTGAAAATGCATGTTTTTCGTTAAAAATTCATTTTTTTTATTCAACTATTTTAGGTGAAGATTCATCAGTTCAGTTGAAAATTAATTAGTTTGGTTAAGAATTATGTTTTTTCAACTAAAAATTTAACTATTTCATTTTTTATTGAAAATTTGTTTTTTTTTTTCGTTGAGAATTCATCTTTTCAGTTAAAAATAAAACTACTTGGTTGAAATTTGAACTTTTTTTGTTAAAAATTGATCTTTTTGATTTAAAATTCACCTATTTCAGTTAAAGATTCATAATTTTAGTCAAAAATTAATTAGTTTGGTTGAAAATTATTTTTTTCACCTCAGGTATTAACTATTCCATTTTTTGTTGAAAATTTAACTCTTTCGTTGATAATTTATCTTTTTGGTTGAAAATAAAACTACTAGGTTAGAAGCTAAACTTTCTAAATTGAAAATTGATCTTTCTGGTTTCAAATTCATCTATTCCAGTTAAAGAATCATAATTTTTGTTGAATATTAGTTTTTTCAACTGATAATTTAAATTTTTGCTAGAAATTTAGATCCTTGGTTGAAAATGAATGTTTTTGGCTAAAAATTCATTTTTTTGTTTAAAATTTAACTATTTCAGGTAAAGATTTATCAGTTCAGTTGGAAATTAATTAGTTTGATCGAAAATTATTTTTTTCAACTGAAAATTTAACTATTCCATTTTTGGTTGAAAATTGGTCTTTTTCGTTAAAATTCATCTTTTTGGTAAAAAAAAAATAAAACAACTTTGTTTATATTTGAAATTTTTTGTTAAAAATTCACTATTTTAATTGGAAATTTATCTCTTTGGTTAAAAATTAATTTTTTTACTGACAAATTAAACTTTTGGTAGAAATTAATCTTCTTGGTTACAAATGCATGTTTTTGGTTAAAAATTCATCTTTTTTCTTTAAAATTTAACTATTTTAGTTGAAAATTCATCATTTTAATTGAAAATTATTAGTTTATTTGAAAATTATTTTTTTCAACTGAAAATCAATCTATTCCATTTTTAGTTGAAAATTTGTCTTTCTCGCTGAAAACTCATCTTTTTGATAGAAAATAAAACTATTTGGTTAAAATTTGAACTTTTTTGTTGAAAATTCTTTTTTTTCTGTTAAAAATTCATCATTCTAATTGAAAATTCATCTCTTTAGTTGAGAATTAATTTTTTTTACTGATAAATTAAGCTTTTGGTAGAAATTAATCTTCTTGGTTAAGAATGCGTGTTTTTGGTTGAAAATTCATCATTTTTCTTTAAAATTCAATTATTTCAGTTGAAGATTCATCATTTCAGTTGAAAACTGATAAATCTGTTTAAACATTATTTTTTTTAACTGAAAATTTATTATTCCATTTTTGGTTGAAAATTTGTCTTTTTCGTTGAAAACTCATTTTTTTGGTAAAAAATAAAACTACTTGGTTGAAATTTGAACTTTTTTGTTAAAAATTCATCTTTTTGGTTTAAAATGCATCATTTTAATTGAAAATCATCTCTTTGGTTGAGAATTAATTTTTTTTACTGATAAATTACACTTTTGGAAGAAATTAATTTTCTTGGTTAAAAATGCATGTTTTTGGTTGGAAATTCATCTTTTTTGTTTGAAATTCAACTATTGTAGTTAAAGAATTATCATTTTAGTTAAAAATTAATAAGTTTGTTTGAGAATTAGTTTTTTCAACTGAAAATTTAACTATTCCATTTTTGTTTGAAAATTTGTCTTTTTCGTTGAAAACTTATCTTTTTGGTAAAAAATAAAACTACTTGGTTGAAATTTGAACTTTTTTGTTGAAAATTCATCTTTTTGGTTTAAAATGCATCTATTCCAGTCGAAGATTCATAATTTTACTTGAAAATTAATTAGTTTGGTTGAAAATTATTTTTTTCAACTGAAAATTTAACTATTCCATTTTCTGTTGAAAATTTGTCTTCTTCGTTGAAAATTCATCTTTTTGGTTAAAAATAAAACTATTTGGTTAGAACTTGAACTTTTTTCATTGATAATTGATCTTTTTGGTTTTAAATTCATCTGTTCCAGTTGAAGATTCATAATTGTAGTAGAAAATTAATTTTTTTTACTGATTATTTAAATTTTTGCTAGAAATTAATCTTCTTGGTTGGAAATTAATGTTTTTCGCTAAAAATTCATTTTTTTGTTTAAATTTCAACTATTGCAGTTGAAGATTCATCATTTTACTTCAAAATAAATTAGTTTGGTTGAAAATAATGTTTTTCAACTGAAAATTTAAATATTCCATTTTTAGTAGAAAATTGGTCTTTTTCGTTGAAAATTCATCTTTCTGATTAAGGATAGAACTACTTGGTTAAAATTTAAAGGTTTTCCTTAGAAATTTATATTTTTGGTTTCAAATTTAACTATTCCAGTTGCGGATTCATAATTTGAGTTCAAAATTTATCAGTTTGCTTGGAATTTTTTTTGTATAGAAAATTTCTTTGACTGAAAATTTAACTATTCCATTTTCGATTGAAAAGTCATCTTTTTTAGATGAAAATTCTATTATTTGGCTGAGAATTCATGTATTTTGTTGAAAACCCTTCTTTCTGGTAAAAAATTAATCTTTTTGGTTAAAAATGCAACTATCTGTTTGAAAATTCATCTATATTGTTAAAAATGAAATATTTTCACTAAAAAGTTAGAAATTTAAAGCGATTTAAATTGAATTTATTATGCTATACCCATTAATTTTACCTAAATATGCACTAATTTTTAAGTATAAAAAGAAAAAGAAAGTTTGAATTATTAAATTACTTAATTAAACAATGGTGCTAATACATTGGAATAAATATTATTAATAATTAATAATAAATATAATTGAATCCCAAAAAACTGAAAAATATTGTTTATAGTAAACTCATTCGTTTTTTATAAAAAAATATAATTCTCACCGTTCAAGTCAACCAATTTAAAATGACTGTCGATGAACATTTTCATTGCCTGGGGAAATTCGCGGTACGGACGTCCAACGCAACTTATTTGCACGGCTCTTTTAAACTCTTCATTCGTCACGATTCCATCCTAAAAAAAATGAAAATTATTAATAGTTCACTTTTGAAAACAAAACAAAAAATCAAATTTGAAAAATAAAAACTGAACTGGTTGACCTAAAAATTTTTTTGCTGAGTACCTAATTTTATGTAATAAATTAATATTTATTATTTAATAAATTCATGTTGACTGGTATTCCAATTATTTTCAGGGACGACTGAAAAATCCTGAAAAATAAAATTTCCGATACTGTTAAATTTCCGAAAAATAAAATATTTGAAACAGTACATTCTTAAACCTAAACAATTTCAAAAATTGTTTTTTAATCAATATTATTTATTAAAAATACAGTCCCGAAATACATTTATTAGATAAATTTTGTTAATATATAATGTATTTTTAAAATTATTGTTTAAATTAAAAATAGCAATAATTTTGTTCTTGTATTGTTCTTTTACATGGAGAATTATTTTTAGTCAATTTTTATTTCAGATTCAAACAATAATTTGAAAAAATACATTGAACATAAAAAAAAATTCTGATCAAAATATATTATTATTGTATTTTTAATAAATAAAAATGATTTATTAAAAAAAATTAAATTGCTTAAATTCCAAAGTATTCTAGTGTCTGGAATTTTGCAGTATCAGATATTTTATAATTTGTCGATTTTCTGTGGGAAATTTTATTTTTTGAGAATTTTTCTATTTCGGCAATTTTTTTAATTTTGGGAATTTTATTTTTCGGAAATTTGACAGTGTCTGAAAATTTATTTTTATCGATTTTTCAGTCGTCCCTGTTTCAGTAAAAGTCTGCATTGTAAGCCGTAAGTGAAATTTCTCTGATCTATATTTAAGTGCCAAAATCCCAACATCGTTAGACGTTTCCGGTCGTGCTTCATTTTGAAACTAATTACTTGTCATAATGCTTATCCACAAAAGCCCGATTTCTCAAAACTTACTTTCGAAGTTATCAGAAATTTTTTCTAGATTAAGATTTACTTGAAGATTTTCATTTTTTAATAGCGTTTATTTGCTTTAAACTATTGTTGTCTGCTTTTAAGTTATTTAAATAAATAATACATTTTATGACGGAAAACTTGGATTATTAAAGTATATTTATCATTGCAAATTATTATAAACAATAAATTGAAAAAATGTAAATTACTCCTAATGAGACAAAGAAAATGAAAAAAATAGAAATTTTAGCGATTTAACAAAAATCTTCTGATTAAAATTAACTTAAAATTAATTTAATTTATTACAAAATTTGGCAAAATATTTTAAAATATTTCGAAAATTAAAAAAAAAATCTTTAAGATGGTACTGCAATTTTTTTCATTTTTAAGAAAATGAAGGAAAAAATTCTTTTTTTTTCAAATTGTAGAAAAAAACCGAATCATTTTATAAGATATTTCAAAGGTTTAAAAGTTTTGAAAAGATTAAAAAAAATTTAAAGTATAATGTAGATTTTTGAAGATTTTGAAAAAAATGGAGAAACTTTTAAAGAATTTCAAAATGTTTCAAGAAAATAAGTAAATTTTCTTCAGAATCATAAGAACATTTCAACTGATTTTTTATTTTTTTAAATTAATTTTAAGAGAATATTTCAAAAGATTGAAAAATTCAAAAATTAAAATTTTTAAATTTTTGAATAATTTGAAATTTGAAAAGATTTTTGAAATGTTAAAACAAAACGTAGATTTTTGGAGATTTCGAAAAAAACTAATTTTTCAATAATGTTGAAAGGTTTTAAGAGAATGAACAAATTTTCCTCAAATTTCTACGAAAATTTAAAATGATTCTTTATTTTGAAAAATTAATTTGAAGAGAATATTAAAAAAGGTTACAAAACATTTCAAAATATTTATAAAAATCAAATTTGAACTCGTAAAGATTTACCAAAATTGAACAAAAAAATGTACATTTTTGAAGGTTACGAACAAAAAATTTAAAAGATTTTGAAGAAGCTTGAAAGGTTTCAAGACAATAAAAAATAAAACTTGAGATTTCTAGGAAAATAAAAAATTATTGTTCAAAATATTTCAAAAAATTTCCAAAATTATCAAAAAAACAACCCGAAAGATTTTGATACATTTTTTTTAATTTCGCACGATTTTTTAAAAATATTTTAAAAAATTTGAATAATTCAATATTGTATTCAGAAGTTTCGAAAGCATTTCAGAAATAATTAAAATGTAAAAAGATTCACAAAAATTCAACAAAAAATGTAGATTTTTTAAGCTTGCAAACAAAAATTTTAGAAGCTCACGAAAAATTGAAGAACTTAAATTTAAAATTTTGAATTTTTAAATGTATAATTTAAGAAATTATTTAGAAAATTTAAAGTAAGTTTGGAAGATTTCAAGAAAATGAAAGAAATTTCATAAGATTCTAAGAAAATTTTTGTTTTTTTTTTGTTTTGCAAAATTAATTTTGACAGAATATTTAAAAGGGTTTCAAAGGATTTCAAAATTTTTTCAAAATTGCCGAAAAAGAATTTGGCAGATTTAAAGACATTTTTCTTAAATTTTGCAAAATGAAAAAAAAATTAGGAAGTATTTGAATCATTCAATACTATGTTTAGAAATTTTGATAACGTGTCAAAAATAATTAAAACTTTAACAAAAAATGTAGATTTTTGAAGATTACAACAAAAAATTTAAAAGACTTTGAAAAAGTTTGAAAGGTTTCAAAATAATAAAAAAATAATGCTTGAGATTTCTAGGAAAATTTAAAATGATTCTTGATTTTGCAAAAATTAATTTCAAGAGAGTGCTTGAAAAGGTTTTAAAAGATTTTGAAAATTTTTTAACATTATCAAAAAAAGAACCCGGAAGTTTAATTCATTCTTTTTTCAATTTTGCATGGTTTTCAAAAAATTTAGGAAAAATTTCATTAATTCAATATTATACTTAGAAGTTTTGACAACAATTTAGAAATAATTTAAATTCAAAAAGATTTACAAAAATTTAACAAAAAATGTAGATTTTTGAAAATTGTGAGCGAAAAATTTAGAAGCTTAGAAAAAATTAACGAATTTAAATAAAAAAATTTGAATTTCAAAATTTATAATTTAAAAATTTATTTAAAAATTTTTTAATAAATTTGAAAGATTTCAAGATAATAAAAAAAAATTCATAAGATTCTAGGAAAATTTTTTATGAGTCTTTGTTTTGCAAAATTAATTTGAAGAGAATATTTAAACGAGTTTCAAAAGGTTTAAAACAAATTTTAAATTGTTAAAAAAAATTTGGCAAATTTTAAGACATTTTTTTTTAATTCTTGAAATTTTTTTTTTAAATTTAGGAAAAATTCGAATCATTTAATACTACATTTATAAGTTTCGATATTGTGTCAAAAATAATTAAAAATTCAACAAAAAATGTAGATTTTTGAGGGTTATGAACAAAAAAATAAGATGATTAGAAAAATTTGAATTAAAAAATGTAAATTCAAACATTTCAATTTAAAAATGTTGCATAGAAAATTCAAATTTAAAAGTTAAATTTTAAAATTTTTAATTTAAAAATGTAAAAACTGAAAAATATAAAAACTTCAAAACTTAAAAATTTTGATTAAAAATTATTTAAATTTATTTTCAAAGTTTAAAATAAGTTTGAAAGATGTCGAGATAATAAAAAAATTTTCATAAGATTCTAGGAAAATTTTTTATAATTTTTTGTTTTGTAAAATTAATTTTAAGAAAATATTTAAAAGGTTTCAAAAGATTTCAAAAATTTTTCATAATTTTCAGAAAAGTATTTAGAAAATTTTAATAAATTTGTTTTTAATTTTGCAGAATTTAACAAAAATCTTAGGAAGAATTCCTATCATTCAATACTACATTAAAAGTTTTGATAACATTTCGAAAATAATTAAAAATTCAAGAAGATTTACAAAAATTTAACAAAAAATTTAAATTTTTAAAGATTGCGAAGAAAAAATTTATAAGCTTAGAAAAAATTAAGAAAGTAAAAAATTTAATTAAAAAAATCAAAAAATAATAGTTTAAATTTATAAATTAAAAAATTTTAATAAACAAATTTTAATTTAGAAATTTAAATTCACAAATTTTTAATATATAATTTAAAATGAATTTAAAAGTTTTCAAGGGAATAAAAAAAATTAATAAGATTCTAGAACATTTTTTTATGGGTTTTTGTTTTGCAAAATTAATTTTAAGAGAATATTCATAGGTTTTTGATAACTTTTCAAAAATAATTAAAAATGTACAAAAATTCAGATTTTTGAAGATTACGAACAAAAAATTTAGAAGTTAAGAAAAAATTAAAATTTAAAAATTTAAAAATTTCAAATTAATAATATAAATTTATAAATGAAAAAATTTTTATTTAGAAATTTGAAGTAAAAAATTTAAATTAACAAATTTTTTAATTTATAATTTAAAATAATTTTGTAAGGTTTTAAGGCAATAAAAAAAATTCATAAAATTTTAGGAAAAAATTTTATGATTTTTTGTTTTGCAAAATTAATTTAAAGAGAACATTTAAAAGGGTTTCAAAAGATTTATAAAAAAATCTCAGAATTGTCAAAAAAGAATTTGGAAGACATTTTTCCTTATTTTTGCAGAATTAAAAAAAATTAGGAAAGATTCGAATCATTCAATAATATATTTAGAAATTTTAATATATTTCAAAAATTATTAAAAATTTAAAAAACTTTTAAAAAATTTAACACAAAATATAGATTCTTGAAAACTACGAAAAAATTTTTAAGCTTTCTGGGAAGCTTGAAAGGTTTCAAGATAATAAAAAAAAATTATTAAGATTCCTAGAAAAATTTTTATAATTTTTTATTTTTAAACATTAATTTTGCAAGGATATTTTTTAAAAAATTCCATGATGCCAAAAAAATTCTAAGAAAAATGTTTCAAAAACAATTTAAAAATGGTAAAGATTTACAAAAATGTAATTAAATATAATATAATATTATCAAAATTTTCTTAAGATTCCTAAGAAAATTAAATTAATTTTTAAAGAAAATTCAAAAAGATTTCAAAACATTTGTGAAAACGTTGAAAATTTATAAAGTGTTGGTTAATTTTTTCTTAACTTTCAAAGTCATAAATGTAATTTAAAGTGACTCGAGTTCTTTCAAAAAATTGTTAAAATCCTGTAAAATACAAAAAATTGTTTAAAAATGTTCTAGATACTTTTTTGATATATCTGGTGTTATTCGAAATTTTAATTTTCAATTAAAAATTATCTTTTTCCTCAAATCGAAAAACTACACGTGCGCATAGTACGCGATTAATTATTTGATAAGAAATCACTCAATTTAAAATCAATTTAATCAAAATATTTAAAAAAATAAACTGCGTATAAATTTCAAAATTCGTTTATAGTCTTATTGCTGAGTAAATTAAAATAGAGATTCGTCTCACGGTCTTAAAAATCGATGACATAAATTGCGAAATGCTCAGAATGAATTCAAGTACGAAAATACGACATTTATTATTTACACTTTAGCCAATATTTCGGCAAAACGTGATGCAATTTCGAAGCATCGCAATGACAAGTTGTAAATCATAATTTTTCAACGATTTTTTAACGATTAAAAGATACCAATTTCATTTTACCAAAATGAAAAAAAAATATTTAAAAAATAAAATATTCAGTGGTTTTGAGTAGATTCAAAAATAATTTAATACTCGTCAAGATTTCAAATTCTTTTTTTTTTCAATGTTGATTTTTAAGAAAGAAATCTTCTTAAGAATTTTTACAAGTTGCAAGA
Organism: Amphibolips quercusostensackenii; assembly: GCA_032357855.1. Lineage (NCBI taxonomy): Eukaryota > Metazoa > Arthropoda > Insecta > Hymenoptera > Cynipidae > Amphibolips > Amphibolips quercusostensackenii. The sequence continues at coordinate 1,281,072 of JAUELO010000270.1, read as the reverse complement.
GCATAAAAAAAATGTTTTAGGATTCCTGGAAAAATTTTGAATGATTTTTTATTTTGATACATTCAAAATGATTTCCTGAAATTTCGAAAATGAATGCAGAAGATTTAAGATTAAGAGAAAAGAATATAGAAGATTTGAAGACAATTTCGAAAATTTTTCAGAATTTTTGTTAAACTTTAGACAAAATTTGAATCATTTTGAAAAAAATGAGAGGATAAAAAAAAATTCTTAAGATTCTTATAAACATTTGAAATAATTTTTATTTTTAGAAATTAATTTTTAAAGAAAAAAAACTCAAAATGGTTAAAATGATTTCTAAAATTTCGAAAAAAAGAAAGACTTTAATGCATTTTTTTTCTATTTTTCAGAATTTTTTAAAAACTTTATGAAAAATTCGAATCATTTTTAAAGACATATAGAAAGTTACAAGGATTTGAAGAGATTTTTAAATAATCAAAAATTTTAAAATACTTTTAAAAATTTAGAAGCGATTTCAGAATGTTGAAAAGTTTCAAGACAATTAAAAAATTGTCTTATGATTTCTGGGAAAATTTTCAAACGATTTTTAATTTAAAAAATTAAATTTTAAAAGAAAATTGAAAAGAATTTCAAAACATTTAAAAACATTTTCTAAAATGTCGAAAAAGTGTGTAGAACATTTTAAAGAAAATTTTCCTATTTTGCAAGATTAGAAATTTAAAAAAAAGTTTGACTAAGTTTGAGAGATATTATGAAGTTTTGAAAAAGTTAAAAAAAAAGTTGAAAAAGTAAAAAGTAAACAAGTTTTGAAAAAAATGTTAATAATTAAAAATTTGAAAACATTTGAAAAAATTTAGAAGCTGCTTAAGAATTTTGAAAAGTTTTAAGAGAAGAAAAAATGACTTGAGATTCCTGTGAAAATTTCAAATGATTTTTTATTTTGAGAAATTAATCTTAAGAGAAAATTGGAAATGATTTAAAAACATTTAAAATGATTTCTTAGAGGTCTTGAAAACATTTAAAAATAATTTAAAACTTGGAAAAATTCATAATAAAAAATTTGCAAGATTTTAAGGCAATTTAAACAAATTTCTTAAAACTTTAGGAAAAATTTGAATTATTATTAAAGATACGTAGAGGTTTTGAAAGGATTTGGAACTAATTTAAAATTTGAAATGATTTTAATATTTTAAGTGATGTAGAAGTTTTTTAAAAATTTTGTAAAGTTTCTAGAGAATGAAAAAAATGTCTTAAGATTCCTGGGAAAATTTGAAATGCTTTTTCGCTTTGAAAAATGAATTTTAAGAGAAAATTGAAAGAAATTTCAAAACATTTCAATTTATTTCTTAGAGGTTTTGAGAACAATACAAAATAATTCAAAACTTGAAAAGATAAAAACGATGATTTGAAGGCAATTAAAATTTTTTTAAATGTAAGAAAAAATTCAAATCATTTAAAAATATATGTAGGAAGTTAAAAAGTTGAGAAAAGATTTTCAAATGTTCAAAAATTTAAAAATATTTTTAAAAAACTAGAAGCTGTTTAAAATTTTTTGAAAGTTTTCAAGAAAATAAAAAAATGAAAGATTCTTGTGAAAATTTCAAATGAGTTTTTATTTTGAAAAATATATCTAAACAGAAAATTGAAAAAGATTGAAAAACGCTTTAAATGATTTTCTAAAATTTTTTAAAATTGTGTGTTTTGCAGAATTTCTTAAAACTTTAGAAAAAATTCGAATCATTTTAAAAGAAGAGAAACAGGATAAAAAATGTCTTTAGATTTTTGGAAAAATTTGAAATGATTTTTTATATTTAGAAATTAATTTTAGAAAAAATTTAAAACATTTTAAATGATTTCCTAAAATTTCGAAAAAGAGAAAGATTTTAAGGGAATTTTTTTTAATTTTTCAGATTTAAAAAAAATTTTTTTGAAGAATTCGAATTATTTTTAAAGATATGTAGAATGTCAAAAAGTTTTGAAAATATTATTGAATAATAAAAAATCTTAAAATATTTTTACAAATTTGAGAATCTGTTCAAGAATTTCGAAAGGTTTCAAGAGAATAAAAAAATGTCTTAAGATTCCTGGAAAAATTTGAAATTATTTTTTATGTTAAGGAATTAATTTAAAAAAGTGAAATAATTTTTTTTTAAATTTAAAAATGTCAAATAAAATCTAAAAATCGATCCTAAAAATGATCAAAAATATTTTTTTAATATTTTTGAAAATCGATTTTTTACCTTTACCTTGTTTAAGTCAGCAAGTTCTGCAATTTCTTCCCATAAGGAGATCATTACGTGTAGATTTTCCTGATAACGACTGTAGTGGAACTCTCCTCTTCCCTCGATGAGAGTCATTTTTAAAGCCATACATTCAAAATCGTGTTGATCTACTACTCCATTATTATCTATATCTGAAAAAACAATTTATAGACTTAACTAATTTTTGATTTTATTTTAATCAAGCGCAAATTGGGAATATTTTAATCCGGGAAAAACCGGGAAAAGACCGTGAATTTATTTTTTGTCCAGGAATTTGACGAATTTTCACAAAAAAAATCCAGTCACTTGAAATATAACAAATTTCATCTCGACGCCTCCATTCCATACCGCTCCATGTCGCGTTTAGGCCGTGTAAAAGCTCTCCGTCACCTCCTCCTTCTTTTCCTTATTCTCCATCTCCTTTTTCTTTCCGTTTTCCTCTATCTCCTTGTCCTTCTCCTTTTTCTCCTTTTCCACCTTCTCCTTTCACTCCTCTTCCCTTTTCTCATTTTTCTCCTTCTCCTTTTCTCCTTTTTCTCCTTCTTCTTTTCCTGCATTTCCTTTCTCTCCTATTCCTCCTTCTTCTCTTCCTCTAACTACTCCTCCTCCCTTTCCTCTGCCTTTACCTCATTTTCCTCCTTCTCTTTTTCCTCTTTTTCCTTTTCCACCTTCTCCTCTTCCTCCTTCTCCGTTTTCTCCTTTTTCTTTTCATTTTTTTCCTCTTCCCTCCTTCTCCTTTTCCTAATTTTTTTTCCTATTTCTCCTTTCGACCTTCTCCTCTTCCTCCTTCTCCTTTTTCTTTTCATTCTTCTCCTTTTCCTCCTCCTTCTCTTCCTCCTTCTCCTTTTCCTCAACCTTTTCCTTCTCATTTTCCTTTTTTTCCTTCTCCTTTTTTTTACTTCTTTTTTTCATCCTTCTCCTCTTCCTTCTTTTTTCTTGCTCCTTCTTCTGTCCCTCTTCCTTCTTCTCTCATTTTTCCTTCTTCTTTGCCCCTTCCTCCTTTTCCTTATCCTTTTGCTCCTTTTCCCCTATTCTTCTTCTTCTCTTTCTTCTTCTCCTTTTTCTCATTTTTCTTTTTCTTCTCCTTTTTCTCTTCCGTTTTCCCTTTTTTTCCTTTTCTCCTCCTTTTCCTCATTCTTCTATTTCTACTTCTTTTCCTCCTTCGCCTCATTTTCCTTTTTCTTTTAATCCTTTTACTTCTCCTCTTCCTCCTTTTTCTCCTTCTCCTTCTCCTATTCCTCCTTCTCTTCCTTCTTCTCCTCTACCTCTTTCTCCAACTCCTTTTTCTCTTTCTTTTTCTCATTTACATCCTTCTCCGTTTTCTCCTTTTCCTTTTTCTACTTCTCCTTTTTCTTTTCTTTTTTCTTCTCTTCATCCTCCTTCTCTTTCTCCTTCTCCTTTTCGTTTTCCTTCTCCTTTTCCTTTTTCTCACTTTTCTTCTTGTCCTTCTCCTTTTTTACCTTCTTGTTTTTTTCATCCTTCTCCTTTTTCCTCTTCCTCCTTTTTCTGTCCCTCTTCACCCTTCTACCCTTCCTCCTTCTCCTTTACCTTTTCCTGCTTTTCCTTCTTTTGCTTATCCTTTTGCTCCTTCTCCCCTCTCCTCCTATTTCTCTTTCTTCTTTTCCGCCTTCTCCTCTTCCTCCTTCTTTTTTTTCCTTCTCCTTTTTCTTTTCATCCTTCTCCGCTTACTCCTTCTTTTCTTTCTCTTTTTTCTACTCCTCCTCTCTCTCTACCTCTTTTTTCTCCTTCTTCTTATTTCCATCCTCTTCCGTTTTTTCCCTCTTCTTTTTTTCATTTTTCTCCTCTTCCTTCTTCTCCTTTTCCTCATTTCACTTTTCCTCTTTCTCCTTTTCCACCTCCTCCTCTTCCTCCTCCTGTTTTTCTACTTTTCCCTTTTCTTTTTTTCTTCTTCTCTTCCTCCTCCTTTGCTCCCTTCTTCATTTTTTCCTCTCCCTTTTTCTTTCCCTTCTTTTTCTTCTTCTCCTTACACTTTTTCCCCTTCTTCTTTTTTTACCCTTCTCCTTTTTCTTTTTTTCCTCTTCCTCCTTCTTCTGCCCCTATTTCTCCTTCTCCCCTTCCTCCTTCTTCTTTGCCTTTTCCTCCTTTTCCTTATCCTTTTGCTCCTTCTCCTCTCTGCTTCTTTTTCTCTTTCTTCTTTTCCGCCTTCTCCTCTTCCTCCTTCTTTTTGTTCTTCTCCTTTTTCTTTTCATCCTTCTCCGTTTACTCCTCCTTTTCTTTCTCTTTTTTCTACTCCTCCTCTCTCTCTACCCCTTTTTTCTCCTTCGTCTTATTTCCATCCTCTTCCGTTTTTTCCCTCTTCTTTTTTTCATTTTTCTTCTCTTCCTTCTTCTCCTTTTCCTCATTTTACTTTTCCTCTTTCTCCTTTTCCACCTCCTCCTCTTCCTCCTTCTCTTTTTTCTACTTTTCCCTTTTCTTTTTTTCTTCTTCTCTTCCTCCTCCTTTGCTCCCTTCTTCATTTTTTCCTCCCCATTTTTCTTTCCCTTCTTTTTCTTCTTCTCCTTATACTTTTTTACCTTCTTCTTTTTTTTACCTTCTCCTTTTTCTTTTTTTGCTCTTCCTCCTTCTTCTGCCCCTCTTTCTCCTTCTCCCCTTCCCCCTTCTTCTTTGCCTTTTCCTCCTTTTCCTTATCCTTTTGCTCCTTCTCCTCTCTGCTTCTTTTTCTCTTTCTCCTTTTCTGCCTTCTCCTTTTCCTCCTTCTCCTTTTTCTCCTTCTCCTTTTTCTCTTTATCATTTCCCTCTTCCTCCTTTTTTCTTTCTCCTTCTTGTTCTCCCCATTCTCCTCTTCCTGTACCTCTTTTTTCTCCTTTTTTTTCTTATTTCCATCCTTCTCCTTTTTCTCCTCTTCCTCCTTCTACTCTTCTTCCTCCTCCTTCTCCTCTTCCTCGTTCTCCTCTTCCTTCTTCTCCTTCGCCTCTCTCTTCATTCCTCCTTCTTTTTCTGCTTTTTCCTCCTCATTCTTTTTTTCTTTTTCCTTCTCCTTTTTCTTCTTCTTTATTTCCTCCTTTTTCTATTTCTCCTTCTCGTCCTTCTTTTCCTCCTTCTCCTCCTCCTTCTTTTTCTACTTCTCCTCTTCCTTTTCCTCCTGGTCCTCTTCCTCCCCCTTTTTCTGCTTTTTCTTTTTATCATTCTCTTCCTTCTTCTCCTCCTCTTCGTCCTTCTCCATCCCTCCTTCTCTCCTCTCCTTTTTTTCCTTCTCCTCCTCCTTCTCCTCTTCCTCCTCCTTTTCCTCCTTCTCATTTACCTCCTTCTTTTCCTCTTTCTCCTCTTCTTTCTTCTCCTTTTGCTTTTCCTTCCGTCTTCTTCTCCTTCTCCTTCTGTTACTCCTTTTCCTCCTTCTCTTTTTCATCCTTCTCCTTATCCTCTTACTCCTTCTCCTCTTACTCCTTCTCCTTTTTCTCCTTCTTTTTCTCATTTTCCTCCTTTTCCAACTTCTTCTTTGGTTCTGGCTTATTAAACCCTGTGTATAAGCATAAAGGAGGCATCGATATTGCATAATATAATGCAATTTAACATCAGTCCAGAATCAACTTTTAAAAAATATTAAGTTCAATAGCTTTTTTAAGTATGAAATCATTTAGTTTACGATGTATAATTTAAAAATATTTCATTCAAAAATTTTCCAATTTAGGTGTTTATTTTTAAGTGTTCATTTTTAGGTGTACATTTTCAATTCAAAGAATTTTAAAATGCAGTTTTGAAGACTTAAAAAATTAAAAATTAAAAACGTTTGAAGTTAAAACTTTCGGATAAAAAAATGTTTTAAGTTGATCAACTCTGAATATAAAAATTCACGATTGTTTCAATTTAACGGTAGTTTGTGCTTTAAAAATGGCAGAGTAATTAATTTTACGCGACGATTCTGATTTGGTTCAAAATTAAACAATTAATAGATTTTAACGTTAAAAACTGCACTGCTTCAAATCAAAAGTAGTTAAACAAATTTAACATCCGATTGAGATGTTTCAAAATAATACAAATATTCTTTACATTTTCTGAAGAAATTTAAAATAATTTGTTATTTTTAGAAATTCATTTTAAGGGAATATTTGAAAAGATTTTATAAGTTATTTAAAGAATTCTAAAAATTGTAAAAAAAAGAATCTAAAAGAATTTAAGTCAACTTCTTTCATTTTTCCTGAGTTTTAAAAAGTTTTGGAAAAATTTGAATCATTTTGAAAGTTATTAAAAAGTTTCTTTAAAATTTTCAACAATAATTTAAGGTGTCGAAAAATATAAAACAAACTATAGATTTTAAAAAATTGAAAAAGAATATAAGAGGTTTTTAGGAATTTTAAAAGATTTCAAGAGAATAAAAAAATTTCTAATATTTCTAAGAAAATTTAAAATGATTTTTTTATTTATTAAAATTAATTTTAAAAGATTTTAAAACATTTCAAAAAATTTTCCAAATGACAAAAAAGTCTTGAACATTTTTAAAAAATTTTTTAACTTTTTAAAAATGTCAAACCGATTTTCAGAAAAATTCTATACTTTTTTAAAAATATTAAATAGTTCTGGAAATATTTTTGAAATAATTTGAAATTTGAAAAGATTTCAAAATATTTTTTAACAGAATGTTGATTTTATAAAGTTGCAAAATAGAACATTGAAGCTTTTTAAAGATTCGAAGAGAATTCAAGATAATAAAAAGAAAATGTAAACAATTTTTTAATTTGAAAAATGATTTTTAAGAGAAAGTTAAAAAATATTCCAAAACATGTAATATGTTTTTTTTTAATATTTAAAAGAAATGCAGAAGATTTTAGAGCGAAATTATTCAATTTTACAAGATTGCAACAATTAAGAAAAAATTTGATTAAGTTTAAGAGATAATTTGAAGTTTTGAAAAAATTAAAAAATATTTTTGAACTAGAAAAAATTTCAAAAAATTTTAAACAAAATGTAGATTTTTAAAGATTTTAAACAAATAATGTAGAAACTTTTCAAGAATTTTGAACGATTTCAAGAGAAGAAAAAAAATGTCCCTAAGATTCATAGAAATATTTTTAATGATTATTTTCTTTTGAAAAAATAATAATTTTTAGAGAACATGCAAAACGATTTGCAAAAATTTCATAAGATTTCCAAAACTGCCAAAAAAGAATGGGGAAGAGAATAAACAAAATTTCTTAAGATTTCTGAAAAAATTTTAAACAGTTTTTTATTTTTAAAAACGAATTTTCAGAGTAGATTAAAAAAAAAATTAAAAGATCAGGAAGATGTTAATGTAATTTTTAATTTAGCAGAATATAAAAAATTTTTAGGAAACTTTGATTATTTTTTTTAATTTAAAAGTTTAAGAAGGTTTGAAAAAATTTGAAAATTAAATTTGGAAAAAAATTTAAAATTTTTAAGATTTCGATAAAACTTAGCTTTTTAAGAATTTCGAAAGGTTTCAAAAGAATAAAAGAATTTTCTTTAGATTCCTAGAAACATTAAAAATAATGTTTATTTCGGAAAATTAATTTTTAAAAAATATGCAAAACGATTTGGTAGCATTTCAAAAAATTTCCAAAATTGATAAAAGAAATGTGGAAGATTTTGAGGAATTTTTTTTAATTTTCTAGGGTTTGAAAAATGTTAGTAAAATTTTGAACTATTTTAAAATCTATTTATAGGTTTTGAAAATATCCAAAAATAACTTTAAATTTAGAAAGGTTGCAAGAGAATAAAAGTTTTCCTTATTCTTCCTGGATGTTTTATGATTTTTTACTTTTAAAAAATTAATTGTAAGGGAATATGTGCAAATGTTTTCAAAATTTCAAAAAAAGAATCTGAAAAATTTTAAGGCAATTGTTTTAATATTGCAGCATTTTTTTAAAAATTTAGGAAAAATTAGAATCATTCACAATATTTTTTAAAGTATTCAAAAATTTAAAAAATTTAAAAAAATGTAAATTTTGGAAGATTTCGAAATAAATTTTTGAACTTCCTTAAGTATTTTGAAAGTTTTCAAGATAACAAATTTTTTTTACAGATTTCTGAGAACTTTCAAGTGATTTTATATTTTATTTTATATTTTAATAATTTTTAACAAATAAAAATTAAGTTTTCAACATTTGAAAACTCAATTGTTTTAAATTGAAGAAAACTAAAGCTTCAATTGTTGAAAATTTTAAATTTAATTATCAACGGATAATAATTCAATCATTGAAAATTAAAGAAAATTGAAAATTTAATTTTCAGCAGTTGAATATTCTATTGCTGAAAGTTGAAGAAATTGAATTTTCAAAAGCTGAATTTTTAACAGGTAAAAGTTCAAATTTTCAAAATTTGAAAATTCATTTGTTTCAAATTGAAGAAATCTGAAGATTTATATATTGAAAATTCAAGCGAATTAAATATTAAAGAGATTTGCAAATTGAAGAGATTTGAACATTGAATTATTTACTGTTGAAAATAAGGGAAAATTGATAATTAAATTATCAACAATAGAAAATTCAAATTTTAAAAATTTAATTTTCAACTTCTTAACAATTGTAGAAAATTCGATTGTTTAAAATTAAAAAAAACTTAATATTCAATTGTTGAAAGCTGAATGTTCATCTGTTTACAATTGAAAAAAATAAGCAATTACATTTTCAACTGTTGAAAATTAAAAATTCAATTTTTAACTGCTAAAAATCGAAAATTAAATTAATGTTGAAAATTGAAAAAATTTATAATTAAATATTCAGATGTAAAAATTTGTAAAAATTTATTTTCAACTCTTGATAATTGAAGAAAATCTCTCATTAAATTATCAACAGTAGAAAATTGAAGAGAATTAAAAATTCAATTATCAACGGTGGAAAATGAAAGAAAACTGAATTTTCAACAGTTAAAATTTTTGAAAAAGAATCTGGAAGATTTTAAGGCAAATGTTTTAATATCGAACTTTTTTTCTGTTAATTTAGGAAAAATTGAAATTATTTACAAATATTTTTGAAAGTATTGTAAAAATTTTCAAAGATGTTAATTTTTGAAGATTTTAAAATAAATTTTTGAACTTTTTAAAGTATTTTGAAAGTTTTCAAGATAATAATTTTTTTTTGAGATTCCTGGAAAATTTTTTATGATTTTCTATTTTTTAAAATAATTTTTTATTATTTTATTATTATTTTCTTGTGTTAAAAATAATGCCTTGAAATAATTGAACTTTTTTTCAATAATATTTTTTGAAAAGTCACAATTTTGGTCAATATTAGAGCCAAATGATAAAGTTTCTTTAACGTTTTGATAAATATAGTTCTTCTTAAAGTCTGTATTTATTTTTGTGTTCGCGTTGTAATGACCGCGTTCTAAAGTATCTTTGTCATTTGGCAGAGCATATCAAACACTATAAGGTTTAATTGTCACGCCCTATAATTCCAGTACCCCCAATTTCTTTTAGCCCATGGGCGGGTTAACTGTAATAAACCAACAATTCGTCTCTCAGAATTAAAATAATTTTTATTAAAAAATTATTTTCCGTGCAATTTCTAAGTACAATTTTAATTCTTATTAGTTAAACAATACAAGAGTGTTTATTTAAAAAAGTTTGGTCCTCCTAATTAAAAATCATAACGAGGGTTAATAAATTAGACACACAATGATTTTATTATTCGACTAGATGATTTTTTTCATTGAATTATACATTGAGATACAACCAATTACAGATTAATCACGAAATTGTGAAATTTTATATATTAATTGATAAATATTTATCAAATTTAATTTTCTGTAATGAACAACAATTGTATTTTTAACTGTTAAGAAATCAATTATCATTTTTTATAATTTTCAAGAGTTAAATTTTTAACAGTTAAAAATTTAATTATTTTAAATTTAAGGGAACTAAAAATTCAATTGTTAAAAATAAAAAATTCAATTGTAGAAAATTGAATTTTCAACTGTTAAAAATTGAAGAAACTGTTGTTTAAAATTAAATTTTTAACAGTTTATAATTCAGTTGCCAACATTTGAAAATTCATATATTTTAAATTAAAGAAAACTGAAAATTTAATAGTTAAAATATGAATTTTCAACTTTTGAAAATTTATTATTGAATTGTTAACAGATAATAATTTAATTCTTGAAAATTGAAAAAGATGGAAACTTGAATATTCAGCTGTGACAATTTGAGAACATTTATTTTCAAATGTTGAAAATGAAAGAAAATTGATAATTAAATTATCAACAGTAGAAACTTCAACTTTTAAAAATTGAAAATAATTGGAAATTTAATTATTAGCTATTGGAAATGAAATAAAATTGATAATTAATTAATTTTTAGTAGTTGTACTTTTAAAAACTGAAAATTCAGTTTTCAACATTTGAATTTTCAATTGTTGTAAATTGAAGAAAAATAAAGATTTAAATTCTGAAAATTTATAACTGAATTTTCAACAGATAATAATTCAATTATTGAAAATTGAAGAAAATTGAAAATAGAATATTCAGATATAAAAATTTATGAAAATTTATTTTTTCCTTGTTGATAAATAAAAAAATTGTTAATTGAATTATCAACAGTAAAAAATAACTGTTGAAAATTTAAAAGAATTAAAAATTCAATTATTAACTGTTGGAAATTGAAGAAAATTGATCATTGAATTTTCAGCAGTTGAAAATTCTATTGTTGAGAATTGCAGAAAATTAAAATTACAATAGTTGATTTTTCAACAGTTGAAAATTCAGATTTTCAAGATTTGAAAATTTAGTTGTTTCAAATTGAAAAAATCTGAAAATTCATTTGTTGAGAATTGAAGCGAATTAAAAATTGAAGATATTTGAAACATTAAAATATTTAAAAATTGAATTTTCGACTATTTACAATTGAAAAAAATTAAAAATGGAATTTTCATTTGTTGAAAATTAAAAATTCAATTTTCAACAATCGAAAATACAATTGTTTTAGATTAAAGAAAATGTATGTGTAGAAAACTGAATTTTCAAATTTTTACAATTAAAGAAAATGAAAAAATGAATTTTCAACCGGTGAAAATTAAAAATTGAATTTTAAATTTTTGTAAATTAAAAATTAAAATAAATTATTGTTAAAAATTGAAAAAATTGATAATTGCATATTCAGCTGTGGAAATTTGTGTAAATTTATTTTTCCCTTATTGATAAATGGAAAAAATTGTTAATTGAATTATCAACAGTAGAAAATAACTGTTGAAAATTTAAAAGAATTAAAAATTCAATTATTAACTGTTGAAAATTGAAGAAAATTAATAATTGAATTTTCAGCAGTTGAAACTTCTATTGCTGAGAATTTCAGAAAATTAAAATTGCAACAGTTGAATTTTTAAGTCAAAAATTCAAATTTTCAAAACTTGAAAATTCAGTTGTTTTAAATTGAAGAAATTTGTGAAAATTGATTTTCATCTTTGAAAATTGAAGAGCTGTGACATTTTAAGAACGTTTATTGTCAACTGTTGAAAAATTGAAGGAAATTGATAATGAAATTATCAACAGTAGAAAATTCAACTTTTGAAAATTGAAGAGAATTGAAAATTGAATTATTAACTGTTGAAAATTGAACTGTTGAAAATTGAATTATTATTAACAGTTGAAAATTGAATTATTATTAGCAGTTAAAAATTGAATTATTATTAACTGTTGAAAATTGATCACTGAATTTTCATCAGTTGAAAATTCTATTGTTGAAAATTGAAGAAAATTGAATTTTTAACAGTTGAATTTTTAACATTTGAAGATTCAGATTTTCAAGATTTGAAAATTCAGTTGTTTTCAATTGAAAAAATTTGAAGATTTATTTTTTGAGAATTGAAGCGAATTGAAAATTGAACATATCTGAAAATTTAAGATATTTGAAAATTGAATTATTAGCTGTTGAAAATTTGAGAAAATTTATAATTGAATTATTAACAATTGAAAATTGAAATATTAAAAACTGAATTTGAACTTTTTACAATTGAAAAAAATTAAAAATGGAATTTTTATTTGTTGAAAATTAAAAATTTAATTTTCAACAGTCGAAAATTCAATTGTTTTAAATTAAAGCAAATTTATTTGCAGAAAACTGAATTTTCAACTCCTTACAACTGAAGAAAATAAAAAATTGAATTTCCAACCGGTTAAAATTAAAAATTGAACTTTGAATTGTCAAAAATTAAAAATTAAAATAAATTAATGTTAAAAATTAAAGAAAATTGATCACTAAATATTCATCTGTAAAAATTCGTGAAAATTTATTTCCAACTGTTGATAATTGAAGAAAATTGTTAACTGAATTATCAAAAGTAGAAAATTCAATTTAAGAAAAGTGAAAAGAATTAAAAATTGAATTATTGATGGTTGTAAATTAAAGAAAATTGATATTTAAATTTTCAGCAGTTGAAAATTCTATTTTTGAAAATTGAAGAAAATTGAATTTTCAACAGTTGAATTTTTAACAGTTGAAAATTCAAGAATTGAATTATTAACAGTTAAAAATTCAGATTTTTAAGATTTGAAAATTCAGTTGTTTTAAATTGAAAAAATCTGAAGATTTATTTGTTGAAAATTGAAACGAATTGAAAATTAAAGAAATTTGAAACTTAAAGACATTTGAAAATTGAATTATTAACTGTAGAAAATTCTATAAAATTTATAATTGAATTATCAACAATAAAAAATTTTAATGTTAAAAACTGAAGTCTTAACTCTTTACAACTGAAGAAAATTCAGTTGTTTTAAATTGAAGAAAACTTAAAATTTAATTGCTAAAAACTGAATTTTCAACTCTTTACAATTTAAGAAAATAAAAAATTGAAATTTCAACCGTTGAAAATTAAAACTTGCATTTTTTATTGTTATGAAATAAAAATTAAATTAATGTTGAAAATTGAAGAAGATTGATAACTAAATATTCAGCTGTGAAAATTTGGGAAAATTTATTTTCAACTATTGATAGTTGAAGAAAATTGATAATTGAATTAGCAACAGTAAAAAAATTCAGTTGTAGAAAATTGAAAAGAATAAAAAATTGAATTATTTATGATTGAATATTAAAGAAAATTAATAATTGAATTTTCAGCAGTTGCATTCTCAACAATTGAAAATTTATTTTTCAACATTTGAAAATTCAATTGCTTAGATAAATTGATTATTGAAAATTAAAGAAAATTGAAAATTCAATATTTAGCTATGAAAATTTGACACAATTTTCTTTGTAACTGGTGAAAATTGACGAAAATTAGTAATTGAATTATCAACAATAGAAAATTGAACTGTTAAAAATTAAAGAGAATTAAAAATTGAATTATTGACTGTTAAAAATTGAAGAATATTAATAATTAAATTTTCAGCAGTTGAAAATTCTATTGTTGAAAATTGAATTTCAACAGTTAAATTTTTAACAGTTGAAATATCAAATTTTCAACATTTGAAAATTCAATTTTTTTTTTAATTTTTAACTTGTGGAAACTAAAGAACTATCAATTTAACAGTCAAAATTTTAATTTTCTTTAACTTTCCTGTTACACTGTGATCCTTGTTATCAGTAGAAGTTGATTTTGCATTTTCAATTTTATTTTCAATTCGAATCATTTTTTGTAATATCAAAATTACTTAGCAGCCTTATTAAATTCTTTATTAAAAACTCTTGAGGATTTTTTGCTTAAAATTTTGAAATAATATTACATTGCAGTAAGCTATAAATAAATCAATAACTTCCAATATTATATTTCCACACCTTTCTGTAAGGCCACTAGTACTTTTCCATAAAATGTTGGTGCCAAAATCTGATTAATAAGCATTGTACTGCATTTTTTGTTGTAAAAACCAAAATTTTTATTTTCAGTATTTTTGCCTTGTTTTCTGTGAAAATTATACTAGTAAAACAGAGACGACTAAAAACTCACAAAAAATAAAATTCCCGAATTAGCAAATTACCGAATAATAAAATTTCCAAAAAGTAAAATTTCCGAATAGTAAAATTTCCGAATAATGAAATTTCCGAACA
>JAUELO010000270.1:1240239-1254830 GCA_032357855.1 Amphibolips quercusostensackenii | reverse complement strand
GCAAGGGCACACGCGTTTACATCACGAGTAAGCACGAAAGCGGATTCGCGTTAACCAGCAGTGAGGCTCCGAAGGCAGCTGAAGCCGATCGGATGTCGGGTTATTTCGCGTCATGCAGTGATGCTAACCGACAGCGACTTCTTCAACTGCGCATTTACCATAATACGCGAGTCTATTTGAATACAATAAATAGTATCAATAATCATACAGATACATATTTTTCAAGTTTTTTACTGTGATAAAATTAATGAATTTTAATCTAAGAAATACATAATTTCTTAAAATAATTTATTATTAATGTAAATATTACAAGTGCATATTTTGTAATTTTAAATGGACCCACGCTTTTTCGTACATGTACTGTCTGTTGGCACCACTAGACAAGCAAGCTCGTGCCTATCTCGAAGTTATTGCCGTTATAAGAGCAGTTTTAATGAACAAGGGCAGTGAATATCAAGCCATTTTAATCACAAATGTTATACTACGGCTTAAAATTAATTATTTGTTATAAAATTTCTTATAATTAATTAATTTAACTTTAAATTCTTTGTGATGGTTCCAAATTGGTGGCGCTGCGCATGTCGTAGCTACGCCCACTCTATTTTTTCTCTATGACGTTTTCAGATGTTTTGTAATTTGAAACTGTTAAGTGCTGGCAAGTGTTTTGCAAGGTGTATTTTACAAAATAGTGATGTGCTTTTGGATACTGCTGTTTTTGAATGGTTTAAATAAGCGAAAGACAGAGGTGATTCAGTATCCGGACCGATTATTCAGGAGAAGGCTCTCATATTAAACAAGATGCTGCACGGTCTGCAAACGTTTTTAGTACGTAAGCAGGAAATACATTTATTTAGCGTGTACCAGCAAACTTTCTTCCTCATTTCTGTTAAATATTTAGTTTCCCTTTTCTCCGAATTAGAAATTTAGATTTTCAAAATATTTTGTAGTACGCAGAAAATCTACCGGAAATGCTTCATCATACGCATATGATATTTATCGTTAAAATGATATTCTCAACAATATATTGTTGACGTAAGAGATGTGATAGGGCACATGTCTGGCTGAACAATTTTGTACCATTTTTTTCTTTTCTCACCTTTGGGTATAGGTATACATAATTTTCCTGGATTTTCGATAGACGTGCTCTAGCACTGAGGCACAAGACGCCAATGGTAGCACTGTTTTTTGTGCATTTTCAGGGGGAAAAAACGTGAATCGCTCGGCTTATTTACAAGCTATTGAAGGCGTGCTACGTCAAATCAAGATGGCGGAACTGGCGCGAAAGAAATGGGAATTTGAAGGAGTACAAATTTTTCTTTTTCAAATATAAATCCGAAAAAAGTTTTTTTACACTTTGCTGGTATTATTAGTGATTTTAGAGCATATACTTTAATATGTAAAAATAAAAAAAAGTTAGTGGATGACCCTATTTGGAACATTTAGAATTGAAAACTATTGGCTGTTGACAAAATTTAAGAATTCTTATTCATGTATCTTTGAGTTAAATAAGTTTCAATTGTAAATCTTTATAATTGAAGTATATTAAAAAAAGCATGCAAAATTGCAATAATTTTTCATTATACACATTAAATATTGAATAATCCTCGTAAATGCAAATATTCAAATTTGAAGAATTATAAATTTAATTATTATGAATTATTATCATTCGATCAAATTCAAAATCATTAAAATTTAAGCATTTTCATTCATAAATCTTCAAAGTTAAAGAGATTTCAATTGTAAATATCAAAATTGAACTTTTCAAATTCTCCACTGTAAATCTTTAAAATTGAACTTTATAAAAAACAATATTTAAATAAAACCTGTGATTTTGATCGTTTACATTCGCAATTTCTTCAATTTGGAAAATTGAGAATTGAAAATTAGACTTTTGACCTTCAAAATTTATTTATTAATTTATATTATTTATTTATTTCATTTATCTTTATTCTTTATTTTTAACGATTTTATTCATTTATTCTAACTATAATTGTCATGATTTACTTTCGAAATCTTTTCATTTTGGAAGATTTAAAATTAAAAACTTGACTTTTAATTATCAAGTTCATCAAATTTTAAGAATTTTTATTTTTAAATCTTCAAGATAAGGAAAATTTCTATTTCATATCTTTTAAAATGAAAGATTTTATGATTTTAAAAATTTACAATAAAAAATCTATAATTTTGATGATTTACTTTCGAAATTTTTTCCATTTGGAAGATTTAAAATTGAAAACTTGTTTGTTGATCTTCGTAGCCATAAAAAATGAAGAAATTTGATTTACCTATTTTTTAAATTAGAGCGATTTTAATTATAATTCTTCAAAATTGAAGATTTTTTAATTATAAATTGTCAAAAATAAATAACTTTGAAACGTAAATCTTCAAAATTGAAATATAAGAAAAATATCCAAATTACAAAAATTAAAAATTAAAATCTAAAAAATATAATAATTTGCAATTCTACATTTTCAAAATTCAAGAATTTGCAATTGCGACTTTTCACAATTGCGTATCTTTTAAAATTGATATTTTTTTAATTTTTGAAAATTCACAATAAAAAATATGTGATTTTGAAGATTTACGTGAAAACTCGACTTTTGACCAATAAACTCATCTAAATCTTCAAAATTGAGGAATTTTGAATTGAAAATCATTATATTTTGAAACGTGAATTTAAAAAAATTTTATTTTTTTTTTAAATGTTCCAAATTACAAAACTTGAAAAATAAATAATTTGCTGTCCTTTTTTTTTTAATTCAAAAAGTTTCAATTGTCACTCTCCAAAATTGCTCTCTTTTAGAGTTCAAGATGTTTTAATTTTTTAATTTCACAATTAAAAGTCTGTAATTTTGAAGATTTTCTTGATAATTTACTTTTCCTTGAAAAATCATCGATATTTAATAATTTTCATTTATACATCTTTAAAATTGAAGAGTTTCTAATTGTAACTCTTAAAAATTGTAGAACTTTCATATGTATATTTTTTTATTTATAAATAAATAATATTGATAATAAATCTTTAAAATTGAAGAGATTTTAGTTTAAAAACTTTACAATTGAAGTTATGAAAGTTTTACATTTGAAAATTCTGTAATCTTGCTGATTTACATTCGAAATTTTTAGAAATCTTTTTATGGTTTTTAAAATCTTTTTAAATTTTCTTCAAAAATTTAATATTCTAAATGATAAATCCTTAATAATTTTGCCAGGAATGTTAAAAAAAACCTTCTGAATATTTTTAAAAATAATTTGAATTTTTGGTAACATTTTTGTAAAATTCAGTTTATTTAAAACGAAATTCCCGAGAATTAAAGATATTGCCGAATTTTAAAATTCTCGAAATAAAATTGTCGACCTTATAAAATATCCGATGCTGAAAAGATTACCAATACTAGAAAATTTCCGATTATAAACAATTAAGAAATTCTCGAATAATAAAAAAATAAATAAAATATTTTTATTTCATGACCATATTTTTATTTTATTTATTATTTTATTATTTTTTCATTATTTATTTATCATAAAAGCAATTTTTGAATTGTTTAAATTCGGAAATTTTATAATTCGGAAGAGAGGTGAAATGAGGGAAGGGAAAGTAAGGGGAAATAAGTAAAGGGGAAGTAGGAGAACTGGGGGGAAGTGAAATGAGGGAAGGGAGAGTAGGGAAAATTAGGGATGAGTAGTGGAAGCCAGGGGAAATGAGGCGTGCGGGAAATGGGGAGATTACTGAGAGGAAGTAGTGTAAATGGTTAGAAATAATGGTGAGTAGGTGAGAGGAAATTATGTCTGGAAAAGGGGAGTGGGGAAAGGGGTGTGTTATCTGGTGAGGAGAGGAGAGGGAAAAGTAAGGAAGAAAGCAATTGAAAAATGGTTGATGGCGAAGGGTGACATGAGGTAAGAGAAAGTAGGGAAATGGGGGGGTAATGAGTAAATAGGAAGTAGGAAAAGTAAGTGGAGGGGAGTAGGGAAAATTAGGGATGAGTCGGAAAACGAGGGGAAATGGGGGATGTGAGATAGGGGGGAAATGCTGAGGGGAAGTAGTGTAAATGGTTAGAAATGAGAGTAAGTAGGTGAGGGTAAGTGATGTCTAGAAAAGGAAAGTAAATGAAAAGGTGTGTTATCTGGGAAAGGGAGGAGAGGAGGAAGTAAAGAAGAAAGAAATTGGGGGAAGGGTGGACGGCGAGGGGTGAAATGAGAGTAGTACAAGTAGGGTACTTGAGGGGGAATGAGTGAAGGGTAAGTAGGGAAAGTGAGGGGAGGAAGAGCAGGGTGAGTAGGTAAAATTAGGGATGAGTAGGGGAAGCGAGAGGAAATGAGACGTGTGGGGTATGAGGAGATCACTCAGAGGAAGTAGTGTAAATGGTTAGAAATGAGGTTGAGCAGGTGAGGGGAAATGATGTATGGAAAAGGGGAGTAGGGAAAGGGGTGTGTTATCTGGTGAAAAGAGGAGAGGGAAAAGTAAAGAAGGAAGAAATTGGAACAGGGTGGATGGCGAAGGGTAATATGAGGGAAGGGGAATTGATGGGAATTGAGTGAAGGAGGTGTAGGGGAAGTGAGGAGAGGAATAGTGTGGAAAAGTATGGATGAGTACGGTGGAGAGAGTAAATAAGGGGTGTAAGGCAGTCGGAGCGGTATTGCGGAATGAACGTGATGCTTAAATAAGCTCAATGGCTTAATGTTATGATAATAATAATAATTAAATAAAAAAATTATTATTATTAAAAATATATCAGCTTCGAAAATGGAAAAATTGACGTCTGTAGATGCGGATATGAAACGCTGGCAGTCCTTGCAACTTATTTCGACCTGACCTCGAGATCGGGCAGCAATCTTCTGTTGTTTCGCTAAATTCTAATTTCAACTGTTTAAACCCAACAGTGTCTGCATTGTCTTCCACGTATTGTAGGGAACGTGCGCGCCGATTTATTTTCGTAAACGTGCTCAAACGATGAAGGACAAATGACATTAGCTGCCTTTGAATTTGCGATAAATGACGGTGCTTATTGTTAATCGATGACGACTAAACTGTTCCGCGCTCGAGTGCCAATATTTACGTGCAAGAAATTTAAAACATTTTCAATTCAATTAATATCTAATTTCCTTATTTCCTATTTATATAACACATTTTTCTTTCATTTACTTAAATTTCCCGCCTTTATAATTTCTAGGTTAGGATATCTTTATCTTTATTTATCTCATTTATCTTGTACTTTCGTAAATTTTATTTTAATTAATGATCGATATGAAAAATAATTTGGATTGTTTTGATTCGGACAATCTTCTATTTAAATTTAAATTTAAATATGGTAGGGAAAATCCGAAATGCCTGCACGCCGAGGGCCGACAAATAATGCATACAATTCGCATGACACGAAACTTTTTTTTTAATGAGTTAAAAAAAGTGATTTTTCACCATAAGTATTTTTGTATATTATTTTGTATTTTTCAAAAGTTATTCAATTAATAAAAAAAAATATATAAATAAGATCAATAATTTTCTGTTTGCTACAATTTTTTCATTTAACCAAACAATTTTGAGAAAGAAAAAATAATATTCAAATACACTTATGGTGAAAAATAACTTTTCTTTTTAAGTTTCAAAAAAAATTCTGTTTCATCCCATGCAATTGTTTTAATTGCTTGTCCCTCAGCGTGCAGACATCTTGAGAGCTAACGTCACAACTTGAAATACCTCTTCCCGCGCTACTCTCAATATTTGAAAAATCTTTCAAAATTAAAATTGCCTTTAAATTTTCCAAACATGTTTTTACATTTTTAAAAATCTTTCAGAATGTTTTGATTTTTTACTTTTCTCAAATCTTCTTTAAAAAATAATTTTTGAGAATGAAAAATCATCTGTAACTTTCCCAGGAATCTTACATTTTTTTGTTGAGATCTTTCACAATTGTTTAAAAAGCTTAAAAATTTTTTTTTAATCTTCATAAATCTACATTTTGTTCTAAATTTTTTTAAATCTATTCAAATTTCAAATAGATTATTTTCAAATCTTTGAAAAAACTTCGAAATATCTTTTTAAATGATCCGACTTATTTATGAGATTTTTTTTAATCCATCACAACTTAGAAACATGCCTTTGAATCATTTAGATTATTTTTCGGTAAATTTTTAGAAATCTTTTAAAGTGTTTTGAAACGTTTGTAAATTATCTTCAAAAATCAATTTTCCTGAATAAAAAATTATCTAAAACTCTTCTAGAAATTTTAAGAATTTTTTTTTCTTTCTCTTGAAACTTTTTCAAATTCTTGAAAAGCTTTTAAATTTTTATTCGAAATATTCATAAATCTTCATTCTGTTCTAAATTTTTTAAAACTGAAAAAAAAAATTATTTCTTAATCTTTAAAAAACTTCAAAATATATTTTTGAATGATTCGAATCATTTTTAAGATTTTTTAAAATCTGCAAATTTTTGAAAAATTGCCTTCAAATCCTCCAGGCTCTTTTTTAGTAATTTTGGAAAAAATTAATGTTTAATTTTTTTTTAATTTTTCTAAAAATTTTATATTTCTTTTTTGAATTAAAAGTCATTTCATGAATCTGCATTTTGTCCTTTAAAATCTTTCCATATTTCAAATGATTTTTAAATCTTTTTTAAATTTCTAAACATCTTTTAAAATTATTCATAATTTTTCAGAAAGTTTACAAAAAATGTGCAAAATTAAAACAATTGCCTTAAAATCTTTCAAAATATTTTTTAAATATTTTGGAATTCTTCTTAAATATTTTCTTTAAATTAATTTTTTTATTTGAAAACTTAATTAAATATTTTCTGAAATCTTAAGAAATCATTTGGATATTTTTTACTTTGAAAATTAATTTTTTAAATAAAAAATCAACTTTTAAAATTTCTTCAAAAGCTGCTTCTTTTCAAAATCTTCGTAGAAACATTTTGTACAAAATTTTGTCAAATCTTTTTAGGTTTTAAATTTGTTTAAAATTTTTAAAAAGCTTCTAAATCTTCTCAATATGTTTTAAAATGATTCTTATTTTTACTGATTTTTTTTCAATTCTGAAAAATCAAAATAATTGCTTTGAAATCTTCCAGATTCTTTTTCGGCGATTTTGGGACTATTTTCAATTATTCTCTTTAAATTAATTTTCGAAAAAAAACAATCATAAAAAACTTTTCGTGGAATTTTAACAAATATAAACCGTCTTGCAACTGTTCAAAATTCGTACAAAGTTCAAAAAATGTTTTTGAAATCTTAAAAAATCTGCTTTTTGTTAACAATTTTTAGAATTACTTTTAAATTTAAAAGTTTTTGTTATCCGATAAAATTAAAATTTTTTCACTTCTCAAAAAATCATAAAAAATTTTTTTTAGAATCTTAAGAAATTTTTTTATTTTCTTGAAAACTTTGAAAATTCTTGTAAATCTTCTAAATTTTTTTGAAATCTTCATGAAACTACATTTTTATCTAATTTTTTAAATTTTTTCTAATTTTTAATTATTTTTTGAAAAAATTTGAAATATTTTTTAAATGATTCAAATTATTCTTAAGATTTCTTTTAATCTTGAAATATTAACCAAATTACCTTTAAATCTTTTAGATTCTTTTTCGTATAATTTGAAAATATGTTGAAACGCTAAAAATGTTTTAAAAATTTTCTTTAAAAATTAATTTTTGAGAATAAAAAGTCAATCACAATTTTTCCGAAAATCTTAAAAGTCATTTTTATATTCTTTTGAAACCTTTCAAAATACTTAGAAAGCTGTTACATTATTTTAAAAATCTCGAAAAATTCAATTTTGTTGAAGATTTTTTTAAATCTTTTTAAATTCAAAATTATTTTATATTTTTTTTAAGCTTTAAAATATGTTTTTAAATATTTTTTTGCAATCTTCAAAAATCTACATTTCGTTTTGATTTTTTTTTTTTAATTTTTTCAAGATTTAAATTATTTTTGAATCTTCTTAAAACTTTTCAATATTTTTTAAAATAACGCAAAGCTTTTCTAAAATTTTGCAAAATCCTGCAAAATGAACAAAATTGTCTTAAAACCTTCCAGATTTTTTCGACGTATTTTTAATTCTTTAGAACTTTAAATAATTCTTTTGAAATACAAAGTAAATTACATAAAATAATAATAAAAAATTACTTATCTCAGTATTTTGTACTTTCCAAAAAAAATATTCTAATTATTATTCGTTGTGAAAAATAATTTGTATGTGGACAATCTTCTATTTAAATTTAATTTCTTATCAGGTTCCTTTTTTATCTGTTACTTAAAATTTGCACTTTTATAATTTCTAGGATGGATATTCTTATCTTTAATAATTTCATTTATCGCGTTTTTCTCAGGACACTAATTTGATTATTATTCAACATGTAATATAACTAGACTGTCTTCTATTTAAATTTAAATTCAAATCTCGTTCCTTTTTTTCACTCTACTATACAAGTCAATTAGTGCTCTTAATTTTTGTTCCAACCACATTGCGCTTGCGTCGCGCCGAATTTTTGATTAGCAACATAGCGCGCTATTTGAAATGTCTAAATATGCAAATTTAATGTTTTCAATAAAGAATTATTATGAAATGCATAGAAATACATCTTTCGTAGCAAAATATACTTTTGCAGTCATAGATATAATGATAATTTGATTTCACTTCGGAGTCCAAAGGAATAATTTTTTTTCAGCAGTGAAATCAAATTTTTATGGTATTTATCACTGCAAAGGAATATTTTGCAATTTAAAATGTATTTATATGTATTTTATAATTATTATTCATTTAAAACAATTAATTTGCATATTGACATTTCAAATAAGCGCGGGCTATGTAGCTAATCAGAAATTTGACGCGACGCATGCGCAGTGTGATTTTTTTTTCATGTTTGTCATCTTCATTTGACTAGAGTTGTATAACCTAAACTAAACATTTTTTGACGTTTACGTGTTTTTCCGGTTTTTTGTACTGCAGCTTTCGTGTTATTTTTCTACTAATTAACGAAAAGCAATCTTTATAATTGCTTCAGAATGGAAACCTAATAATATAAAATTGTGAAAGTGGATCGAGTGAATTGAGAATAGTGGAAACGGGAATTTAGTCAAAAATGTCAGTCCCTTCAGCATCTTTGTCGACTAGGAATAAAAAGCATTTTCTGGGTGTTCCTGCTCCTCTGGGATACGTAGCTGGTGTTGGAAGAGGGTAAGTAATCGTTTTTTAAATTTATCTCATCGTCAGTCTGAAATTTTAATTCATTTATTGAATCATTATTCGAATTATTTGGGTCGACATAACCTAACCTCAACTTTGTTTTCTAATTTTCAGAGCAACAGGATTCACAACTCGTTCTGATATTGGACCTGCCCGAGATGCAAATGATGTTTCGTAAGTATTTTTCATTTATTCTTGTCTATTTTTACGGGCATAAATTCTTTCTAAAGGGTAAATTAATTATTTTTCGAAATTTTGGAGCAATGTTTTCTCGAGTGTATGACGGTGGTGCAAAAATGCATTGAAAATTATTATTTTTTCTAATTTTTATGCATATAGCCCGGAAATTTGTTCGAATACACACAAAAATAAATACACTCGTTTTGTTTTGAAAAAATAAATTATATTTACAGGTGGCGCAAGCCCAATTAAGTTTAACATGTATTTCCCATAGGAAAAAAGACGTTTTTGTGAATTTGATTCAGAATTGTTAATATTAGGTAAATCGAGTTGAAACTCAACGTTTCTCTTCACAATTATTTAAATAATTTTGGTCAATTTAGGACAGTGATTTCTACTTTATCTGCAGTCGTAGGGTATATAAGTATGTTTATTAGGTTACGGATTCATTTACTTATTTTAAAATTCAACTATATACTTGCTTAAAAGTTAAACTCATTTATTGAAAATTAATTTTTTTTCGAAGATCCATCATTTTAATTCAAAATTTATCTCTGGTTGTAAATGTAACTAATACTTTGTTTAAAATCAATTTTTTTGTCTGAAAATTTATTTTCTTTTTTTTCAATTGTTATTTTTGTCTGTAATGAGCCAAAAAGTAGGGTAGTAGTCAATATTAAATTAAAAATCTATCTTTTTTTCAAATCAAATTTCAACTATTTGGCTGAAAATGGACATTTTTGAACATAAAAATTCAACTTTTTGTTTAAAAATGTATGTACTTTGTATACAATTCTTCTTTTTTATAGAAAATTAATCCTTGTGGTTGAAAATTCCTCTTTTTCAAAAAAGTTCAACTATCCCACTTGAAGATTCATCATTTTAGTTGAAAATTTATCGGTTGGGTAAAATTAATTTCCTTTACTGAAAATTCAACTATATTGTTGAAAATACACGTATTTTGTTAAAAATTTGATTTTTTAATGGAAAATTATCTTTTTCTTTGAAAGTTAATCTTCAAGTCTAAAAATTCTTCTTGTCGGTTGAAAATTCAAGTATTGTAGTTAAATATTTATCATTTTAGTTGAAAATTTATCTTTTAGATTGGAAATAAAATTACTTGTTCAAAGTTAAACTCTTTAAAAAATTATTTTAACATTTCAATTCTTCAAAATTATTTTTTTAGATGAAAATTCGTCTTTTTTGGTAGAAATTAATTTTCTTGGTTGAAAATTCATCTTTTTGGTCAAAAATTAAATTATTTTATTTAAATATTCATCATCTTAGTTAAAAATTAATCTTTCTGCTTTGAAATTCAACTATTCTAGTCAAAGATCTACAATTTTATTTGAAACTTAATCACTTTGTTTAAAAATGGTACCATTTTTTTAAACTAGTTTTTTTATGAATGTAATTTTTTTAACTAACAATTTAACTTATTCTACTTGAATATTGAAAATTATCTTTTCTTTGAAAGGTAATATTCTTGTCTAAAAATTCTAATTGCCGGCTGAAAATTTATTTTTTAGGTTGAAAATGAAATTACTTGGTTGAAAATTGAAATTTTTTGTTAAAAATGTTTTTTTTTTTTTGAAGATTCATAATTTCAATTAAAAGTTTATTTTTTGGGTTAAAAAATCATCTGTTTTGTTGAACATTATTTTTTGTAGCTTAAAATTTAAGTTTTGGTTGACAATTTAGCGTTTTTCAGTAAAAGTGATTTTTGTTGGTTTGAAAATTCAACTATTTCAGTTGAAGATTTATTGTTTTTATTGAAAACTCATGTTTTTGGTTTAAAATTGAACTGTTGGAGATTTATCATTTTTTATTTTCGGTTGAAATTTGATTTTTTTTAGTTCGAAATTCAACTATTTGGTTCAAGATTTGTCTCCTTTAATTGAAAATTCAACTATTTCGTTAAAAAATTTATGTTTTTTTGTTGAAAAATCGTACTTATTGGTAGAAAATTAATCTTTTTGTTTGAAAATTCATATTTGCGTTTGAAAATTCCAGTATTTCAGTTAAATATTCATCATTTTAGTTGAAAGTTAATCGTTTTGGCGTGAAATTCAACTATTCTAACTAATTTTTCGAACTGAAAGTTTATTTTTTCCATTTTTGTTGAGAATTAATATTTTTAGTGGAAAATTTAAGTATTTGTTTCAAAATTCAGTTATTTGGAAATTTTTTGCTCTGTTTCCTAGATATTTCAAAGATTACAAACCAATTCAAAGATTTTAAACGATTTCAAAATTTTTTAAACGATTTCACACAGTTTTTAAATATTCCAGTGATTTCAGGCGAATACACATATTTCATGAAAATTCTACAAATATTTCAAAGAGTTTAAAATTTTGTAGAAGTTTTCAAAATATTTCAAAAAAATTTAGAATGTTTCAATGATTTCAAACAAATACAAAAGATTTCAGAAAGGTTTCACAAACGTTTTTGAACATTCATGATGATTTCAAAAGATTTCAAGAATTTCAAAAAGATTTCACGAAGAATTCGTAGGGATTTCAAAAGATTGAAAGAATTTTAAAGATTTCAAAAAGGGTACAGTGCACCAGATTTCAACCATTTTAAACGAATTCAAAATGTTTTCAGAATATTTGAAAAAGATTTTAAATGTTTCAATGATTTTAAACAAATACAAAAGATTTCTCAAATATTTAAAAAAATTCAAAAGTATTTCAAAAGATTTTCAAAGATTTCAACTAGGGTACAATTTCACACTAGGCTTAAAAAATTGTGAAGATTTCAAACGATTTCAAATTTTTTTGCAGATTTTAAAAGATTTCACAAAGATTTTAAATATTCCAGTAATTTCAAACGAATAAAAAAGATTTTACAAATATTTCAAAGAATTCATAAGGATTTAAAAAAAGATACAGTACACCTGTTTCTAAAGATGCGAATAAATTTTAAAGATTTCAAGGATTTCAAAAATTTTATAACAATTTTAAAAGTTTTTGAAAGATTTCTCAAAGATTTTAAATGCTTTAAAAGATTTCAGAGACTACACAAAGATTTAAAAATATTGATTTCACAAAGACGACTTACGTTCGCAAAAAATTAAAAATTTGCCTATGCATGTTTCTGCTTTTTTTATAAATTGTCCAATAAAAAATTAATTGGCAAATTTTTTCACATGTACAACAAACGGCTATTTTATTATTTGGTGTAAAAAAAGGAGACTTAGCGAGGTAATAATCAATTCAATTTCACAAAAATAGTTGATTAAACAATTTATTATTTTTTATAACCATCTTCTTTTAGATAAAACCTAGAAAGTTGCTGTTTTTTCTGAAATATTTAACTTTAATTTGCCTTTTTATTTATAAAAAAATAATAAATTAACATTCGAGAGAATCATATTTTAAACAATATCATTTTATGAATATATTTTTCCAAATTAAAACAGATATCTGAAATATTCTTTAAATTTTCTATATGAATCATATTAAATGTAAAACAGAAGTAGTTACTGAGAGCCTTTTTTTAAAATTAATATTAATATTTAATATTTGTTCCTAACTTGCATTCATTATTACTTTACTAAGTAAGTGAAAAGTTTACAAAAAGTGGAAAATTAAAAAAAAACGCAACTATCTAGCATTACTATAGAGGAAGATAGTTTTTATTAATAATAATTTGCTTAAACAATTATGTTTGTTAAATTTCAGTAATTATTACCAAACTCTAAGTGAAGAGTGGACAAAAATTTGAGTATTTTAGACAAAACCGCAACTTTCTAATATTATTCAAAGATAATATTATTGAACCTCTAAATATAATTTTTTTTCCAAAAAAAAATGGATTTATTTTTTTGAGTATTCGAACCAATTTCCAGGTGATATAAATGAAAATTCGTGAAAAAAAGTTTTGGACCACCCTAATGTATATATTTACTTTTTAAAAATTGTAAGCCATTTCTTTGTAGTATTTTGATTATCTTTATATTTTTATTTATATTCTATCAATATTCCAATAATTTTATTATATATTACAGAGACGATAGACACGCACCTCCTACAAAACGAGCAAAGAAAAAAGATGAAGAGGAGGAGGACGAAGAAGATTTAAATGATTCCAATTACGATGAATTTTCGGGTTACGGAGGTTCGCTATTTAGCAAGGTATTTTGAATTCAATCAACTAAAAAAAAACATCAATCAAATAATTTAATTTTCTATTTTTAAAAAATGAATTTTCAACCAAGAAAAATAATCTTTTCACCAAATGAGACGAATTTTCAATAAATTAGATCAATTGTTAACCAAAAATAAAATATTTAAATTTTCATTTTTTTAAAATTAATTTTTAATAAAATAAATATTTCGTCAAAACATTTGAATTTTATATCAAATAGTTGAACTTTCAAACAAGTAGTTTAATTTTCATTAAAAAAATTTATTTAAAGCAAAATAAAAACTCAAAGTTGTTCAATTTTCAATTAAAGAGATGAATTTTTCGCTAATTTGATTGAATATTTAACCAAATAGTTAATCATTTTCTGCAAAACAGATGAATTTTTAACACGATTATATGAATTTTCTCCAAAAAAAGTCAATTTCACCTGAATAGTTAAATTTTCAAGCAAAAAAAAAAACGAATATTTTACAAAACAGTTGAATTTTCAACCCAAAAATATGAATTTTTAACACAAAAGTTATTTTCAACCATAAAAGGTAAATTTTAAAGCTAAAAAGACGAATTCTTTACAAAAAAGTAGAATTTTGAAACCAAAAATGTGAATTTTTAACAAAAAATTTTATTTTTAACCAAACATTTGAATTTTCCACCACACTGTCGAATTTCGATCTAACAAATATGAATGTTCAAGAAAAAATGTAATAGTTGATATTTCAACCAAGAAAAGATTTTCATTTCAAATAAATAACCGTTGAATTGAACCAAAACAGATGAAATTTCTACTAGAAGAGATGTATTTTCAAATAAAAAACGCAAATTTTCAACAAAAGTTGCATTTTTAACCAAAAAAGATTTTTCAGTCAATGAAAACAATAAATTTTTTCTAAAATGTAGAATTTTTAACCAAATAGTTCAACTTTGAAACTAAGAAAGGTAAATTATTAACTAAAAATTGAATAGTTAAACTTTCATTGTAAACAACTAATTTTTAATGAAAAAACTGAATTTTTGACAAAACTGTTGAATTTTCTACAAAACAGTTGAATTTTCAACATGACAGTTGAGCTTTCAACCA
>JAUELO010000270.1:1195219-1206634 GCA_032357855.1 Amphibolips quercusostensackenii | reverse complement strand
TTTTTAACGAATCTTTACAGTTTTAGCCAAAATAGTTGCATTCTCAACCCGAAAAGACAAATTTGCAACAAAACAGTTGAATTAATAATAAAAAAAGATGAACTTTCAACAAAATACATACATTTTTAACTAAATACTTGAATTTCCAACCAAAATTAATATTCTATCAAAAAAGACAAATTTTTAACAAATTACACAAATTTTCAACTAAATAGTTTGAACAATGGATGTGATATTAGTTCACATTTTATTTGATTATTTTTTAGTTTATCTTTTTCGTTTCTAGATTTTTTAAACTACCAAATAGTTGAATTTTTCATCAAACTATTAGATATTTAAGCCAAAAAGACGATGTAAAACAGTTGAATTTTTAACAAAAAAATTTAATTCTCAGTTACAAAAATTATTTTTTAACCAAAAAAAAAAGAAATTTCTAACCAAAATTATTAATCTTCAATAAAAAAATCAACTTTTAAGAAACTAGTCTAACTTTCAGCCAGGGAGTTGAATTTTCAACATAAAAAGATGAATTTTCGTCGAAAAATTGTAATAGTTAATATTCCAGCGAAAAACCTTATTAAAAATAGAAAACTTTTGCATTTAACTAATAAAGACGAAGTTTCAACAAAAAATACTAATTTTCAAATAAATATTTGCAGTTTTAACTAAAAAAGGTGACATTTTTAGTTATAATATCAATTGTAAAGAAAAGAATTTTCAACAAAATAGTAACATTTTCGACCAGAGATGAATTTTCAACTAAAATTATGCATCTGCAAACAAAAAAAAAACGAATTTTCAACAAAATAGTTAAAATTTTAAACAAAAAAGACTAATTTTCCAACTGTTCTAATTGAAAATTGTAATTGTTAACGAATTTCCCTGTTGTAAAGTGAACCTAAAATGCAATTATAATTCTTTATGGAAATTTTCAATTCTATATCAGAATTATAATTCTTTAAGAAAATTATCTGACCCAAAGTCAAAATTTTAATTCTTGGCGAAAACCGTCAACGCAAAAGGCAAAATTATAATTCTTTGCAAAATGACCAGTTCCAATGTCTAAATTATACCATTCTCAACGTTCCAAATTGAAGAATTAATTAATAAATTAAAATTTTTTTTAAATTATAGTACTTCAATAAATTTTAAGCTGAAAATATTAGAACTAAAACGATTTCATTTTTTTCAACTGAACACTTTTTAAATTGGAAGTTAAATTATTCTTTTTAAATTGTTTATAAATTCTTAAAAAGCTTTAAAATTTTATTTCAAAATCTTAAAAAATCTGCACGTTGTTTTAAATGTTATCAAATTTAAAATTATTTTCAATTTTTCACAACTTCTGAATATCTTTTAAATTTATTCAAATTTTTCCTAAAATTTTTAGAAAATCCTACAGAATTAGAACTCTTACAATAATTTTTCAAAATAAAAAATTATTTTCAATTTTCCTAGCAATCTTAAAAAAATGCTTTACTCTTTTGAGGCCTTTCACAATTTTTAAAAAACTTCTAAATTTTTTGTTCGAATCTGCAAAAATCTACATTTTGTTTTAAATTTAGCCATGACTGTTTGCACCGAAATTTCGGTACGAATAACCGTATTTTGTCGGAACAGTCACTTCGTTTAAATTATTTGAAATCATTTCCAGTTTTAAATTATTTTTGAATCTTTTCAAAACATCTAAATTTTTTGTTTTATTTATTCGAATTTTTCTGCAAATAATAAGTTTCAATTGTTATTTATAAATAATAATTCAACAATTTCACTTGAAAATTAATCGAACAGTAAAATATTGTTTTCAAATATTATGAAGTAATGTGTTTTAAAACTGTTCAAAAATTATAAAGCTTCAATCAAAAGTTTACATTTTTTAGCGATTAAGGCTGTTGAATTGAAACAGTTTATTTTTTAAGGCAAAAATCTGGAAATTCTTAAATTTCGAACGGATTTAGAAGCGTCTTAACAAATCAATTATTGTTCACTTTTTAATACTTCAAGTACAGTTTTTTAAAAATAATTATTTAATTCATATTTATAGTTGATAAAATAAACAGGTTTTTATCGAAAATGTTGTATTTCAAACGCTTTTAATTTTTAATTGTTCAAGTCTTCAAGAATGCATTTTAAAATTCTATAAATTAAAAATGCACGCTTAAAAATAAAAATCTGAGGTGAAAAATTTTTAAAGTAAAAGATTTTCAAATTGCGCAATGTAAACTGAATGATATCATAATTAAGAAAGATAAAAATTTAAGTAATTTTTTTTAAATTGTTAAAATCGAACTTGGACAGATTTTTCTTCTCAAATTTATAAAATTCCCGGTCAAAAAATAAATTCCTGATCATTTCCCGGTTTCCCGGTCTTAAACTAAAATGAATCTTAAACTGCAATAGTTGAATTTTTAATCAAAGACAAATTTTTAACAAAACACATAAATTTTCAACTAAAAAAGATAAATTGTCAACCAAAAATTGAATAGTGAAATTTTTATTTAAAAAAATGAATGGTCAACAAAGCAGATGAATTTTTTTACTAAAATTATGGAATACTCAATTGGAATAGCTAAATTTTCAGTTTGAAAAAAAAAATAATTTCCAACCAAACTGATGAATTTTCAACTAAAATAATGATCTGTTTTTAATCAAGAAGACCCAAAAAAACGAATTTCCAACTAAAAAAGATAATTTTTCAACCAAAAAAGCGAGTTTTTATGAAAATGAATGAATTCTCAACCAAACAGTTGAAAACTTAACCAAGAAAATCAATATTATCAATCAAAAGTGGAATTGTTTAATTAGCACTTTAAAAAATTACTTTTCCGCCAAAAAAATTCAACCAAAATGATAAATTTTCAACTAAAATGATAAATCTTCAACTGGAATAGATGAATTTTGAACATAAAAGTGGATTTTTAACAAAAGAGTTTAACTTTGAACAAAGTAGTTTTATTTTCAACCAAAAAGATGAATTTGCAAAGAAAAAGATTAATTTTCCACCAAAAAAGATGATTTTGCATGAAAACAAATCAATTTTCAACGAAATAGTAGAACTAACAAGGACCAATTTTCAACCAAATACATAGTTGAATTTTGAACTAAAATAGATCAATTTTCAACCAAGAACGGAAAAGATAAATTTTTAGTTATAAAATTTAATTTTCAACAAAACTGGTGAATGTTTAAATAAAACGATGAATCTTCAACTGGAATATTTGAACTTGAAACTAAAAAGAAGAATTTTCAACTGAAATGATGATTAATTTTGCACCAAAAAAGAAGATTTTCCAACTAAACAATATATATTCAAAAAAAAATTAAATAATTAAACTTTCAATTAAAAAAATTATTAATTCACGAAAGAGAGGCATTTTTAACTAAAACGGTAAATATTTAACTGGAATACTTGAATTTTCAACAAAAAAAAATGAATTTTCAACTAAAACAATGTATCTTCAACTGGAATAGTTAACTTTTGAACCAAAAATATGAACTTTTGATTAAAATAATGAATTTTTAACATTCAAGAAGACTTAAGAAGACGAATTTGCAACTAAAAAAGATCATTTTTCAACCAAAAATTGAATATTTTAGTTTAAAAAAATGTTGAACCAAAGAGATGCACTTCAAACTAATCTTCGCATTGTTAAACCATAAATTCTTATTGCAGAAAAATATCTGATAACCTTTATTTTTTATCCGTTTCTTTATTTTTTATACGTTTCTTTATTTTTTATACGTTTCTTCATCTTATTGCGGTAAACAAATATTACGTCAATATAGTTACGTCATGTATTACCTACGATTTATAAAATATATAAAATAGTTAGAAAAAGGAATAAAAATTAAGAACAAGAACTCATAAGCAACACAAATGATTAATTTATTATTATTTTAATATTAACTTACTAATTTATAGAATAAATAAAATGCTTGCGTATGTTACGAACCCAAGGTTTTAAAATCAACGATTTTTTCTTCGCTCATTTTATTTTTTTTTCTTAATAATTTCAAATCTTCACTGGTAATTCTATCACTCGCCCACCCGTTTTAAAAATATTTACACGAGAAGTCCACCTGCTGTCAGACGCGTGACAGAAACCCAATTTATTCAGAGCAAGATGGTACGAGAAAATAAAATACGAACCTAACCTAAACCTTACATCAGAAGGAGTCAAACAACTCACAAATTGAAAACTGACCTGCGCAGGATCAAACGCGGGGTTCGAATCTTCGAACCAAACTTGAATATATGTCAATCCTTGTGTATTTTCAGCTATTTTCAGTAAAAAAATTGCATTTTTTGATTTAAAAAATTGTATTTTGTTTAAAGTTTGGAATAATGGCATTAATTAATTGAATTTTTTTAAATTTCTATTTTCTGGTGTGAAAAAGGGGGAAAGTAAAAGGGGAAAGGGAGGTTTGAAAGGAATTTATGTAAATCCTGAATAGCTCTGATCAGAGGTGACTGTAAATTTTTAAATGCCCGTGGTTCAAATTTTAGGGCAGAAAATAATTTTTACTCAAAAGAAAAAAAAAATTTGTATTAATTAGAAGATTATGAATTTGTAAATATTAAATTGTCGATTTAAGGAAAAATATTTAAATAAGAAAATGATAGGAAATTTGGAATCAGAGCCCGCTAGCCGATTTTTCATTTTCCCTCACCGTTATAAATTATTTCTTCAGGTTGAATTTTGTCAACCAAAGAAACCAACGTTTAACCAAAAAGAAAATTTTTAATCAATAAGATTAATTTTCGACATGAAACAATTTGACATAAAAAAAAGATTTTTCAACAAAATAGTCAAATTTTCAAGCAAAGAAACTAATGTTCAACGAAAAAAATTAATTTTCAATCAATAAGGTCAATTTTCTACAAAAAAAAAACGATTTTTTAACCAAAAAGTTAAATTTTCAACCAAAGAAACTAATACGCTACCAAAAAGATAATGTTTCAATTATGTCATAAGATTAATTTTCTACGAAAAAAAATTGATAAAACGATTTTTTCTAAAATAGTTCAATTTCTAAACAACGAAACTGATCTTCAACCAAAAAGATAAATTTTCAATCAGTTAGATTAATTTTCTACGAATGAAAGTAATTTTTAAACAAAACAAAAATATTTTGCGAGAAATAACTTACATTTTCAGCAAAAAAAAAAACAATGTTCAACCAAAAAGATAAATTTTAAAACAATAAGATTAATTTTCTACCAAAAAAATTAATTTGTGATTAAAAAAAAAGATTTTTTACCGAAAAAGTTGAATTTTCAACCAAAGAAACTAATCTTGAACCAAAAAGATCAATTTTCAATTATAAAGATTAATTTTCTACCAACAAATTTATTAAACAGATATTTAAAAAATTACTTTAATTTTTAACCAAAGAAAGTAATGTTCAATAAAAAAGTTAAATTTTCCATCAATAAGATTAATATTCTACAAAAAATAAAACATTTTTGACAAGAAAAAGAACGATTTTTTAACAAAATAGTCCAATTTTCAACCAGCGAAACTAATTTTCAACCAAAAAGAAAAAAATTGCAATTAATAAGATTAATTTTCTACAAAAAAAAAATTATCACCCTAAAAAAACGATTTATCTACAAAATAGTTAAGTTTTCAGCCAAAAAGATAAATTTTTAATCAATAAAATTAATTTTTTACAACAAAAAAAAAACATTTTTAAACAAAAAAGTTAAATTTTAAACTAAAGAATCTAATTTTCAACCAAAATGATACACTTTGATCAATAAGATTAATTTTTTACCAAAAAATGTAATTGAAACGATTTTTCAACAAAATTTTTCATTTGTCAACCAAAGAAACTAATCTTCAACTGAAAAGATAAATTTTTTTCATCAATAGGATTAATTTTCCACAAAAAATTACTTTTAACAACAAAAAAACTATTAAAAAAAAGACTTACATTTTTAACAAAATAAATTAATTTTCAGCCTAAAAGATTATTTCCAATCAATGAGAATAATTTTCTACCAAAAAACTTAAGTTTTAAACAAAAAAATAAAAAATTTTCAACAAAATAGTTCAATTTTCAACTGAAGAATCTAATGTTCAACAAAAAAGATAAATTTTTAATTATTTAGATTAATTTTCTACCGAAAAAAAATCATTGAAACGATTTTTCAAAAATTACTTAAATTTTCAGCGAATGAAACTAATCTTCAACCAAAAAGATAAATTTTTAATTATTAAGATTAACATTCTACAAAAAAAAAATTAAACCATTTTTCAACAAAATAGTCAAATTTTCAACCAACAAAACTGATGTTCAACCAAAAAGAACAAAACTGAAATCAATAAGATTAATTTTCTACAAAAAAAATTATTATCCAAAAAAACGATTTTTCAACAAAATAGTTCAGTTTTCATCCAAAAAGATGAATTTTCAATCAATAAAATTAATGTTCTATAAAAAAACGATTTTTAAACAAAAAAGTTAAATTTTCAACTAAAGAACCTAATTTTCAACCTAAATAATACATTTCAATCAATAAGATTAATTTTCTACCAAAAAATGTAATTAAAACGATTTTTCAACAAAATTTTTAATTTTTCAACCAACAAAACTAATCTTCAACCAAAAAGATCAATTTTAAATCACAAGAATTAATTTTCCACAAAAAATTACTTTTAACAACAGAAAGAACTATTTTTAAAAATACTTAAATTTTCAACAAAATAAACTAATTTTCATCCAAAAAGATGAATTTTTAGTCAATAAAATTTATTTTCTACAACAAAAGAAATGTAAAAAAAAAATATTTTCTAACATTATAGTTAAATTGTTAACCAAAGAAACTTATTTTCAACCAAAAATATAAATTTTCAATCAATAAGATTTTTCAAAAAATTACTCAACTTTTCAACCAAAGAAACCAATTTTCAATCAATAACAATAATTTTCTACACAAAAAAAGCTTTTTCAACAAAATACTTAAATTTGCAAACAAAACAACTAATTTTCAACCGAAAAAATTAATTTTCAATCAATGAGCAATTAATAAAAAAAAAAGATTTTTTAACAACATCGTTAAATTTTCAAACAAAGAAACTGATGTTCAACCAAAAAGATAAATTTTAAATCAATAAAATTAATTTTTTACCAAAAAATTCAAATAAAACGATTTTTTTAACAAAATAGTTAAATTTTCAACCAACGAAACTAATGTTAAACCAAAAAGATAAATTTTTTATCAATAAGATTGATTTTCTACAACAACAAAATTTTGACAAAAAACGATTTTTTAACATTATAGTTAAATTTTTAACCAAAGAAACTTATTTTCAACCAAAAAGATAAATTTTCAATTAATAGGATTAATTTTATGCATAAGAAAATTAATTTAAAAAAAAAAAAGATTTTTCAAGAAATTACTTAAATTTTCAACCAAAGAAACCAATTTTCAATCAATAAGAATAATTTTCTACTGAAAAAAAGCTTTTTCAACAAAATACTTAAATTTTTACCAAAAAAAAAATAATTTTCAACCAAAAAGATAAATTTTCAATCAATAAAATTAATTTTCTGCAAACAAAAATTTTACCTTCTCCCCCTCCAAAAAAAAAAGATTCGTCAACAAAATAGTTGAATTTTCGACCAAAGAAACTAATAATTAACTAAAAAGATAAATTTTCAATCAATAAGATTAATTTTCAAACAAAAAATTTAATTAAAACGATTTTTCAAGAAATTACTGAAATTTTCATCCAAAAAAACCAATGCTCAACCAAAAATATAAATATTCAAAGAAGATTAACTTTCTACTAAAAAGACGAATTTTCAACTGAAAAAAAAATTTAACCAAAACTGGAATAGTTATATTTTCAGTATAAAAAATTAATTTTTAAGCAAAAAACGATTTTTCAACAAAATTGTTAAATTTTCAAGCAAAGAAATGAATTTACAACGAAAATTAGGAATAAAAAAAAAAATGAATTTTCAACTAATGTTAGGAATAACCAGAAAAAAATTTTTTTTTAACTAAGAAGATTAATTTTCTAACGAAGAAGACTAATTTCCAACAAAGTACATGAATTTTCAACGCAAATTGGAATAGTTATATTTACAGAAAAAGAAATTAATTTTGAACCAAATAGTTGGATTTTTGACCAAAAAGATGAATTTTTAACAAAATACACGAATTTTAAATTAAAAAAGATAAATTTTCAACCAGAAATGGAATAGTTATATTTTCAGTAAAAAGATAATTTTTATTTCAAAAAACAATGTATAGGAAATCGTTAAATCTTTAGCGAATGAAATGAATGATTAATTTTCTAACTAAATGGATAAATTTTCAACAAAGTACATGAATTTCGAAACCCAAAATGGAATAGTTATATTTAAAGTTAAAAAAATTAACTATAAAAAAAGAATTTTTAACAAAATTGTTAAATTTTTAACGAAAGAAATGAACTGTTAACCAAAAAGATAAATTTTCCATAAAGAAGACTAATATTCTGTCACAAAAGATGAATTTTCAACGAAATAGTTCATTTTTAAACAAAGAAATTAATTTTTTAGTATAATGATGAATTTAAAAAAAAATTTATATTGAAGCAAATAGTTAAATTTTCGCCCAACAAGATGAATTTTCAACCATAAAGATTAATTTCGTACAAAAAAAAAACGAATTTTTAACGAACTGCATGAGTTTTCAACTAAAAAAAGATAAATTTTCATCCAAAAATGGAATAGTTATATTTTCAGTTTAAAAAAATATTTTTTAGCCAAAGAAAAACAAACGATTTTTCAACAAAATAGTTTAATTTGTAATTTAAAAAAATGAATTATTAACCAAAATGGTCGAAAATTCAACTTTTTTTTTAATTTGTCTTTTTGGATAGAAAAGTCATCTTTTATGGTAAAAAAAGTAATCGTTCTTGGCTAAAAATTTATCTTTCTTGAATAAAAATTAACTTTTTTGTTGAAAATTAAACTACCTTCAAAAAAATTCGTCTTTTAATCTAGAAAATTTAACAATTTGGTTAAAATTTTAACTGTTGTGTTGGAAATTCGTCTTTTCGCTTAAAAGATCAACTATTTGGTTTTTATTGTAACTTTTTAGTTAAAAATTAATTTTTGTTGCTGGAAAGTCGTATTTTTGGGTTAAAAATTCATATGTGTGGAAATGAGAGGAAGGGAAGTATGGCTAGTTTTTTGAACAAGTTTCAAAAGTTTAGCCTAAACCTTACTTTCTTAAGTTACTTCTTATTGCTTAAACCATTTTTATTTATTTAAAAAATTTATTAGCTTATAATATATCGAATTAATGTTATTTTCCTAATCCTTTGGCTCAACTTATGAATTCGAAAATGCATTTTTGAATTTTAGTTGTCTATTTATTGTTTAAACAATTCAGAATTGTTTAAATGAAACTTTTAATAAAAATAATCCAGAGAAACGCTTTTTGCTATTTTTGTTAATAAGTTCTCTTAATTAAAAGAATCAAAGTTTTTAAATAAATAAGAATAATTAAAAAAAACGAATATGTTTAGAAATAGGCCTTCAAAATTAATTAGGCCATAGTATTCAGAAAGTACTATTAATTCGCGACATTATAAGATAATTATTTTGTTAAACAAGTAAAAATTTTTTCAACAATTACTAGTAGGTTAAAATATCTAAGAATTAGGAAAAAGTAATAGAGCTTATCGAAAAAATAGCAAAAAAAGAAGTTCCTCTACCTTTTTCTTGTCACAATGAAGCATCTTTTATATTGACGATTTTACAATACAAAAATAATTTTATATTCGTTGTGAGATTTAGTTTATAATTGTAATTTTCAGATTTCGGGCTTTATTTCAAAGCCTACCCACAAATTGTGTTTCTTTCATTACATTTTCATTTCGTTTTTAGGAGATTTAAAATTGAAAAATGACGTGGGACTAAATTAAAAATTTACTACTAAAAAGTATACAATTTCAAAATTGACTATAACGTCCATACTTTATTCCAAACTTTAATTATTATATATATTTATAATATATACACTCTTAACGCTAAAAATCGAAGCAAAGCGAATTTAGATAGGAATTGGTAAGTCTTTTGCAACGAGGGCCAAAATCTGTTCAGTGCTGAGACACCAATTTGCAATATTTTTTGACACTTTGCACCAATTTTCTCCATATTTCGGTTCGGCCGCAATGCACCTTTTTTTAACATCTTCCTGTTGATCTTCCGTTCCATGTAGCTTCTCGAATTTGTAGAAATTCGCCCATGCGTCTCCATAATCTGGCTTTAGCTTCACCGTTTTGTTCATCCATTCTCTGCATTTCGAAGTTCTGTTCTCGCTCCAGAACAATCTACGATAAATAAAGGAAAAAAAATAAGTTTAAATAATAAATCAAATATATAAAACAAGAAAAAATAGCGCGCCTATCACATGTTTCTTATTTTGATTGCCGAGTTATAAAATTAAAAGCTTCAATTTTAAGAAATATAAAATATAATTAATAATTATAAATTAAAATAAATATTAAAATAGTTACATCAGGGTGTCTACCCCAATCCTGGAAAAAAATTCCCTGACAATTCCAGGTTTTTTCCAGGTGTATCAAGATTTTTCCAGGTATAATTTTTCGTAGAATGGATTCATTTAAGTACTTCGAAATTTGTCAACAATTGATTCGGAATATGTATATAATTTCGCGAGTTTATTATAAATTAAGTTTTCTCAATCATTGTAAATATCTAAATAAGTTAAAATAGTGAATTTGTTCCTAAAGTCCATAAATTTTAATAATGATTAAAATAAATTTTTATTTTATCTTCTTGAACTTAAAATTTAGGGCATATATAACATTCATATTTTGAATAAAAGATACTGAATTTAATTTAAAGCACTTCAAATTTCTAATATTTCAAGTGAAAATATTGCATTTTCAACAAGATAGATAAATTTTTAACCAATCACTTGAATTTTTAAGTAAAAAGAATA
Organism: Amphibolips quercusostensackenii; assembly: GCA_032357855.1. NCBI lineage: Eukaryota > Metazoa > Arthropoda > Insecta > Hymenoptera > Cynipidae > Amphibolips > Amphibolips quercusostensackenii. The sequence continues at coordinate 1,195,662 of JAUELO010000270.1, read as the reverse complement.
ATTTTCTACCAAAGAAGACGAATTTTCTGTAAAATACCTTAATTTATAATTTAAAAAAGATAAATTTTCAACTATTGGCCTCAATTTGTTGAATTTTCAGTTTAAAAAAATTAATTTTCAACCAAAAAAAAAACAATTTTTAACAAAATAGTTAAACTTCCAACAAAAAAATGAATTTTTAACTGAAATAATAAGTGATTCTCAACGACAAATTTAGTAGTTAATATTTCGACCAGAAAAGAGTTATAATTTAAATTAAAAACAGTTAAATTCAACAAAAAAAGAGGAATTTTTGATAAAATAGTTTAATCCTCAACAAAAAAACATGAACACAATAGATAAATTTTCAACCAAAAATAAAATTTTTAACAAGAGAGGTTAACTTTTAATTAAGTAGTTTAATTATCAACAAAAAAAATTTTAACGAAAAATGTAATAGTTTA
>JAUELO010000270.1:1145778-1156286 GCA_032357855.1 Amphibolips quercusostensackenii | reverse complement strand
ATTGTTTCCGAATTTCTGGAGAGCTAGGAGAAGCTTCACAGTCACTGCACGGTCTTTGCTCGAATCGTGAGTAAGAACCCGGAGAATTTGAGGCATCAGTTGTGGAAGGTAGATCTTAAATTCAGCACCCAGGGCCACAGCAATGTGCTCAACAAGAAGAATCAACGTGGTTTGCATTGGACTATTCACTGTCCAGAATTCCTTAATCAAAGTAAAGATGTCATCGAGGTAGTTTCTGATATGCTGCTTCACAATAGCGATAAGGATAGCCAGTTGCTGGAACAGATACTCTCTAAAGATCACGTCTGCGGTGCGCACAACATTGAGGAAACTGGGCATCACTTGAGAAATGTAAGGCACGCATTTAATCCCCAGACTCTTGAAAATAAAAGTCACAGCCTGGACAACCATTGTGTGATGTTGGGAGAGAGTTGGGTCCCTGATGATCCTCATCAGCGTGGCAATCGCTATTGCCGGATAATATTCTTCAAGTGTAGATGAGGACATATTCACGAGCATTTCACTCGTTGTCAAATCCTGATTTGTCTCAGCGTCACTTTTAATATCAGCCATGGATGTCAGAGTATCTAGCTGCGAATCAATCTGCCCCAGATTCATCTTGTGCTTGTAAGGATCAAGCGCTCCAAGCAAACCGAGAACCCTGATAGTTTCTCTTCTGATGTGAATCTGTTGTTCGGTCTTTAGAAAATTGATCAAAACGTCCAAAAGTGTTGGATACTGCATGTATGGCGTCACGACGTATCCTGTGCTTCCAACTAGTTGTCCCAAAACCCAGAGAGCTACTCCCCTTTTCTCTGGAGAACTAGCATCCACTAGCATTTCTAACAAAATGGACAAAAGTTCCTCGAGCCTCTGTTGCATCTCAGCTCCGTTCACTTCAGCCAAATCCCCTATCGCTCTCAAAATCGCGAGAATGACTCCTGGATTGGGTTCCGGTTCCTTCAACTTTGGCACCAGGACTTTCAGAATGGGTTCCATGTAAGGTCTGATAAGTCGAGGTGCACTGACGACTAGATGATCAAGCATCCTTGCAGCCTGTTCTTTGTTTCTCCCCATTCCAGAGTGTTCTAATTCGGTTAGGAACTGTATAAGAATCTTCCTGAGAGAAGGCATAACATAAGCAGGATTCATGGTACTTAGTCTTCCAATCGTTCTGATTGCCATTTCCCTAATTTCAAAGACCTCATCATTCATTGCTACAAAAAGAGCAGAGAGGCTCTCTGCCTGCGCTAGATGAACATCAAACGACTCGTCCAGAGATCCCAAGACCCAGAACCTCACATCTGGATCTGTGTCAATAATCCCAACATCGAGGAGTTTTCCTACGACTGATGAAACCGTAGTTGTGACTGTAGGCCCCGGCTGGTTCAAGGCGAGACGTAGAAGTCTGGAGCAAGTTCTCACAGCTTCGAGACGAACCTCAGCCTGTTCCGAAGTCAGGAAGTGATCAGCGCATCTTCTTACGAATTGGAGAAGAGGATTTCCATCAAAATCGAAAGTCCCGAGAGTTCTGAGTGCCAGAACTGTTGATGGGACATCAACTTCGCTTGGTGGAGCCATAATTGGACTGCTCGCATTCCAGGGCGCGCCAGGATGTCTCAAAGGTTTGTGCATCAGAACCTGAGAAAGCATTCGTAGCAGTCCTTGTGAAATATCTGGTTTGAGAGATGGAACGTTGTGCGCCAGTTCTCTCAAAGAAGTTGTCAATACTGGACTCAACCCAGTGGCTAACATCGATTCCAAAAGATCCTTAACATCAGCTGTGATCGTCTGATTCACAGCATGTCCCAAAAGAGTTATGCAAATAAAAACCGCTGGTTCGAGAGCAACTCGCTTCTTGTTAGGCGTCTCCTTCGAAGGGAGGGAAGACTTTATCGTGTCCATGATTTTTGGAAGGTAGGGTTTGATCGCATCCTCAACTGCTACTGCGATCAATCCTATAGTTGTGAAAGCTGCGGCTCTGTCCTTTTCTCTGCCTTTCAAAGTCATCAGCAGATAAGCGAGGCAATCACGAAGGTTATTCTTGACGAACTTCTCCCTATTGAATGCAGCGAGTCTTGGAAGAAGAGTCATCAGGGCGTGTTGAATGTGGAGATTTCGAGACATCCTCTGGCTCATCACCTCGCTGTTGATGTCGTCCAGCTTCTCGAGCATCAAACTCCGACAGGCTGCGGACTCGTGTGCGGGAGTATGAGCCTGCATGTTCGGAGCGTTCCTGGAAGATATGGACCACTTCGAAACAACAGTAGATTTCAAGTGAGGCATGAGAAGAATCAGGTCGTTTTCTTTCTTCTGAGTGGAGCAGTTTAGTTTCTCCATCAGGGCTTCGTACTTTCTCTCCCACTGGAGGTTGCTACATCTGAGGAGCTCGTTCAGAACGAGGATAGATCCATGGATTCTATCGTCCCGGTTGAATCCCCGCTCTCTCGTGTATACGTCCTCAAAACCCGAAACGATCTCATCGTAGCACTGCTTGTACCATTGGGATTTATGCATTTGTTTCGCGGTTTCTCGCTGAGCAGTGACGATTAATGCTGCTCTGAGAGCTTCAACAGCTCCTTCTCGAATGACAGCTTTCGGATCCCGGACGGCGTTAAAGATGACTTCGAAAAATGGGGTAACTTGTTGGAAAAAGTAGGTTGGCATCGAGACTGCAAGTTCTTTCAGGACGAGAACTGCTGCATGTCTTTTGCCTTCATTTCGGTCACCCCCGAGCCACTCGAAGGCACGTTTTACTTCAAATTCCACGTAGGCTGCCGTGTAGGTTCCCGAGACGAGGGCCAATCTCCCAACGGTTTTTGCTGCGAGTTCCATGACTCCAACATCGCTCGAAGGCAGAAGGTTCCTGAGATAGTTGGCAAATCTTATCGTCCGGGTGTTGATGTTCCCGACGTCGGCATTGATGAGGCAGACAATGGCGAGGATCCCACCCTTTCTCTCGTTCATGTCGGTGCCGGAGACCATCTCGAAGATGTGGTGGTTGAAGTCGTCCATGAAGGCAGTAATTTCTTCTTGCGAGGCCTCCCGGAGTTCCGTTCTGACGTAGACAGAAAGATCGCGAGCTGCTTTGTTGCGAACTTCCTCATGGCGAGATTTTAGACGCTGAACGTATTGCTGAACGGTGTTGGTCATTGTGAAGCTGTGGCTTTTTGAGGTCTGGTTAAAAATGTCCGGGAGCTGGAACTGCAATCATGGTGCCTAGAACAGAAATAATTATTTATTGAGCAGGTTTCAACAATGAGGAAAATGTTTTATTTGTGTCATTCTTAAAGGTAGTTGTGCCGAAAATTAGATCTTTGAAAGAAATAGTTTTTGTACGATTTTAGGAATCGAAATAATATTGCTGATGATGACACTTCAAATAAAAAACATTTTTTTTAATGCCAAAATTTTTACACCTTCAAAAAACATTTACTTTAACAATGATTTTGGAATTCATACTTTTCTTACTATTGCTTTTCAGGTGTCGTCCAGAAACTATGTTAAGAATTATGCGCTATTTTTGACAAAATCAGGGCAAATAGGGGGATTTTCAAGAAAATAGTTGAATTTTCAAACAAAAAATATTTTCTACCAATAGAAATGAATTTTCAACAACAACAAAAACATTTCTAACCAAGCTGGTACACTAACTACCAGATATTTAAATTTTTAAGCAAAAGAGACAAATTTTGAACAAACAAAGATTAATCTTCAACCAAATGTTGAAATTTTAAACAAAAAAGATTCAAATTCAACCAAAAAGAATTCAACATTCAAGCCAAAAAGACGAATTTTTTAGAAGACTTACAATTTAGGGATAAAATACAATTTAAATTCAAAAATTCAATTAAAAAATTAAAGACGGATGAATTTTCAACAAAAAAGTTAATTTTCAACCAAGAAAGATGGCTTTCATCCCATAAAAGATTGTTTTCTTTACCAAAAGATGAATTTTAAATCAAATAGTTTAATTTTCAACTAAAACAAAAAATTTGAACCTAAAACTAAATTTTGAAATTTTCAGTTTGAAAAATTAAGTTTTATTTTTTTAAAACTTTGACAGTTCACTTCAACCAGAAAAGACGTTATTAAAAAGATTTCAAAGAATTTCAAGAGATTAAAAAAATTGCAAGGGATGTGTCAAATAATTTAGTAAGTTCAGAATGAATTTCTAGGGAACTTTATTAAAAAAAAATTAAAAACGGAAATTTCCTCTGTTTCAACTCTATCAAAATATTAAAAACAAAAAATTTACCTCTTCCAATTTATAAAAAAATGTATAATAAAACATTATTTCCTTGAACTTAATAAAAATCTTTAAAAGAAAAATTTCCTTTTCTGATTTAGAAGAAAAATTGAAAAAAAAATTCTTTCCTTGAATTCAAAAAAATCTTAAAAACAAAAAAGTAGCCTCTTCTGATTCAGAAAAAATTGAAAAGCAAACTATCCTTCCTTTCAACTCAATAAAAATGAAAAATGTCCCTCTTCCAATCAAGAAAGAATGAATAAATAATTTTTTTTACTCAATAAAACTGATAAAAAAAGGCCCTCTTCCAATTCAGGAAATAAAATAAAAACAAAAATTTCCTCCCTTCCAACTTAATAAAAATATTAAAAACAAAAAAGGGGCCTCTTCCAATTCAGAAAAAATTGTAAACCAAAATGTCCTTCCTCCCTTTGCCAGTCCGACAAAAATTAAAAACTAAAATTTCCTCCTTTCAAACACAATAAAATCTTTAAAAATACCAAATTTATCCACCTACAAATAAATAAAAATGTATGAAACAAAAAACTTCCTTTTACAATTCGGAAAAAATAAATAAGTACGAACATTTATTCCCTTTCTTTTAAGATTAGAATTCGGAAATTCAAACGTTTGTTTTATACATAAATCTTTTAAGTTTAATTATTTTAATTTTAAGTCATTTGAAGTTAATAATTGATCCATTGTTATTTATGCATAAAAATTCAACACTTCCATTAACAAATTAAAATTTTTTAAATAGAAAAATGAAAATTGTAACGATTAAAGTTTAAATTTGGCAGATTAGAAATCGTGCACAATTATTTTACAACATTTTCTTAAATATATTAACACAATCAATTAATTAATTAAATAATACTAACAACATAATTAATTATATATTGAATTTGCCTCTAAATTCCATGAATTTGAATAATAATCGAAACCAATTTTTGTTTTATCTTATTATACTTCAAATTTGGTGCATATTTTGGTAAAATTAATGTGAGAACTATATATTAAATTCAAATTAAACCGCTTCAAGTTTCTAATGCATCAAGTAAAAATATTGAATTTTCAACAAGAGAGATCAACTATTTACCAAATAGTTGAATTTTCAACCAAAAATATTAGTTTTCTACCCAAAAAAAAAAATTCAACAAAAGACATGAATTTTAAGTGAAATAGTTGAATTTTCAACTAATAAAGACGACTTTTCAACCAAATAGTTGAATTTTGAACTAAAAAAGATAAATTGTCAGCCAAATAGTTGAATTTTGAACTAAAAAAGATAAATTGTCAACCAAATAGTTGAATTTCGAATTAAAAGAGATAAATTGGTAACCAAATAGTCGAATTTTGAACGAAAAAAGATCAATTGTCAACCAAATAGTTGAATTTTAAACTAAAAAAGATAAACTGTCAACCAAATAGTTGATTTTTGAACTAAAAAGGATAAATTGTCAACCAGATAGTTGATTTTTAAACTAAAAAAGATAAATTGTCAACCAAAAAGTTGAATTTTGAACTGAAAAAGGTTAATTATCATCCAGAAATTAAATAGTTAAATTATCAGTTTAAAAAATTGTCCAACCAAAGAGATGAATTTTCAACTAAAATGATGGGATATTCAATTGGAAGTTACATTTTTAGTTAAAAATAGCTACATTTTCAAAACACGTGATGCATTTTCACCTAAAACAATGTATCTGTAAATAGAGTAATTTAATTTTATAATAAAAAAATGAATTTTGAACTAAAACGATGAATCTTCAACTAGGACAGTTGAATTTTAAACCAAAAATATTAATATTCACCTGAAATAATGAATTGTTAACTAGAGTAATGGATTTTTCAACCCGAAAGATAAATTTTCATCCGGAAAGATGAATTTTTATCCGGAAAGATGAATTTTCATCCGGAAGGATGAATTTTCAACCTAGAAGGTTACTTTCAACAGAAAATAGAAACTTTTAACTAATAAAGATAATTTTTTCAATCAATAAAGATAATTTTGCAACCAAAAAGTTTAAAAGCTTAATTTTTAGTTAAAAAAATTGATGTTCAACCGAACAGATAAATTTTTAACTAAAATGATGTAATATTCTACTTGAAAAAAAAATTCAACAAAATAGTTACATTTTTAAACAAAGTGATAAACTTTCAACTAAAATTATGTATCTTTAACTAGAATAATTAAATTTTAAACCCAAAAGATTATTCTTTAACCAGAATAACTGAATTTCCAACCAAGAAGATTAATTTCTATCAAAAGGATGAATTTTCAAAGAAAAAAGATTAATTTTCTATCAAAAAGAAAAAATTTTCAACCGAAAACGATTAATTTTTTAGAAAAAAATGATTTAAAACGAATTTCAACAAAATAGTTTAATTTTTTAACAAAGTGATAATTTTTCAAATAAAATGATGTATCTTTAACTAGAATAATTGAATTTTCAAATAAAAAAATTAAGTTTCAACTAAGAAGGTTAATTTCTACCAAAAAGATAAATTTCTAAAGAGAAAAGATCAATTTTCTATCAAAAAGAAAGAATTTTCAACCGAAAACGATCAATTTTCTTAAAAAAAAACAATACTAACAAAAAATTTCAAAAAAATAGGTACATTTTTAAACAAAGTGGTAATTTTTCAAATAAAATTATGTATCCTAAACTAAAATAATTAAATTTTAAACAAAAAAGATGAATTTTCAAAGTAAAAAGATACATTTTCTATCAAAAAGAAAGAAGTTTCAACTAGATACTTGGATTTTCAACTAAAAACGATCAATTTAAAAAAAAAATGTAACAAATAAAATTTCAACAAAATAGTAACATTTTTAAACAAAGTGATAACTTCTCAACTGAAATTATGAATCTTTAACTAGCATAATTGGATTTTAAACCAAAAAGATAAGTTTTCAACTAAAATTATGAATCATTAATTAGAATAACTAAATCTTCAACCAGGAAGATTAATTTCTACAAGAAAGATGAATTTTCAAAGAAAAAAGATAAATTTTATATCAAAAAGAGAGAATTTTCAACCAGATACTTGAAATTTTAACCCAAAACGATCAATTTTCTTAAAAAAAAAAAATTTTTAACAACAAAATTTCACTAAAATAGTTACATTTTTAAACAAAGTGGTAATTTTTCAACTAAATTTATGTATCTTAAACTAGAAGAATACTAGAATAATTGAATTTTAAATCAAAAAGATGAATTTTCAACTAAGAAGATTAATTTCTACCAAAAAAATGAATTTTCAAAGGAAAAGAAAAATTTTCTATCAAAAAGAAAGAATTTTTAATCAGATATTCCAATTTTTAACAAAAAACGATCAACTGTATCGATGAAAACTGTTAACAAAAAAAAAAAATTCAACAAAACAATTGAATTTTCAAACAAAGTGATAATTTTTCAACTAAAATTATGTATCTTTAATTAGAATAATTTAATTTTAAACCAAAAAGACGATTTTCAAATAAAATAATGAATCTTTAACTAAAATTATTAAACTTTCAAACAAAAAGATGAATTTTTAAAGAAAAAGAGATTAATTTTCTCTCAAAAAGAAGGAATTTTTAACCAGATACTTGAATTATCAATCAAAAACGATCAATTTTCAGTTTAAAAAATTAATTTTAAACAAGAAAGAATGAATTTTCAACAAAAACGATCAACTGTATCAAAAAAAGAATGTTAACAAAAAAGAAATTTCAACAAAAAAATTAAATTTTCAAAGTGATAAATTTTAAACTAAAATTATGTATCTTTAATTATAATATAATTTTAAACCAAAAAGACGATATTTCAAATAAAGTAATGAATCTTCACTTGAAATAATTGAATTTTTAAACAGAAAGATGAATTTTCAAAAAAAAAAAGATTAATTTTCCCTCAAAAAGAAAGAATTTTTAACCAGATACTTGAATTTGAATCAAAAACGATCAATTTTCAGTTAAAAAAATTAATTTTAAACAAAAAAAGAACAAGTTTTCAATGAAACAGTTAAATACAATAATATAAATCTACTTTCACAAATAATCATTGTTAATAAATTTTATGTTGCAATTAAAAAAATTAAGTACGTTCTCTAAAACATTCCTGGACATAAAAAAAATTCCCAATTTCCAAGGTTTCCTGGTTAGGAATTCAAAGGGTCCACCTTTGAACCCGCCTTTTACTAACAAATTAAAAAAATATATATCAAAAGAAAGAGCATTAATCAACAAAAAAGAAAAAACAATAAAATAATAAAGATGTTGTTACTCACCCACTTATCCAAAAAATAAAACCGCCGACCTTGCAATTATTCGTTTCAACTTATCGTCAAATATTCGATCCATGTATTTAACCAAACTTGAACAAAACACCACGATAAATAAAATTATTCCTGCAAAATTCTCGGTAAATAATACAAAAAAATACCTTTAATATTTGCGCAACAGCGTGTAAAAACGATTACAACTATATAGGTTATCCTTTGATCGCAGGGATCGCAGGTTAGAAAAACACCACATTTGCGCACGTGACAATAGTTTCACTCTATACGGATAAAAAATAAGAATAAGTTTCCACAATTTATTTAATTTTTGTGGAAATCACTTTCATTGGCCAATCGTTTAACGAAGAAGCATTTTTGCATTGTTTACAATTGATCGCACAACAAAATTGAGCAAAATTGGTCAAAATTTAGGAGCACAGCCCAAGAACTGCCCAGCCCACTTATGATTTCTCCTCCAATCATAATTTTCGAATTCTTGTCAAACCTTTTTATGATTGATCAAAAAAATGTTAACGCACATGCGCAATCCCGTGACGCATTATTTACATTCTTTTTTTGAAAGAAGTGTTGATAATATTTTTATTATACAAATAATTTATCTTTTGTCAGTCTATCTTTGTTTTTAGTTTAATCAATTGATACAATTTTTAATAAAACATTAAAGTTTTCTTGACATAACCTAAAAATCGGCAGAATAGTTTTCCTTTCTCTCGGAGTAAATTTTCACGTATTGAAAGAAAATGTCGTCAAATTTTAAAATTTTCAAGAATATTACGACTTTTTGCAATTTTCTCAAATTTCTTAGCCGGATGGACCAATCGTAAGAGAAGTCGAACGGAAATTCGCTATGCGAGTTCTGACGCGTTTAGCGTCGAAAAATTTTGAACTAAAAACCGTTTGAAGTGTGGTTAGCTCGATGGCGGTTGACAGTGTGTTTATCAAAGACGGTCTATAAAGTTTATAAATCATTTTCGGTAAGTTTTGCAACATTATGCAAGAAAAATCATGTAAATATGGAACCTTTTTAACCTTTTCTCTGACAATTAAGCCCTCCTAAGTAGAATTTCTGTTGAAAAAGTTCATAAATATGAAACTGAAAAATGTATTAAAGTTCGGCCAGGATTAACAAAACATTCTGGGGTTTTAAATTTTCTGGTTGAACTTTCTCTGCTATTCAGAAAGCAATTTCGTGCCAGTATTTATCGATTTTCTTCACTTATCAAATTCTTTATTGGGTTATTTATTCTGCTTTTATTTATCTTGAGTTGAATCGTGTTTGTCAATAACAAAACATTATTTTTGATAAACGTCATATGGTTTTCTTAATTATTTTGCGAATTGTTTAGCAATATCGGACAATAGTGACACATATTTCAGGACGTAGGCTATAAAAAAGGATAAAATAAAATTTTTTAACCTTGGTGTTCAATGGTCAGGAAGTTGTATAGAAATGGCAATAATTTGATGATTTTATGAACCCTTTTCAAAATTAGGATTTAAAAATATTTAGACAAGGATTGAATTTTGCAAAATCTTTTAAAAATACACAAAACCTTTCTGATTAAAACTGTGAAATGTGGTTTTTGTGTGATATTGAAATTTGCTCCAATATTTCAATACAGTTATATCCTCTGATGCTGTTCAAAAGTCAACATTTCAGGGAAAGTCGCTCCAAAATTTCAATACATATTGCTTATATCCTCTGATACTGTCCAAAAAGTCAAAATTTCATGGCCAAGTATTGAAAACGAACTTATTAAACTATTATTCCTTAGTAATTAATAGAATCCGATAAAATAATTTAACGATTTTTGATTGAAAATTTATTATTTTTGGTCAAAAAAGCTACTATTTTTGGTTTTGAATCCTTTTTTGTTGTCAAAAGTCTACTTTTTTGCTTTTTTGTATTCAACTATATTGTTGAAAATTCGTTTTTTTTTGTTTGAAATTAATTTTTTTTTTAACTTAAAAT